>SKCR01020770.1:0-102809 GCA_019454045.1 Zanthoxylum bungeanum
CAATGCCACATATAAGTTTTATCTTTGTTACTTAGTTTAAGCCTTTTGTTTGTTACATTATATGTTTGAGATTGATTTATATTCAAAATATAAAGACCATTATTCACATCAGCACTGCATATTTCCATATCATTTTTATACATAAAATACCCAGTGTTTCTAAAAACAAAAGTATAGCCACATTGGGCCAATAAAGATACAGATATAATATTCCTAGTCAAACTAGGTACATAATAATAGTCTGAAAGATTAAGTACATGCCCCGAGGGTAGTTCCAAAATATAAGTTCCAACGGCCAAAACGGCGACTCGAGTCCCATTTCCAACGCGGAGGTCAATCTCTTCTGAGGCCAGTCTCCTACTAATCCGCAGATCCTGCACATCAGTACATATATGAGTACCACAACCAGAATAAAAAATCCAATTTTTAAAACTAGAAGTAGACATGTTTATTTCTATAACAAACATACCTGAAGCCGGTGCCTTGCCCGCTTTGATTTCCTTCATGTGCGCCTTGTACTCACGGAAGTCACACTTCCAGTGACCCCGTTTGCCACACTGCAGGCATACATCTTGGGATTTGTCTTTAGCCTTCCCATAAGACTTTGACGATTTGGCCTGCCTTGCCTTGCCCTTCTTCTTCTTCTTCTTCTTCTTCTTCTTATTCTTTACACCTTCAGTCGCCTTAGGCCAAGCCCTCGGAGACTGAGATGTTGAAGTGAAGTGCGCCTCACGCTTTTTGCCCTTCAACAACTCTTTTTCTGCTTCACGCAGCATTTCCATCAACTCTCCAAGAGTATGGTCTTGGTTCATCATATTGTAGTTCATGATGAACCCGCTCCAGCTATCAGGAATAGACTGCAAGATCAAATCTATAGAAGTCTCAGCCTAAAAGGTTATGCCTAGTTGACCTAGCTGTTCAATGTCAACAATCATCTGTGACACATGGTGCTCAACAGACGTACCCTTTGACATTCATGAGCGAAAGAACTTTTTCTGCAATTCATACCTTTGCGATCTAAGGTTAGATCGATGAAGGTCCTTCAATTTTGCCATCATAGTATATAGATCCAATCCCTTGTTTTGGCGACGAAATTGAGGGGTCATCGCAGCGAGCATGACAGACTGAGCAGTTGAGTTGTCATCGCTATGATAAAAGCTTATGCCCGAGGGGTCTCTCTATCGTATAGAGCATCCTCTCAGCCCCCAGGACAATCCTGAGGTTCATATCCCAATCAGGAAAGTTCGCGCCATTAAAGACATTTTCGCCCATGAAAATGTCTCTAACTCCGATCTTTCCAGCCATCTTAATTGCAATAGTCAAACTATTCAATTAACGATATTTGGGTACAGTCCATCTGTTACAAGAAAAATAATAGAATATTAGTCCAACAAATAAATATATAATTGACGAAATAATTTAAAAGCGCGTAATGCCAAGTATTTGAACGTAATTGCAAATTCAATATTGGCCTCCCACTATTTTTCGGTGAGCCTCTAACCCTCTGTTGAGTACTCGGGAAACCTAGTTTCCTAGTGGGCTAGGATCCCGTTAAATAACACACAACCTTGACTTTGGCCAACAAGCTGTATGATATTTAACTAGGTAGATATCTAAGATCAATTGGATCTCATCCAATTCCTAGATCCAGTAGGTGGACCTCCAAGTCCGAAACATATATACAATATATATGCCAATATATCCAATCTATTTTCCTAACATTTTCCTCTAAATCAACTAAGCCTTGACTTTGGCTCAACAAGCTTAATGATTCCAGTTAATCAGGACCCATTGACTTTGGAAAACTTCGTAATCGATGTCGTTGAACAAGAAGTGATCTTGACTTTGGCCAACAAATCACAACTTGGGCAAGACATACGATATGAAACAAAGCCTTCACGATTCAAACACATCCGCGATGGAAAAAGGTATTGACTTTGGCCAACAAACCAGTGCTAATCTGGATCTTGAGAATGAATCATTCAATGGAAGGAAAACACTTAATATTTGATGAGGGTTTTTCGCGTAATTGGCAACCAATTAATTATCTTTGATTAGGTCTCATAATACACCCTTAAACATGCATTCTAAAAGCATAATAAGGCGCGATAAATAAATTAATAATGATATGCGGATGGATATCTTACAAATTGTTCCTAGAACAAATCACTCCATTTCCTCCCCCCGGCTAGCACTATTCTAACTTCTACCCAATTATATAATACATCAAAGAAACATCATTACATTGAGGGAATTTGTGAGAAGAGAATTACAAAGAATGAGAGATAAAGGCTGGACACGCAGTTCAATTTATAAATTCTAAATTTATTACAACAATTTCCAAAATTGCCCTCATCCATCTAATATCCATCTGATATACATTATTCATACAACACATCCATGTATCACACAGCATGTTTTATTCAATCAATCTAATCCAATTAATTAATCTTTGAATTAAGTGATCATCAAATGTTCAAACAACGATTTGATTTGCGCGAGTCCAACTCGTTTAAGAATATACTCAAAGTACGAATTCTTGAATTATATCGAACTAAAATTTTAAATCCGATTAATTTGTATTCAATACTAATTCTTTATTAATTCCAAATTAAATAATTACACTTTTAATGCGCCTTTACGACTTAGATTCTAAATCTAATCTTAATGGGTCTCAAGCCCTATTAACATCCAATGTCAATTTAATTAAAGTCCAATGGACTTTCAATTAATTTATCAAGGCATGGACTTTGGCAACCAAAGCCCAATAAGGAATCCTCATTTGCCACAAAATAATTTTCTCCCATTAGGCCCAATTAATTATTTAAAGGCCCATATATTTATTTGGACTTAATGGAATGGTTTAGGCCCAATTTGGATCCAATCCAATTGTCCTAAAGAAACTTGGCCCAATCAAGCCCATTAGGCCTAAATACAACAATTTTAGCCCAATTCCAATTAAGCCTAACTAATTAAATTTTGAATATTCCAAAAATCACAATTTAATTAATTAAAGTGTATTGCACTAATTAATTATTTAAATTAACATTTCCAAAACATCAATTTAATTAATTAATCATGCATTATTATATTCAACACATGTCCAACATTATTGAAACAAAATCAACTCATTTTCATGCTTTAATGGTCACGACAATTAGAGATTTTTCATTAATTTTGATTTCAATCTAATTAAATCACAAATCAATTTATCCATGCATTTTAAACACATCCAATGGTTTAAAAACAAAAAATCACCATGACCTAGGGTTCTACCACATTCGGCCAAGCTAAAGTTTTGGGAAAATTAATCCATTAATTTTCTTTTTCTTCAAATTGATCATGCATAACTCTAAGTTAAAATTATCTAAGCATACTCAAACAAATAATTTGATCAAATCATGCTCAAATCAAAAATACCCAAATTTTAGATTAAGAACCATAATTTCATTTCATGCTCAAAATAGGCTCTGATACTATTGTTGGGTTTCTAAGGTCAAACCAAGATCATTTCAAGCATAAAATATTGTGAATACGAAAAGAAGTATAGCATAATTAAACTTACAAAGATCGGTTGTAAGATGTGTTGTAAACAAAATTTTTTGCTCTCTTTGAAAGTGTTCCAAGCTCCTCCAAGTTGTGTATCAAGCTCCAAGCTTTGATATTTGATTCCAAGCTCATTGGGAAAAGTTTACCTAACACCTTTGTATGATTCCTTGATGTGCTAGCAATGGAGATTTTGCAACAAAATCCCCTTGTTTACTTCTTGTAACTCTCAGCCAAGGAGAGTGTGAGAGGGAGAGAATGGCGTGAAGAGGAGAGCAGAGAGGAGAGTGAAATGTTGACTTGTTAATTGATTTCCAAAATAAAAAATGATATACCAAATGTTTGGTAATATGTCATTCACTTTTCAAGTTTGAGTGTTTAGTAAGTCATCACTAGCTCACCCTCACCAAATTCCATCACCAAAAAGGCAAGTAAAGTGACAGTGATGTGACTTGTGTGGGCCCCACTTGAATTCAAAATCCGAGTGGGCCCGTAAACACATTCCGGGCTCGGGTTCGTTAATTCCGAATTAACAAATTTTTCGTTGCGACGTAATTAAATCAAATTTAATTAAATAATTATGCATAGCAAAATTACTATTAAAGTCGCTCGCGAATTAATTCTAAATTAATTCGTTCGCCTGAATTAAAATCCAATTTTAATTCCGTTATGAAATCTAATTTCATTTAATATATCGAATATATTATTTTTATCGATTAATTCCAAATTAATCGTTCTCTCTCTCTTTTATTTGAATTTTATCCCAGATAAATTCTCGCCGTAATTAATCCTAGAATAATTTTATCTCTCTTATTAATCATAGATTAATTATGTTCGAGTCATACTTCATCGGTGAATCTTCGGGAAGCGACCCATGAGATCCCTGAATATGTTGGTAGTAAATCCGGCCGTCGAACTATCCGAACATGTCCGTAACTCGTACCACGTTCTTACCGATTTACGAGACATGGTTGGCTTCTAGTAAAACGCCATGCTTACCCAATTCTCCAAAAATATTCTTTAAGGAATATATAATCTATAACAGGCGTAGTATACGTAGTATTGCGTATTGCGATCCAGTATCTGACGTCACATCCAAGGCTTGGGCTCGAATAGTGTTTGCCCCATACGAAGCATATATCGGATCACAACCAACTAGTCTCTATAATCGGATAATCACGACCTTGTCATATTATCCTGATAGTTGAACATAATAGAGAACCGGTTCTGTATCCCTGCGTGATCATCATCTCCATATGACTGAAGTGATACTTCCGTCTTGACATCACACCCAAACACTACGATTCTCAATAAACCCAGAAGAGGCGTACACAGAACCTGTTAAAGTCCCGGACGACCAAAACCAAAGCGTATTGATTATCGCAAGTACTAGCGATGCAAGTCTCATGTTAAGACCAAATACACCTACCCTGAAGCGGATTCCCATAGACACATAGTCATACTACCAATGAGATTTCGCGGGGTCTATCCAGAGCGAAGCTATTTCCGTACCATCGGTAAACACAACTTCCTATCACACTTGCATAAGTATCCAATACTTAAATATATGAGATCTATGTCGTTACGCTTCCATAACACGCACAAGTGCAATACTAGTCTATTCTGCATTATCAATGTCCAGTCTCGATAATACTACAACTAGGGATATTTAATGATTAAACCTTTGTGGATTGATATTGTCTCATATCTTATAATCCGGAACTAATCATAAGGACTTTTATCATTTATTTATACAAGTAATCTAATTACAAAATGATAAAATACAATTTCCATTGTCACATAGTTAATTTGTACAAAAACCACAATGTCTTTTACAAATAGTGACGCTATGGGTCATAATTGTCCAACAGTTACACCAACCAAAGTCACCACAAATAAAGAACCCAAGAACAATTCTAGGAGTTACAAGAGTGGTCATAATACTCTAGAATGGCAGCAAGTCATCAAATGACAAAATTGAACAAATATTACAATAATATTATCCAATCTAACTTCACAAATGCATCTAGCCTCCAAATCCATCCTCCAAATCAAAAAGCCCCAAAATCTAAGAAAGGAATTCTAGATATTCAAGAACAGAAAAACAAGCTTTCTAAGTTTAAGATTATTGAAGATTACCTCCAAATCTTGTGATTTCCTTAAACTTTTTCTTGAATTTCTTCACTTTCTTCCTTATTTCTTCAAACAAATCTTTAGGTGCTTTAATGGAAGTAAATTTCGGCCATAGCTTCTTATGAAAGGAGAAAATAAAATTTTCCACTTTAAAATATCATGCCAAAATCGACTTAAGGGTTAAAGGAGGGGTATTTTGGTCATTTGGTCAATTAATCTGATTAAATAATGAAAAAATCTTTAAGTAACAAATCCAATTTGTAAACTTTAAGCTTAATAAAATCATGCCACATGTAACCAATAACAATCAAACATATTGCATAACATTTATGTAATATTGAAATAATTTAATTATCTAGATATTTAACATTTAAACGTCTAAAAATTATTTAATGCGATTATATTATTATATTATATGTATTTTTATTTACATTAAATAACAAATACATATATTAATAGCATGTGTCAAAGTCTCATTTGACAGTTAATTAATATATATCAAATCAAATTTTGTATCAAATACAAATACACATTAATTATCAATTGACCGAAATGCCCCTAATGCATGTATTTTCGTTTAAACCATTTAAACGATTCGAATTAACTCATTTAATCTGGTGAAGTATTATGAATAATTTGTATTATTCATAACGTGTTCCTCAAGTGCTCAACGAGTACACTTCATATTGTGGGACTCTCTAAGTTTAGGTTTATCCGTCACGAAATCCAATTTTGTGTCCATAATTCATCCACTCATGAATGGATGAATTATGGACGACCACAGATAATCTCGCTAAACTATGCAAGTCGAGGTCATTGCATACGTATAATCCCTCTGTCACAAGCTATCCATATTATACCTGAGATATAGATAAAAATGTCAAATCCTTATGGTATAATATAGTCGACTTTCAAATTTACGATCTCTAAATAACACTCGGAACTTGCTTCCGAAGTTATACCACGACCATGGATTTACTAGATCGCAAACACACGTAGGATACATATGCCATGTACACAAGACTGACGGATTCTATCTTAATACGCACTGGATATCATGAGCGTCAGTCCACACCCAACGAACAAGCGGAGGTCTGATCTAAATAGATCGGTGACGTGACTGCCATCAAAGTATGGAGGATAACTAATATATCCACTGTGGTATCTCAAGTCGAAGGACCACTATGCTCGCTCAACTCGAGAAGATTCCTATTAACGTTGGTGTACCATCTATTAGGAAATCTCCAGTGAGTCGTTCAATGTTTATCAAATAAACACCTACATTTCTATACGAGTCTCTCGAGACTCATGCTTCATTGGGATAAACCATCAGACCAAGTCACGATATACGACATGTACTGGTCTCAACGGATTTTACTAACCGACCCGTGTTAGTAAATCTTGACCAGGAACTTTATTTAAGGATATACAACTTATAGTGACCCTTCTCAATTTCAATTACCAACTACGTTGTAACTGTGCACTACGTTGTAAATCCTAGGATCTTTGTCTAATATATACGTATTACTAAATCAGATTTAGTTTCAACCTAATCTTAATTAGATATCTAATCGTAATTAGATTGAATATGTATATAAAGACAAGAGGTGCTACCATTAAATAAGTAATATTATGGAAAAAGACATTGTTCGTATTCATGAATCAAACATAAATACGATCCGGATAGGCACTCTGAGCACCAACCCCAACAGTTTTTAGGAGATGCAGAAATTATGACATTTTCACAATTTCTAAAAACTATGGGGTATTTATAGAAAAGTTTCTGAAAATTACATTTTGAGCCCCGAAAATTACAATTAGGTCCATGTTATGAGGATTTCTCGTAAATATATATTTTTGAAGCCCTTCTGGTGTAAATTTCAAAAAATATTCAATACGAAAGTTGTTCGTCTCGGAAGAACGAGTCAGATGGTTCAATAATTAGTGAGATCGAAGTTAGTTTGCTATTTCCATAACCGAAATAAAAAACTTTTGCACGTATAACGATATAAATAGAAATCGCGCAACCGATTCTCGAAATCATGCATTTTTCAACGCGATGAAACTTCACTTAAAAATATTCCAACCTATTTTCAAACACATAAAGTCTTATTTTCGAACATCATCAAATTCTAAAACCTACACTTTAATTTGGAAATCTTCCAACACTATTCCGAAAAACTCGGGATAATAATACATGTCTGGATCACATTATGAGGCTTGGTGTCTAGGCGGCCCTCCAGTGGATTTCCAAGAGAGGCCCTTATCTTTTGAGATGTCTACTCTTGGACATTTTGATATTTTACTATCCCAATGACATATGTCAGCCCCTGATTCATTAGTTCAAATTTTACCCCTAATATTATCATATCTTACCAAGTAAAGATTTGGCTAAAATTTAGGTTACGATTTCACGTTGAAAAGTATAAAGGAATATTTGAAATAAGATAAATTATATTTTACAAGAAAGGATTTTTTAGAAGGTTGCGATTGTATATTTCAGAGACAAATAAAGCTCTCACAATCATCCTTGGAGTTTTGGAGAGCTCTCATTGATTTGAGGAGAAAAAATAATTCTTTCACTACAGCCGTTAAATACTATTGATTTATTTTTTATTAACTATAATTTAATTAAGGAAGTTGAAAAGCATCAGAAATATAAATTAAAACATGAGTGAATTAAAAGTATAAGAATCAATTAAACTGATGGAAATGGAAGAGGAATAGACACTCAAATAAATTTTTAGTATATGTTACATGGTGAATTAACCTAGCATTATTGTCTTATCTATATCCACTTAAATTCATAATGAAACACAGTTCACTTATTAATTCAGGAAGAAATGATATGCTCTCCTTATTTTAATTAAAAATTACTGATTTTAAATGTTCATTTATGAAGTAATTATTAGATTACTTTTAATTATTAGCATCGATTTTTGAAGCTCAATAGTGGTTAAAGTTATTGTTTTGAAGATGAATAGACACCACTACTAAGTTTATGTGTATAAAATACAAATCTAAGGTATAATTCACAACTAGCTTCTGCATCGTGCACTAAAATTGGATGCATAATGTTGAAAGATTTATAAAAGAAATTTGCAAATATATATATAATATATATGCATGAATTTTTTTCCTTTTCATATGTTAAATTCAATTCCTTTTACTCATATTGGGAATCTTTTTTGTTGAAGCCGAAATTCAATTTTTGGACAAAGGCAATTGAATGGAAGAGATCTAGGGATGTGATCATTGTTGGTGGAATTTATATTATTTTTTGGAAAATGAGAAAAAAAATTGTGGTCATCATGATCGCTGACGGCGACTTGAAATCCGAGAAAGTAGTAATAGGACAACCCTACTGTTTGCGCAGGTTTTACGCGTGCATGGAAAAAGAGCGTGTAAGGTTCAAACCTCCTGAGATAAAGTCCCAGCAAGGGGTGTATTGAATTAGGTGAATAAGCCTCCGAGGGGCACAAGCACACAAATTACAGTCCTAAGTTACAAGCTAAGAAATAAAAAGATAAAATATGCTCGATTGAGTCTTCATTTTGTTCTTTTCTCTCTTGGGGTAGGCGAACTTTTATATTGCCACTTGATAACCGATTTGAGCAGTTCCACCATCTTTTTGCAGTTCTGAGTAGTGCTTGTAACTGCTGGGTCCTGTGCCTTAACTGTTTGATCGTGAAGGAACAACCGCTCAACTGCTTTGGGATGAAGATAACTGCATCACACGTTTTCGTTCTGGCAATTGGCTCGATCGTCCTAAGTCTTTTCGTCGCTCTTCGCCCATCGCCCTTCTTCTTTTCGCACTTCCTCTCATTCTAGGACGAACTCGCCCTGCGGGGATTTTATCTGCCAACAATTGTCCCCCAAATTTACCTCGATTGAACTGAGAGGGAAAATCGAGGTGAATTTTTCGGCTTTTCATCCAGGTTTGTTCTTTCCTCGTTCAAGGAAGACCACCTCACCAATTGAGAACGCCTCATCTCGTCCCTAATCAGCCTGCTGTTTGGCTGATTCCCTCAGGCCGAGTTCTGACCGGGCCCCTTCTCACTATATTTTAGGCAAGATCGCTACACCAAACGCGGGCCGGTCAGATGGATTCTCCTTGCCGCTCTTGGTTGACCTGTTCCCCGGCCATGTGACCAATGAAAAATTATACCGATGGACTTTGGCATTTATAACTCCTATTACTTGTTGGATTACCAGCTGCGAGTCTCCCTTGATAGACGCATGAGTTACTCCCATGTTGAGGAGCATTTCCAACCCTAGTATCAGGGCTTCATATTCTGCCTGGTTATTGGTGCAGTACTCGTTCAATTTGGCTAAGACTTGGAAAGGTTCTCCCAATGGGCTAACTAGGACAATCCATATTCCAGCCCTCTCTGTTATGCTGGATCCGTCGAAATGCATCGTCCATGGCTTTAGGCTGCATTCGTCTAAATCCAGTTCTCTTTCCCTGGTTGTGCTTAAGCATGGATGATCGGCCAGAAAATCGGCCAACGCTTGGCTTTTGACAGCCTTTTGGGGTTCGTGCCGTAGTCGAATTCTGAGAGTGACAGTGACCAGAAACCAACTCTTTGATGCAAGATAGGACGAGAAAACATGTACTTTATTATATTGATTTTTGTGATCAAATATACAATGTTCGGCCTAAGATAGGCACGTAGCCTAGTACATGTAAAATATAAAGCCAAACATAACTTCTCCATGGGAGAATAATTACATTAAGGCAGCAATTGCCTGCTGATGTAATAAATGGCTCTCTCAACGTCATGTCATCGTCCTGTGCGATCATCCCAGCTATGGACTGCTCCTCAGCTGCTATGTACAACTTTATTGGCTTCCCTGACACTGGAGGCGCCATTACTGGTGGCTGTGATAAATACCTCTTCAGATTGTTGAATGCTTGTTGGTGCTCTCCGGTCCAGACGAATTCGTCTCTCTCCCTTTAGCTTTAGTATGGAGGAGAATGCCTTGGTCTTTCCTGCCACAATTGGAGATAAATCGTGAGGAAATTAACTTGCCCCATAAATCTCTGCAACTCTTTTTTGTTTCGGGGTGGCATGGATTCAGTAATCGCCCGAGATTTGTTGGTGTCAATCTCAATTCCCCGTTGGTGTACTAGAAAACCTAAGAAGTTGCATGCGCATACCCCAAAGGCACAATTGGCAGGGTTCAGTTTAAGCTTGAACCTTCTCATTCGTTCAAAGGCCGATGTTAGATGGCTAAAATGCTCCTCCGTAGTTACGGATTTAGCCACTATATCGTCAACATAGACTTCTAGGAATTTGCCTATCATGTCATGAAAGATTTAATTCATGGCTCGTTGATACGTGGCACCGGCATTCTTTAGGCCGAACGACATTACTACCCATTCATAGCATCCTAGAGACCCCGGGCACCTAAAGGCCGTCTTATGCACGTCATCCTTAGCAATGCAAATTTGATTATAACCCGCATACCCATCCATAAATGAGTATACTTGATACCCTGCCGTGGAATCCACTAGGGAATCGACCGTCGGAATTGGGTATTGGTCTTTTGGCGTTGCTAAGTTCAAGTTCCTGAAGTCTATGCAAATTCTTATCTTCCCATTCTTTTTCCTGACTGGGACGATGTTGGACAACCATTCTACATATCTGGTCGTTCTAATAAACTTTGCTTCTAACAATCGCTCGACCTCCTTTTTAATATCAGGCAAAACATTAGGCGCGAACCTCCATGGAGGCTGCCTATGAGGCCTATGACTTGGTAGGATTGGCAGCCTATGCTCCACCAAGGCCCTATCTAGGCCGGGCATCTCATTATAATCCCATGCAAAACAATCTCTGTATTTTTGTAAACATAGCAATTTTTCGCCTGGGGGCTCAATTCCTTGCTGATATAGGTCATGCGCTTATCATATTCATCCCCCAGATTTACCTCTTCTAGAGCTTCTTGCCTCCTTGAGAAGTTTGTCTTGCGTCGTCCGTTCAGAGCGTATTCTTCCTCCAGTGCGTCTTCTCCCTCTATCAAACAGTCCACCCCACACAGTTCTTTCACCTTGTCCTCCATCTGGTGCGTCAGCAGTTCCCTTCTTAAAGCCGAAACATCGGCCAACGCCTCGTCCTCATTTTTTCGTTCCAGAATGTAGGCCATTAAATTGGCCTTAGAGGCCGCAAGGCGGCTTGCTCTTTACTCTGGCCGTGCTTCATTGATACCGACGTGTGTGGGTTCTCCGAAGACCACTGTGGTTGGTCTTGTTTGCGCGAACAGGTCGTTTAACAATCCAGCGGGGTATGGCTTGTCATTCTGGGCTACAATGGTTGGGCTCGCTCCTACGTTCAGAACTCTGGTTGGCCCGTAGTTTCCCTCATACATAAAGTATTCGGCGAGTTTGTGTCTGCGGCGAAGGGTTTATGTCGGCGTGTACAATTTACACTTCATCCATTTGGTTCCAGAAAACCAGGCACTGATGGAGGGATGATGGGATGCATCGGCTTGCCGTGTATCCAGTCTTGTCCCATAAGCATATTATATGAGGTTGGCCCATCTATGAGGAAAAACACCACAGTCTTCGTAGTGTTTCCCACTTGCAAGTCCAATGGCATGACTCATTTCGCAGTCGTCGCTCCTCCGTTAAAGCCGGTGAGGACTACTTATGTGGGGAGGAGGTCCTCCTCGGACTTGGCCAAACGCCCCAGCATCCTAACTGGAATTGCATTGATGGCTGCTCCGTTATCAATCAGTACTTTGGATACGGGGATGCCATTGGCCTTCGCCTTCACGTACAATGGCCTTAGGTGCTTTGTCATCTGAGCTGGTGGCTTTGGGAAAATCACTTTCCCTGACGTGCCAATTTCCATGGCTTGATCGCCCTTTTTGTTGATCCGGGATGACTCTTCTTCCATATCCCCATTTATTTACTGGGAGATGTGATTGATGGTCAGCCTTCTCTTCTCGGCCTTGGTGACAGCCCGCTTTACCTTAGGCGTTCCATACATAATGAGGAATGGGTATCGCCCCAAGTCTTCTCCCATGTTCCGATTGCTGGATTTCCGGCCTCATATAGTTCTTTCAGAAGCCGATTTTGTGAAATTCCCTTCTCCTAGCTTCCGTCCTAATGTCAATCTCCTCTTCTATATCCGTCAGTTCTTCCTCTTAGCCTCTTAGCCTGCATCATTTCCGCTTGTTATGGAGAGTGCCGCAAATTCGGCCTCATCTCCCTCATAAATATCGTCACTTGGTCCAGCTTCCTCATTGTTATTTTCCGGAAACTCTCTGGGCAACAAGTAGTGATTTACCATGACCGGTGGCATGCTGCCGAATTGGATGACGATGGGAGGCTCCTCATCATCGGTCACGTCCTGTTTCCTTCTATGAAGCTTAGTGTGCTCATCACCACTGGTCACTTTCCTTCATTTCTCGTCATGTGCCTTCTTATTGTCTTTTGACTTTTCTGTGGCATGGGGGCTATGGCTGGTGGCAGCCTTTGCCTCGTTCTGTCGGCGCATCATGCGGCCGTAGTTCCTTTGGTGCCTCCTCAGCTGTGTCCTTGTCATTTCATCTATGGGAAGATATTTTTTGTCTGCCCGTCGTCTTGAGTTCGCCTGCTGTTCTGGGCATGAATTTCGGTATGAGTGCCACACGTTGGGCCGATGGATCTTTGGCCGAAATGTCCTCGCGTTTTGGACAAAGTTCGAATTTTCTCCATAGAACCTCGGCGCAGAAGGTTCGTGGCTGCTGCCAGGACGATTCTCTCTTCACGGGCCTCTCGCAGGTGTCTTCTAGCTCCTTCATCCATTCAATGTTGTTCTTGCACCTCACACAAATGTCTTTCTTGTCCTTTCGTTCAGGTTCCTTGATCCTCTCCAGCGCGCTCGGGCGGTGGCAGTGTTGTCTTTCGTCCAACACTACCTTTAATCCTCGGCCGGTTTATCTTTGTAAGGTAGGTCTGATTAATCATATTTAACTCCGCCGATTTCGGGAAAGGATTGCTGTCTACTGCCATATTCTTTTCGAACGTGATTCGTCCGTATTCTATGGCATCCTGCAAAATATTGCGAAAAACAAGGCAATTGTTAGTTGTGTGAGACCATGCATTATGCCATTTGCAATATTTTTTGCTGCCGATTTGCTCGGCTGTTGGCAACGTATGTCTGTCGCTCAAGCTGATTGCTTGTCTTTGTACAATTGGTCAAATATAGCTTCGACTTTAGTAATGTCGAAGGAGAATTTCCTGCTCTTTTTATCGCTCGTCTCATTGGTTTGGGGTTCTGCCCACATTTTGCAGACGTAGGGCTTCCCTTTCACCAATTCGGCCAAACATAGATCGGCCGAGTCGGCGTTCACTTCGCCCATCTCATAGTCAATGTTTCTGTAATATGTCCCTTTGCTCGAATTTTTCATCTGCTCCTCTTCTCGTAATAATCGCTCATAGCGCACCACACTGGTAGTGAGTTGGGGAAGGTCCCAAACTCACGATCCTGGAATTTCTTCTTCAGGTCGAGATTCAGGCATCCTTGAGCGATTCTTACGAACTCTTTTTCGGGCAAAGGCACGTAACATCGGCCTCGGGCTACCTTAAATCGTTGTAGAAACGTTTCGGCCCATTCCCCTGGCAATTGTCTCAAATTTGCCAAATCAGCCAAGGCCACTTCAGATTCGGCCTTATAAAATTGCGCATGGAACAGTTGCTCCATTTGCTGCCAACTTTCTACTGAATTGGCTGGTAAGCTGACATACCAGGAGAAAGCCACCCCTGATAACGAACCATGAAACAACCTTAGTCTATGGAAACCATTGACTTCCCCGCACTGGAGGGTGAAGCGTCCTATGTGCTCCATAGTGGAAACTTCTCCAGACCCCGTAAAGAGGGTAAAGTCTGGTATCTTGTAATTTCTCGGCCAAGGATAAACCACATCGACCCAATCAGGGTAAGGCTTCCGATATCTAGGCCGAATTGGTTTTGCAGAATTTCGGTCATTTGCTCCCTTAGCATATCATTGCCATTGAATGGCACGGCTATAGGGGCGGTTGCGGCCCTCTCAGATTGGGACATAATCATGATTCTGTCCCTGGGAAGTTTGGACACCCTGAGGCACCACGATTTCGTGTTGAGCCATATTTGGCCCTTGGTGAATGTTTGGCTCTAATGGTGGGTCGTGCCCTCCAGGGCTCGTCCCTCCTCTGGGAACCATAGGGGTATTGGTTCCTTGCAGGGGAACACCACTAGGACCAGCTTCCTGATTGCCTACTGCAGGGAGAAGCGTGGTCGACGGCAGCGCTGTTCCGCCGTTTATACATTTGGCCACCAATTCATTCATTGAGCTTAGCTATTTGGCCATATTTTCATAGTGCAAGTTACTAGTCGATACGAATTTGTGTACAACATGTGCATTTTGGAGCCTGACCTGTTCGACGACATCCTGTGTGAATTCGCCAAACAATGCGCGCATCGCATTAGGGCTGAGCTCCCTAATTGGTTTGTACCGGCTGACATCTGCTAGACCCTCGAACTGACCCACTATGGCTGGAACGTTGGGCTGGTTGGTTTGCTCCAGTCCACCTTCCTCCGCGGTTGAGCCAGTCTGAGCGTTTCTTTTCGGAGGCATCTATACTTTGTTACACCAATTCTCCCACTGTGGTCGCCAAAAACTGTTTGCGCAGGTTTTACGCGTGCAGGAAAAAGAGCGTGTAAGGTTCAAACCTCATGAGACAAAGTCCCAGCAAGGGGTGTATTGAATGAGGTGAATAAGCCTCCGAGGGGCACAAGCACACAAATTACAGTCCTAAGTTACAAGTTAAGAAATAAAAAGATAAAATATGCTCGATTGAGTCTTCATTCTTGTTCCTTTTTTCTCTCTTGGGGTAGGCGAGCTTTTATATTGCCACTTGATAACCGATTTGAGCAGTTCCACCATCTTTTTGCAGTTCTGAGTAGTGCTTGTAACTGCTGGGTCGTGTGCCTTAACTGTCTGATCGTGAAGGAACAACCGCTCAACTGCTTTGGGATGAAGATAACTGCATCGCACGTTTTCGTTCTGGTAATTGGCTCGATCGTCCTAAGTCTTTTCGTCGCTCTTCGCCCATCGCCCTTCTTTTTCTTTTCCCACTTCCTCTCATTCTAGGATGAACTCGCCCTGCGGGGATTTTATCTGCCAATACCTACTATATGTAAAATGCCGTCCAAGTTCAAAGACGAGACCTCAAACTTTGAGAATTTAACAAGTCACGTGAAGAATCTGTCAAATTGCTCAAATTCACCTAACACCAAATGTAAAATTACTTTACTTTCACATCAAATTTACTCAAATCCACGTATCATACGGCCTCCCGACTAATTACTAATGTGACGGTAGATTAGAATGTGGGTTTAGGTTTTTATGCGATTAAGGAGTTTGTTGAGGTGAATAGTTCTCCAGCAATACTTATCACAAGCCATTCTCTTGCGGGCTAATATCTTCAAGTGGGCTTAACTGAGGATTGAATGCAATTTAGATTTTATTTCAATACATTCGTGTATTTCTAAATTCTAACCACAATATACCATTTCAATTTTAAAAAAACAAACAAACACCCACAACCCACAATATAGAATAGTGTGACTTGGTATACTAACCTAAGGAAAGAGTTACTACGCCAGAAAATTGTGCTGGAATTCAAATTCAAAAATCAGTTATCACGTGGTGTAGATTTAAATTTCATTTTAGGTATTTGGGGTTCGTATTTAGGGGTGCACTTTTTATAAGAACTTGGGACAGCTAGAGGTTTTACCTGTTTCGCAAAGTCCAGAAAATGTGATTTGACCGTGGGAATTTCAACAATTTAAAAAAAAAAAAAAAAAAAAAAAAGCTCCAAAGTGATGTGTATAATTTTAGGACAAGCTAGCATTGCTCGTAGCCAAATAATAATACCTTTGGGCGGTAAATAAAAATGGTTAAAGCAATAATCTCATCACCATTCGACAGGAGGCAGCAGCAGGTGAGAGATGCTGAACGCATGACTATCTTTGGATCTTTCTGATGCAGAAGCTTACAGAAAACCATATGATACTCCTCCACAGATACCAAAAATTCCAAAGGCTTTTTATTCTTCTAAACGCTGATTAAATTTAAATTAAAATTAAAATTAAAATAAAAAATGAGCAGCTGTCTTCTTCTTTCAAGCTCTTCGTTTCCGAAGATCAAGAACCAGACGTTTCCTTTTCCCACCAAAAAACCAACTTCAGCTTTATCTTCAGCCCCAATCTCTAAATTAAAGCTACCACGTTTACCTCTGGGTTTTTTCAATTCATCTCTCGTTTCAAATTCTCCTAAACTTCTGCTGGTCCGTTCAAAGAAACTCTCAGATTCTGACTCTGCCGAGTTGGTGGGTGAGGACTCTGCAGCTTTCGATTTGAGGGATCAAAATTTGTCTTCGTGGGTTTATTTCAGCGTGATTTTGGGAATTGTTCTCTTTCTGCTTCAGCTGCTTTGGATCGATAACTCTACTGGTTATGGCAAACCTTATATCGACACTGTCTCGGCCCTTTCAGAGAGTCACGAGGTAAATTTTGTTCTTAGATTCTAACATTCTTATTACAATTATGGGAAATTATCATTTTTTTCATAAATTAAATAGATAATTTGTACATTTTTCTACTTTATCATGTGGAAAAATGAATAATTTTCAAACTAAGAGAAAGAATTCAAAGTTTTCATGACAGTAATTAATAAAAATGATAATTTCCCTATAATTAATAATGAATTATTTGCATATCTGAGTACTATTCACGCTTCTATGGTAGTTACCCTTTCTTACAAGTTGAATGCTAAAATGGGTGTGAATATTTTATCCTTAAAGAGGATTATTGTTTCCATAACAAACTGGAGCAGAGGGTTATGCAAGATAGTGGAAGCCAAATAATAATGATGAATATGGCTGCTAAGTTTTACAGTGGATTCCGATTGGATTATTGAAATGTGTGTTTTTCTGAGGATTTCCCATCTAGGTATGTGATTGCAGATTATGAATGGAGTTAGGTACATACAGATGTCTTATGCTTTGTAGGTATTGCTGTTGACGAGCTGCGGCTTTTAAGCTAGAGCTCTAAAATGTAGGAAACCCTTTCAACTATGGTTTGGAAGCTAAAGTGATTTCATCAAATAGTTGTTTGATGAAAAACTTATGATATCTTTATTATTTTTGTCAAAAGTATTATTTGAAAGTTATTAAAAAAAAAAAATTGAAAGTTTTATTTCACTGCTAGAGCTTTTATTTTATAGCAGCTATAGCTTTTATTCTACAACACCACATTAGCAAACAGAGTCTTAATCCGGTTAACGTACCTCAACTTATATTAGAGGAATGTATTTGTTGGTATCATCATCACTTCATGTTGATTTTCTGAGAAATGTCCAACTGCTATATCCTGTGCATTGAAAGATTTGATTACATTAATCAATTTGATGATATGGCTTGGATCACGGCTACATACTGTGTGAAATGGAAGCTTGATTTTCATAGACAAGGGAATTTAAAGTTTACTCAGTAAAAGAGGATTTTTATCCCTCTCTTGTTCTTCAATGTGTATGGAATGAACAGAATGGACAGTTGTCTTATGGCTTAAAGCCAGAAGTTAAATAGTTGAAAATGGAATTAAGCAGCAGCATTTATAGTATTTACAGAGATCGGATGGGTGTGTAAATCATTAATATAGAACTCTCTTTTGAACTAATTTTTTTCATCCTTTTTTATCTTTCCATTTTCTTATGGTTAGTCAAACGATTGCCTTCCCAATTATTTTTTCTTTCCAACGCTCTTCAGTAGCACAAATCATATAATATTTGAAATATTGGCTGTTTACATTTTCATTTCTTTTTTAGCACCATTCTGAAATGTACTAGTGTAGACTGTAATAATGTTTCACAAAAAAGTAAAGCATCATTCTACTGCAGGTTGTAATGTTGGTCCTCATTTTCATTTTTGCCACCGTCCACAGTGGCTTGGCTAGTCTTCGAGACATGGGTGAGAAACTTATTGGTCCACGTGCATATCGTGTTCTGTTCGCAGGAATATCTCTTCCATTAGCTGTTAGTACTATTGTGAGTTCCCATCCTTTATTTCGAAGTTAAAAAAAAAAAAATCTCTTATCCAAGTTGAGTATTAATGTTGCAGTTCTTGTTCTAATTTCTTAGCCTCGTTATACATGATAGAAATCAATTCTTGCAGACTTCTTGACTTTTGGAGTGGTTTTTTATTCAGGTGTACTTCATCAACCATAGATATGATGGGCTGCAGTTATGGCAACTTCAAGGTTCACCCGGAGTCCATCAACTTGTGTGGCTTTCTAATTTTATTTCCTTCTTTCTCCTCTATCCTTCTACCTTTAATCTATTAGAAGTGGCAGCTGTTGACGAGCCTAAAATGCATATTTGGGAAACTGGGGTCATGAGAATCACCCGACACCCACAGGTATGGTATCAATCATTGAGGATTTAGCTGTATGTTTGATAGACTGTTGGTGGGATTAAGTTGGACTGGATAGGATATGCTACGTACCCTTGCATTATATTTTGTATTATTAATGTTTGATGATTTAGTCGACAACCATCATTGATTAGCATGGCAAGAAATGAGTAATAGCTGACAAAATGCTAAGATATTTTTTTATTATTAATTATTATCGCTATTGTCATTTTAAATTTTTAATGATAGTTGTGTTAATGTTTATCTTTATGATTATGTTTATTATTATGTGCTAATACAATATAACCTATTATACCCATCTTAATGTGATAAAATGGTGCAATATAGCTGCCCTAACAGGTTCAAACCAAGTGTTGTTCAACATCGAAATTGGATTATTAAACATGGTTTATGGTTTATACACCATAATACAGGCAGATTGGTGTCATGTATTATTATTTAGAAAATTACATGTTGTTCCACTATGATTCAAATTATTAGAAAACTAAGTTCCACTATGATACAACTTATTAGAAAACTAAGTACTTAGTACCTCATAAGTATAAAGTAGGTGGATTAAAACAAGTTTAGTAGAAGTGAAAAAGATATTTTTGATTGTATTATTTAATATAGTTTATGGTTGGAATACCAATAGAATACGTGCATGCTTGGTGGTCGGTATAGTATGGTACTAATAGTGATCAACCTTATTAATTAATTACATTTTGCATTGTATAAATTTAGAGTACGATCTCCTGATGAAGCCAGTTGCATTATACTTGGTTATCCTATTATGGTATTGGTCACTGGTGGCACATTTCAATGTTCAGTCACATTCTTGTGATGACTGACGAGCTTTCATTGACATTTTGGTGACTAGTGACCATTGGGGGAATATCAGGGATGTTTCAATGACATTTGAATCATTTAACAATTTATAAATATATAATTTATATTAATCAATTGTTTATAGTTTCAACAAAATAGTGTACCAAAAAGTAGATAATATTAAATATATATGCTATCCTATCCAGTTCAATTCAATCCTACATTGTGTAATGCAAAATAATATACTAAATAAACCTGTATATATATATATTTGGAAACGTTGGAAACCCCGCCGCCAAACCACCCGACTCAGGCTTAAGCGGAGCAGGTAAAACCCCCGGCTGTCTTAGGTTTACAAGATTTGCACTCTCTGGCTGAAACCCAGAACCTAACAACCAAATCCTAAGCCATTTACCACCAACTATATGTTATTTAACAAACACAGATATATATAAATATGGCCATGTGCGTGGCTCGGCTGGTTGTGAATATGCTTTGCACCAGCGGTCACTTGAGTTCGAGTAATAATAGTTGAAAATGATTGGAGTTAAGTAGGTGATGTTTCTCATCACCATCCAAACCATATAAAACAATATATACGAGTATTCAGTGCAGTAACTTCTTTACTGAGCATTTGGAGGAAACTTGTATCATATCTTGTTTGTTGTGATGACCTTAGTCAATAGCTTCATGGACAATTTTCCATAGTAATCTTGTGTCATTAACGAATAAGATAAGTATTTCTTTCTTCGGCATTGGTTTTTCGTTTTTGAAGAAAAAAGAATAGGGTGCTACAAAGAAATTATTTTATTAGGTTGATGCAGTAGCTGAAGGCAGCCAACTGGTTTAGGTTAAATTACTGACAAATACAAATGAAAAACCTTCAAGCTTCTACTGTCATTATATGCCTCTAATAATATGTCCAAGTTTCGAATTACGTTTGCTTTGCAGATGGTTGGGCAGGTAATCTGGTGCTTGGCTCACACCGTATGGATCGGAAATTCAGTAGCAGTGGCGGCGTCTGTTGGTTTAATTGGACACCATTTGTTTGGTGTTTGGAATGGTGACAAGAGATTAGCTACAAGATATGGGGAGACTTTCGAAGCTGTGAAGAGTCGAACCAGTGTAATTCCATTTGCTGCTATTATCACTGGCCGTCAAATATTGCCCAAAGACTACTACAAAGAATTCATTAGACTTCCATATTTGACTGTTACTGCTCTGACACTAGGTGCATACATTGCTCATCCACTTATGCAGGCTGGCAGTTTCCAGCTGCACTGGTAGATTTCAAGTTTATTCTATTTGTAGTAAATTATGAACATGATTTGGAGGTTACTAATTAATTTCAATGACTGGTTAAGCTTAATCCGCTTAGTCATGGTTTCGGATTATGAAAAATGATCTCTTTGTAATATAAATATGAATAAAGTTGCATATATCTAGATCTTACCCAAGCCATGCTTGCTTATTGCCGGCTCGGCGGTTTAATCGAAAATCAGTGAGTTATTAGCGATTAATCGGAAATAATCGGGAAATGTTAAGTTGACATTTTACATGATTGATAATAAGAAAAAAGGAAATTGATCATCCCACCCCCTGACACACCTGACACATTCCCCCCTTTTTATCTCATTATCAACTTACTAAATTGCCTCTCTCATTATCAATTTTGACTTCTTCAGCTATTATACATGACAAAATTTATATATTTATATATATTAATTTAATAATAATTATATACTAATTATATCTCCATTTGTGATTTTAATAATTATTTGTGATTTTATATTTTTTATGTTTTGATTTTTGTTAATAAATATTACAGATTTCGTATCTATTCATTTATTTTTTGATTTATTTTTAATTTAATTAATACTACTTATTTAAATAATATAATTTAACCAAATAAATTTAAATTATAAAATAGATTTTATATATAATCATAATTAATTTTTTGAAATTAAAAAAAAAAAAATGAAAGAAGGGGAAGTTCCCCCTTTATCGTCGGATGATCGTCCAAGGGAATCATCCCATATCGTATCAGGGATGATTCCCTGGACAATATGGGGGACCATCGTTCCCCTTAATGGGAATCGTCCCCATTTCTTAAATTTTTTTGTATTTTTTATTTTTTTTTTAATTTCGATAAAAAAGGTTTCATAATTTTTTAAAAAAAACATATTTTTTATTAAAAATTATGTTGATTCTGATTTGATTCTGATTCCGATTCTAATTTTATATTTTCTTTATTAAAAGTTATTTGTATTATTTAATTTCGTAAATCAGTATTCATATCTACTTTTATTTTTAATTTTTTTTTAAAATATTTTATTAAAAGTTGTGTTGATTCTGATTCTGATTCTGATTTTATATTTTCTTTATTAAAAGTTGTTTGTCTTATTTAATTTCGTAAATCAGTATCCATATCTACTTTTACTTTTTTTTTTTAAAAAAATATTTTATTAAAAGTTGTGTTGATTCTGATTCTGATTTTATATTTTCTTTATTAAAAGTTGTTTGTCTTATTTAATTTCGTAAATCAGTATCCATATATACTTTAACTTCTTCCAGTCGCCGGCACCAGAGGTACATTGGATGGATTCAATGAGTTTAGGAATTGTCATCGCTTCGAGGTACAATATTGTACTGCATACATTTGCTGAGAATGTTTGGAGTTGTTTTACTCACTTGCCATTAAGGTCCCATGCAGTTCCAGAGCAAGAGCGTCAAGAAATAGCTATTGCTCATGTTGGCAGACACTTTGTGCAAGTTTTTTTACACCCTCATTACCCTGTACCACCCATCCCAATGTGGTGGTGGGAACATTCATCGTACGAAGCTAAAGAATGGGTCACTCGTTATATGATTCATAATCAATTATGGTACGAAGTATTGGGTATATAACCAAGTGCGCCGGGAGGAGACTTTGGAGGCAACATAGATTAGAATTTATGTTTTTATATTTTTAAGTGTAACTTTTTATGTTGTTATTTGTTACTATTTTTAAATAAATATTTTTCTAATATACATGAGAACATTTTTATAATACATAAGTAGTGTTAAATAAATTAAAAAATATTAATACTACTTATGTATTAAAATAATATAATTTAACTAAATAAAATTAAATTATAAAATATATTTTTTATAAAACTTAAAAAAAAAAAAAAAAAAACTAAGAGGAAGGGCGTTTCCCCTTCAATGAAGAAAGGGGACGAGAAGGGGAATCGCCCTCTCATCTTTTTTTTTTTTTTTTTTTTTTTTTAACTTAAAAAATTATCAAAAAAATATATGTTATATATATATATATATATATATATATGTATGTATATATCAATAAATAAAAAAAATTGGATATATATGGTTGATTTGAAAATGGATTTTTGGTGAAAGGAAGAGGGCAAATAAGGAATTGTAGGGGAGACAAAAAGTGAAATGTGACAGGGGAGGGGGAAGATAAGCCATCTAAAAAAATTTTCAAATTATCTCTCAAAATTTTTTTAAAAAAACATATTTTTTATTAAAAATTATGTTGATTCTGATTCTGATTCTGATTCCGATTCTAATTTTATATTTTCTTTATTAAAAGTTATTTGTATTATTTAATTTCGTAAATCAGTATTCATATCTACTTTTATTTTTAATTTTTTTTTTAAAATATTTTATTAAAAGTTGTGTTGATTCTGATTCTGATTCTGATTTTATATTTTCTTTATTAAAAGTTGTTTGTCTTATTTAATTTCGTAAATCAGTATCCATATCTACTTTTACTTTTTTTTTTTAAAAAAATATTTTATTAAAAGTTGTGTTGATTCTGATTCTGATTTTATATTTTCTTTATTAAAAGTTGTTTGTCTTATTTAATTTCGTAAATCAGTATCCATATATACTTTAACTTCTTCCAGTCGCCGGCACCAGAGGTACATTGGATGGATTCAATGAGTTTAGGAATTGTCATCGCTTCGAGGTACAATATTGTACTGCATACATTTGCTGAGAATGTTTGGAGTTGTTTTACTCACTTGCCATTAAGGTCCCATGCAGTTCCAGAGCAAGAGCGTCAAGAAATAGCTATTGCTCATGTTGGCAGACACTTTGTGCAAGTTTTTTTACACCCTCATTACCCTGTACCACCCATCCCAATGTGGTGGTGGGAACATTCATCGTACGAAGCTAAAGAATGGGTCACTCGTTATATGATTCATAATCAATTATGGTACGAAGTATTGGGTATAAACCAAGTGCGCCGGGAGGAGACTTTGGAGGCAACATAGATTAGAATTTATGTTTTTATATTTTTAAGTGTACCTTTTTATGTTGTTATTTGTACTATTTTTAAATAAATATTTTTCTAATATACATGAGAACATTTTTATAATACATAAGTAGTGTTAAATAAATTAAAAAATATTAATACTACTTATGTATTAAAATAATATAATTTAACTAAATAAAATTAAATTATAAAATAGATTTTTTATAAAATTAAAAAAAAAAAAAAAAAAACTAAGAGGAAGGGCGTTTCCCCTTCAATGAAGAAAGGGGACGAGAAGGGGAATCGCCCTTCTCATCTTTTTTTTTTTTTTTTTTTTTTTTTTTAACTTAAAAAATTTATCAAAAAAATATATGTTATATATATATATATATATATATATATGTATGTATATATCAATAAATAAAAAAAATTGGATATATATGGTTAATTTGAAAATGGAATTTTGGTGAAAGGAGAGGGTAAATAAGGAATTGTAGGGGAGACAAAAAAGTGAAATGTGGCAGGGGAGGGGGAAGATAAGCCCTCTAAAAAAATTTTCAAATTATCTCTCAAAATTTTTTTAAAAACAAAAAATCATTAAAATCATTCATTGATGATTAAAAAAAGTTAAACAATTTAAGAGTTTGATTATCCTAATAATAATTAGTTTAAATTGAACCATATTTTCAATTTTTTTTCCCTATCATTTCTAATGGAATTCTTATCTATTTTCACATAAAATTGTCAATCAAAACCTCAAAAATATTTGAAAAATAGATTAAAATTTAAAAATCGACTTAAATAGCATAGATTGTGGAAATCTTGTGGACTAGGTATGACTCTTTTATGGCTGGTTAAGCTTTAAGGTTATGTTTGGTTCTGGTAACCAAACTTCTTCAGGAATGCTCTATCCTTCAATCTTAGGATTTAGGATACCTATTATGGGGATACGAATTTATGGAAAAATTATTATATATGTCCTTTTATTGCAAGAGATTAAAACAGGTGTCAATAATTTAAAACATAGTAAGTCATTTAGAATTATTACAAAAAAGTATGTAAATATTCAAAAAAAAAAAAAAAACAAAAAAACAAAAACAAAACAAAACAATGGAGGTAGTTATATTTCGACATAATTTAATAAATATTCTGAAAAGAATTGTTGCCAAATTTACTATCATTTAAAAGATCCAAACACTTCTGCATGTTGTATATTAAGTGCTATCAAACGAAATTTAACATGCTTCAAACAGATCTACTATCATGCCAAAATTCAATATTAAACCATAAATCTTAGAAAATAAGAAAAACCTGAAAAAATTGTTGATGATAATGAAAAACTCGAAATCCAAATCGAGATGCCTCTGTCCTTAAGAACTTATTAGCCTCCGCCTCGGTGCTCTACGGATGCTACGTGGCTAACGTTCTCCTAGGATTCCTTGGATGCTTCTTGTTGAAGGGCCATTCCTTTAACAAGATCTTGAACAAAGACAATGGTGGAATCTCTCTTTTACTCCAAAGACTCTTTAAGACAAAATGTATGAGACTTGCAATAATCTAGATATTAAGGAAATAACATAAAGCTCCCTTATATAGGCATGGAAGGGTGCCTTCGAGGGCACCCTTTGGTTTGGGGTGTAACCCTCCTAAGGGTTATACCTATTTCTTAAACCCTTTGGAGCCTAAAGGAGTGTTCTTTCAATTAGAGGCCATGTCCCTTGAGTAGTGCAGAGAGAGAGAGAGAATTTACTACAATCCCCCACAATTCTCTAAATATTCATGCAAACACTTAAGAGAGTTTCGGTGAACTAAAGCTGCATCGAAATAGGTAGCTTTCGCCTTAAATCTTTCCTAATGAATGATAATCGAATTTACTTGGCAAACTAGTGACCCATAGTCTTGAACTATTCTGGCGTTAATGTAAACCAAGACAATTGCCAACATACAGATTTACTTCGACCATTTCCCGTTCTATGATTGTGTTCAATTCGGCCATGAACATTGGTCATGGATTCATCAAGCACTTTAGGGAATTCGGCCTGAAAAAATCCCATGGAAGCGGCCTCAATTCTTACTTGAAATAAGTGATCTACTATAAAGAGGTAATCTGCCATTACCCCATTAGGACTCTTCTCCTAATATAGTGATCATTAAAACCCTTATCATAGCCTTGACACACAACACTCTGCGTCATTATCGGATGGGAAAAAGTATAAAAATCTACAATGCTTGTTTTGAATTGCACAAAGTTTCAGTTGTCCCTTTTGAACCTAGATCTTGGGATCTCCAGTCAGCTAGGTTGGGTTTCCTCGGTGACAATTCTTAATTTATTGGCTTCAAGCTCATTCCCCCCGATGACTTCTCAACTTGCTCTCTAGGTAAACCTTTAGTAAGTGGATCCGATAGGTTTTCTTTTGATTTCACATAATCGATCGATATTATACCACTTGAGAGCAGTTGTCGTATGGTATTATGCCTGCAATGTATGTGTTGAGACTTACCATTATACATTGCATTTTGGGCTCTCCCAATAGCCAATTGACTATCACAATGTATGCTTATCGCTGGCACCAGTTTGGGCCAATTTGGAATATACTCCAGGAAATTTCGAAGTCATTCCGCTTCTTCCACTATTTTGTCTAATGCTATGAATTCCGATTCCATAGTAGACCGGACAATACATGGTTTCCTCGAGGATTTCCAATGACACGGCTGCACTACCAAGTGTGAAAACAAATCCAATCGTAGATTTGGAATCCACTGTATCAGATATCCAGTTAGCATCCCTGTATCCCTCTAGAACAGCATGATAACTCGTATAATGTAGACCATATTTTGAGGTTTCTCTTAGATACCTCAAAACTCTTACTATGACTTTCCAGTGGTTATGTCCTGGATTGCTCGTATATCTGCTAATCCTATTTACAACTTGAGTGATATCATGTCGGGTGCAATTTGTGAGATATATCAGACTTCCGATGATTCTCGAATACTCTAGTTGCGATGCGCTTGAGCCAGTATTCTTTGATAAATGAAGAGTTAGGTCCACCAGAGTTCTAGCCACATTTAGATCTCCTTTACTATATTTCTCAAATATCTTCTCAACGTAGTGAGTCTGAGATAATATATATCCTTCTGATGTTCTGAGATCTTAATTCCTAAGATCATATCAGCTACTCTTAAATCTTTCATATCAAATTTGCTGGTAAGTACTTTCTTGATAGACTAAATCATCTCATGATTACTACCAATTATCAGCATATCTTATACGTAGAGACACACAATGACATATCCTTTTTAATTTGATTTGGTGTATATACACTTATAACACTCATTGATTTTGAACTCACTTTACAACATCTCATTGTCACATTTTTCATGCCATTGCTTGGGTGCTTGTTTTAAACCCGTATAAGGATTTACAAGTTTTCACACCTTCTGTTCTTGTCCAGGAATAATGCAACCTTCTGGTTGTTCCATGTAAATTTCTTCATCCAATTCACCATTTAAGAATGCCGTCTTTACATCCATTTGATGTATTTCAAGACCAAATATAGCTGCTCTGGCTATGAGCATTCTTATTGACGTGATACGAGTCACTGGTGAATATGTGTCAAAGTAATCAAGACATTCTTTTTTCTATAACCTTTTATTACAAGTCTTGCCTTGTACTTATCTATTGATCCATCAGGTTTCATCTTCCGTTTGAATATCCATTTGTACCCATGTGGCTTACAACCTGGAGGAAGATCAACCAACCCCCAAGTACGGTTTTATAGGATGTAATCAATCTCACTATTGATAGCCTCTTTCCACAAAGGTGCCTCCGATGAAGACATTGTTTCTTTATAGCTTTGAGGCTCATTTTTCTAATAAGTATGTCAGAAAATTTGGTCCAAATGACTTAGACGTTCTAGCTCTTTTGCTACGTCTAGGTTCAATTGCCTTAATATTTCCATGTTGGTCTGACTCTTGGTCAACCTGATCACTGTCTTTGACAATATCAATTGTTCTTTTGAGAGACTCTGTTCTTTATCTTTCCTTACAAGGAAATGTCTCTTCAAAAAATATTGCATTCCTTGACTCAATTATCATATTCGGATTGATGTCAGGAATCTCAGACTTATGTACCAAGAATCGATATGCACTACTGTTGCGAGCATATCCAATGAATATACAATCAACAGTTTTAGGTCCTATTTTAACCTTCTTAGGTTTAGAGACCATTACTTTGGAAAGACACCCCCACACTTTCAGATATTTGTAGGAAGGTACATGACCTTTCCACAACTCATATGGTGTCTTGTCCAATCTTATGTGAGATAGCTTGTTTAGAACGTAGTTGGCGGAAAGTAAGGCTTCCCCCACAAGTTTTGGGGTAAACCAGAGCATGTCAACATGGCGTTCATCATTTCCTTCAACGTTCGGTTTTTACGCTCAGCAATCCCATTTTGTTGGGGTGAATAAGGAGCAATAGTTTCGTGAATAATTCCATGATTGGAACAATATTCACCAAATGGTGACACATATTCACCACCTCTATCACTCCTGATTCTTTTGATTTTCTTGCCAAGTTGATTTTCAACTTCGTTCTTATAGTGTATAAAGCTCTCAATAACTTCATCTTTACTCCTCAGCAAATACACATAACATAATCTTTTGCTATCATCGATAAAAGTGACAAAATACTTCTTACCGCCTATTATTTGCACAATATTCATATCACACACATCAGAGTGTACAAGTTCCAAGGGTTCAGAACTTCGTTCTATGGAATGAAATAATGTTATATGCATTTTTACTTTAACACATGCCTCACATTTATGTTGGTTATCAATTGCAAATTTAGGTATAAGGTCCATGTTAATTAGTTTACGCATTGTATCATAATTAACATGTCCTAACCTCCCATGCCATACATTTTGTGACTCAATAATATAAGCGGAAGTTGTAGCTTTATTATTAGCAATGTGTTAATTGACAGTCATTACAGTGAACTTGAAAAGGCCCTCAGTGAGGTATCATTTTCCTACATAAACACATTCTTGGTCAATACAAACTTTTCAGAAACAAATACAAGCTTAAAACCATTCTTCTTAAGGAGAGAGCCCGAGACTAAGTTCTTCCGAATATCAGGAACATGCAGAACATTCTTCAATGTAAGCTCTTTTCCAGATGTCATCTTGATGAGAACCTGCCTGGAGCGGAGCCAGACAAATCCACACAAGATTGAAATCGTTCCCAAGAAATACCAAGACAATTTGGATAAAAACTCTAAACCTCTGAAGAACAAACAACAGAAACCTAGAGTGCTAATATGGGCGCCACAAAGGGTTAGCAGTCCTTTGATAAACCAAAACCAGTGAGAAAAAATTGAGGATCTCAATGCTCACGATTTGATAAAATATTTTATTGAAAAGAGAGTTGTTAAACATAACCAAAGAGTTAGCCTTTTATAAGGAGGCTGCAACGAAAACCCTAACCCACAAGGATAAAATGAAACTACCCACACACCAACAGTCGTGTATCCTAAAACTAAGCTAAGCTATCCCCACGTGCAAACCCTTGCACTCTTAACCTAATTCCCAAACATAAAATATTAATCTAAGGAAAATAGTCAAACGTAAATAACAGGCCGAAATAAAACAAAATTCAAGCCCTAAATAAAAGAATAAAAAATGCCAAATAACTATAATAGAATAGGCCTAAGTAACTATAATGATATGATACATGGAGCATCAAGAAAATAAGCCTTGAAGTATGGATCCAAGCATCCAAGGATGAAGCCTAATAATCTATTCAAGTTATTTGAAAATGAAGGGGTCAGAAATATACAAGCGAAGGCCTCCTAGAGGAGGGTTAATGATAATGTTTATTTTAGAGTGTGCCAACTGTTAGGGGCCCTAGGTTTTAATATTGGTGTTTATTCTAGAGTGGGCCAAATGTTAGGGGCCCAAGATTTTATTTGTAATAAGAATTATTACCTAGGGTTATTTCTGGTTTTTTTAACATATTACAATTAGGGTTTCCATTGTATTATTTAAACAAACTTTTCATTAATAAAATGGATGAATGTTTTAACCAAAAAAAATTAATATTGTCGTCAAACACATTGGTGGTGAGGTCGTGATGGCTAACCATGGAATGGTGGATTCTCTTCAAAAACTTATCAAAGGGATTGCTTTTCTTTGTGGCGTTTCAAGCAATTAGGGGTTCGTGAGGCTTTATTCTTCATGGGTTTCTAATCTTCAAACTCGTTATGCTTTCCTGGGCGCTCATAACAATCTTTTGTGGGTTTCACATGCTTTGTTCCTGCGGGGTTCACAGGAGTTGCGTGGATAACAATCTTTTGTGGGTTTGTCTGGCTTTGCTCCAGGCAAATTTTCATCAGTTGGTATTCAGAGCTTTGGTTGCAGAGCAGGTTATATCTTATCGTTTGTGTCATTTTAATTTTTTTTTCTTCATTTTTTTTTATGATTTTTTTTTTCTTTTCTTTGAGTTCTGTTTCTGTTAATTTTTTTTCTTTTCTTTGAGTCCTGTTTCTGTCAAATTTTTTCTTTTCTTTAAGTCCTGTTTCTGTCAAATTTTTTCTTTTCATTGAGTCATGTTTCTGTTAATTTTTTCCTTTTCTTTGAGTCCTAATTCTGTTAATTTTTTTTCTTTTCTTTTGTCATCTTGCATGTGTTGGATTCAAAAAAGAAGGAAAAAAACGTGGGCTGTGAAAAAAAAACATAAATCCTGCGCCACAAAAAAAAAGAAACAGAAAGACAAATCAGATTTGGTTAGAGATAAGTGTTTGGATATTACAGATTGACCTTAAAGATTCGAGGACGAATCTTCTTAAAGAAGGGGAGAATGATATGATACATGGAGCATCAAGAAAATAAGCCTCGAAGTATCGATCCAAGCATCCAAGGATGAAGCTAAATAATCCATTCAAGTTATTTGAAAATGAAGGGGTCAGAAATATACAAGCGAAAGCCTCCTAGAGGAAGGTTAAATAGTGTTATTTTAGAGTGTGCCAACTGTTAGGGGCCCTAGGTTTTAATATTGGTGTTTATTCTAGAGTGGGCCAAATGTTAGGGGCCCAAGATTTTATTTATAATAAGAATTATTACCTAGGGTTATTTTTGATTTTTTTAACATATTACAATTAGGGTTTCCATTATAAAATTTAAACAAGCTTTTCATTAATAAAATGGATGAATGTTTTAACCCAAAAAAATTAATATTGCCGTCAGGCACATTGGTGGTGAGGCCGTGATGGCTAACCATGGAAGGGTGGATTCTCTTCAAAAACTTATCAAATGGGTTGTTGTCATTTGTGGCGTTTCAAGTAATTAGGGGTTCTTGAGGCTTTGTTCTTCACGGGTTTCTAATCTTCAAACCTCGTTATGCTTTCCTGGGCGCTCATAACAATCTTTTGTGGGTTTCAAAGGCTTTGTTCCTGCGGGGTTCACATGAGTTGCGTGGATAACAATCTTTTGTGGTTTGCTTGGCTTTGCTCCATGCAGGTTTTCATCACATCTTCAGAACCATTATGCCTTGTCCAACCACTCTAGAGGTAGACGAGTTTCCCATTGTCAGATGATCGCCACCATCGACCTTCTGATATGAGGAAAATATTTTGCTATCAGCATAGATATGACGAGTAACCCCTGTGTCTACCCATAATTCTCTCGGATTCCTAACCAAATTGGTTTCTGTTACAACTGCTGAGAGGTTCATATCTGAGATCTCATCAGTTAGCTGCTCATCTTCAGTGACATGGGCCCCATTTTTCTTTTTCTTGTCTTTGTCATAAGACTTCTTATTTTTGTAGTCTTTTGCCATATGACCGCTTTTTCCACAGTTGTACCACTTCCCCTTGAACTTCTTGTTACCTTGGAAAGAATCAGCTCCACTGTTCTTTCTCTTTTTGCTACCCTTTCCACCCTCGACGATGTTGGCGTTAGACTCCATAGTCTTGTAGCTGGCCTTCTCGAACTTCCTGTTGTCCTATTCGATCCTCAATCGAACCCCAAGGTCTTCAAGACTCATCTGCTTCTTTTTGTGTTTCAGATAGCTCCTGAAGTTCTTTCATTTTTTTTGGAAAATTACAATTTTATATCCAAAAGAATGATGTACAAAAGTACACGGGGTATACCCCAGGAAGGGTACAAGAGTTCAAGAAAGATCAAAAGGAAGCAATCAAAGAATCAAAATAAAAGGCGCTGTCAGCCCATAAGGAAACAAACACCAAGAAAAACCCAAGACCATGCAAAACAAATGCCACCAGTTCAGCCCAAAACTGCCCAAGAGCGCAACTATAAGATGGCCCAAAAGCCCAAGCGCAGGTCCACAACAAGAGCCTGCCCACATAAACCAAATCCAACCGGGAAAGAACCGAACATATTAAGAATGATCAATCCATGTAAATCCACGTATACAACCAGCGCACGAGCTTGTGAACTCCCATGATAGGCCGACGTGAGCTAGCCCACAAAGAAGCACACAAGGCCGAGATGAAGATCAGGCCGAGAGAAAAATGACCTGGCCGAGAGAATAACATGGCCGAGAGAAACCAAACAAACCAATGTCCCACATCGATTATTTGCAAAGGAAGCAGCAAGCTGCAAACCCCAAGTTCTTTGATGTAGGTAACTTTTCAATGATTGTGGTAACTTGACACGTCTCACAGAGTTTCATTTCTTCATCCAATATTTCATGAACGATTAATTGTAGTTCACCCAACTGAGACATTACCGTTCTTGAATCTACCATTTTTTAGTCCAGGAACCTACCCACGATAAAATTCTTTTGCCCGGTATCCTCGGATTTATATTTCTTCTTGAGAGATTCCCAGAGAATCTTCGCAGAAATCATGTCTTGGTACACATTGTACAGGGTATTGTCAAGTCCTCCCAAGAGGTAGTTCTTGCACAAGAAGTCATCTGACGACCATGTCTCTTCTTGTAGTTGCTTGGTTGTTTTCGTTTCTCCCTCTATGGGACCCGGAGGATATTTGAGATACTTAACCAACTGCAACGTTGTCAGGTAGAATAATATTTTGCTCTGCCATTGTTTAAAGTTTGCTCTACCAAACCTTTCCGGTTTTTCTCCATGAGCGACCGGTACTGCGATACTTCTGCTAGCCATATGTAACTAGAAACCAACAGCAATCAATAAGTCTACAAAAGACAAATTGCACAATGATCAAACAATTGATCTTGTTTAAGTGATATACTAAGAATCCATTTGTTGTTGTATTGGACCGTAGTACCAAATAACACAAGTCCTTGAATTTACGACTAAGGTTTCTTATAATAAGTAAATAAAGGAATATTCCCAGAGGACGAGGGGGTGTCTGGAGTAACCACTTAAATCCCTGCCTACTTAGGCTCTTATCGTCTTTTTGACAGAATATCCTTTAATCACTTTCTCAATAGAATATCTTAGACATTCAAACTTAGTATTACATTTCAATTCACAATATAATATTTGTAGAATTATATGTGTATATGTGTATTAATCAATCAAACTTGGACGAAATTACTTGTGTAAGATTACATTTTTAATTCTCAGCCAAGTATGCAACAGATAATTAATTTCAACTTTATCACTATGTGTATGCTTGTGATAATTGAACACCCTAATATTAACTTAAATCTATACTACCAAGTTTATTGTAATACAGTATATGATTTTACTAAGTTAATATTATGATAATATAAATTAATCTAAGTCTATTTTATTCTAAAAATAATTCCAAGATTAATTTCGTTAGTGTCACGTTCGTTTCGTCATTTGAACGAAACTTTCCAGTGAGTTCACGTTCGTGTAGCATTCGTAAACGTGTTTGAACAAAGTGTTTCAGAGAGTTCACCATCGTGTAGCGTTGGTAAACACGTTCGAACGAAGTGTTCCAAATAGTTTACGTTCGTATAGCGTTCGAGAACGCGTTCGAACATTCTTTGGCAGAAGACATGCGTTCGAGTTGTGTTTAAATACGCATTCGAACGTTATTTGGCAGAAGACTTGCGTTCGAGTTCCGTTTGAAGACACGTTCGAATGAGATTATGAAAAAATCAAAATTTTTCCAAGGTGTTCATCGGGCGTTCGAACGCGCTTGCATATTTTTCATGCATATAATACATTTTTCCAGAAAAATGGCTATTAATACATGAAAATTTTCATCTAACAACACTAAAATAAATAAGTTCTTAAAATTGTTGTATATTAAGTGTTATCAAACAAAATTTAACATGCTTCAAACATATCTACTATCTTGCCAAACTTGAATATTAAACCATAAACCTTAGAAAATAAGAAAAACCAGGAAAAATTATTGATGATAATGAAAAACTCGAAATCCAAGTCGAGATGCCTCTGTCCTTAAAAACTTATTAGCCTCCACCTCGGTGCTCTACGAATGCTACGTGGCTAACGTTCTCCTAGGATTCCTCGGATGCTTCTTGTTGAAGGGACACTCCTTTAACAAGATCTTGAACAAAAACAATGATGTAATCTCTCTTTCACTCCAAAGACTCTCTAAGACAAAATGTATGAGACTTGGAATAATCTAGGTATTAAGGAAAGAACATAAAGCTCCCTTATTTATTCATGGAAGGGTGCCTTTGAGGGCACCATTTAGTTTGGGGTGTAACCCTCCTAAGGGTTATACCCCTTTCCTTAAACCCTTTGGAGCCTAAATGAGTTTTCTTTTAATTAGAGGATATGTCCCTACATGTTGGTGCTTTTCCCATATGGCACTACTCAAGGGACATGACCATCTCTTAATCCATGATATATATATATATATATATATATATATATATATATATATTATATATATATATAGAATTTACTACACATCTTTAGGGAACATAAATTACCTACCCATTAAGTTTGTGAACCACTCAAATTTTTTGTTTTAATAATCAAATCAAATATATTATTTTTAGACCAAAATACTGTAGAAAATTGTATTATAGAAAATACTACTCAATTTCAATCCAATAATTCACTATACATTTTTTTCCCCATATTTTATTTGTCACATTCATCCAACATCAAAATCATAGAAGACACAATGAAAAAAATCCTAACTTGGAAAGTAAGAACTTAATGTTAGTAATAATTTAATACATTATATTTTATTTTAAGTGTATTTTTGGGTAGGCTTTCTTCAAATGCTTGTTTTTATGATTTATTACAAAGTGAAATGTGTTGTAAATTCTTCAAATATTAAGTTTGGATGGAGGAGGGACATGTCCCATGGATGGTGCCCTATGGGAAGGGTACTGTAGGCACTGCATTTTTGCATATAAGTCCCTATGATGAGTCTCATTTGGAGACACTACCTTTTAAGTCACGGAGGTCACGGAAAACGGACATCGGATGGGGAAATTCAGAATAAACAAGGTTCACTGTTTTCGTTCGTGCTGCATTCGTGTATACGTTCGAACGCCAAACAGATTGCGGGCGTTCATGCCGCGTTCGAGGAGGCGTTCGAACGGTGTCGGTAATTCTGGTTTTGCTGCTAGCCTCACATTAAGCCCAATTCGCCCAAGCCTTGGCCCACATGCCCAAGCCCACTTAAAACACATATTTACACATGGTGAAATCAAAACAAATCTAAAAATCACATACCAAATTAAAAATAAACATTAAAATCAATCAAATATTTTAACTCCCTAATTAAGATATTCACCCACCAATTACACAATTCCTTCCTTTCATAAACCAATCAAAATATCTCCCTTATTTACTTGATTCCTTTCCTTACCTAGAAACCCTAGCCTTTGCCTATAAAAAGAACCATTCACTACCCTCCTCTAGGCTAGCTCATACACAAAACTCACACGAAAATCACAGTAAGAAACCCTAGAAGTTCACGCATACTACAAAGAAATAACACAAAAATTCTCTTCATCTCCTTCCCCTAATCACCGAAAATCATACCTCAATTTAGCAACCTCGTATCACCAAAAATAGCCCATACAGCAGCCCTAAAACATGCATACAATAGCCCTAAAAATACACAAACAGCAGCCCTCCACCACCGAAAATTACAACAAAAAACCGAACTTCAGTAACATAAAAATTGCACTTATAATCCTTGAAATAACCACACAAAACTGCACCAAAAAACCCCAAAAACAGCAGCCATGCACGCCAAAACAGTGACCTGAACAGTGAGTGGAAAATACAGAGGAAACAGCAGCAAAACGGAGGCCAAACAGCAGCAAAAGATGGAGAACGGCAACTCAAAATAGTAAGACAACGAACGAGAGCAGTGAACCAGTGAACCGGAAGAGTTGCGGAGCATCCACCCTTCCGACGATCGTGTACCGTACATCCGAGAGGTGATTTAAAAGGTTAGACCTGAGGGCACTTTTCTCATTAGTTTATATTCGTCTTTTGATTGTTTATTGAATTCTATTCGCATGAGAGTCGTTTGTAGATGCATGTTGTGGCTTGAATGAAATGGAAAATGTATCGCCTCTTGTGGTATATAGGATGGAAACCCGGACATAAATTTCATAGCCGATTCCGAATGGACGGTAGTATGATCTGTACTCGGGATACAACTCCACGTACCGCTTGCGTAAACGGCACACTCTTTTGTTTTATGTTGCTCGGTTTATTTATTTTTCGTTATTTGAATTCTGCATGTTACTTTTGTATGCATGATTCAATCGAGTTCATGGGCTTAGTAAGTCGGATTAAAGTCCCCTATTTGGAGGGGTTAAAATCCTTTACCATAATGCTTTGCCGTGCCGGTTGATGTGTGTTCGGTTGGATATAAGATATGTTCAATCGGATATACTAAGTTTGATATGATTGTCTTTATTTTTGTATGCATGATGTGATCGAGCGCATGGGCTTAGTAAGTGCGATGAAAGGTCCTCTAATTGAAGAGGATAAAATCCTTTACCATGATGCTTTTCCGCGCCGGTTGATGTGTGTTCGGTTGGATATAAGATATGTTCAATCGGATATACTAAGTTTGATATGATTGTATTTATTTTTGTATGCATGATGTGATCGAGCGCATGGGCTTAGTAAGTGCGATGAAATGTCCTCTAATTGAAGAGGTTAAAATCCTTTACCATGATGTTTTGCCGCGCCGATTAAAGTATATTCGGTTGAATGTAAGATGTGTTCAATCGGGTACATGAAGTCTAAGGTTATTGTCTTTATTTTTATATGCATTGAGATAAGCGCATGGGCTTAGTAAGTGCGATGAAAGGTCCTCTAATTGAAGAGGTTAAAATCCTTCACCACGATGCTTCGCCGCGCTTCGTATTTCGCTACTTGCTTTTTATGTATGTATTGCGTCACATTTTGTGCATCAGGTCTGTTCCCGTTCGAATGCGTTATCAAACGCTATACGAACGCGAACCTTCTGTTTCCCGTTCGAACGCGTTTTACAAACGCTACTCGAACGCGCATGCATTTTGTTTCATCAGGTCTGGATCCGTTCGAACGCGTTATCAAATGCTACACGAACGTGAACCTTCTGTTTACCGTTCGAACGCGTTTATGAACGCTACACGAACGCGCACACACTGAACTAAGTCTGTCTCATCATATTTCATGCACAACTGCCTTTTGGGTGATCTCCCTTGCATTATGTAGCCAATCATATTATTTGTATTCCTGCATTTATCCATTCGATGTGTTCTTGGGATGATATTCAAGCATGATTAGGCTGTTAGCATGTTATTTGGTTAATATATTCATGAGATAGTACTCAAGCATGATTAGGTTGTTCTTAGTTTTCCCTATCATATGATTGAGAAATGTTTGTGAGATTGCCATGTGATGTTGCATGTTGTGATGATTAATTTCATGCATGTGGATTTAGAAGCATGATACTCTTGGAAATAAGTGTTACTTAGGCCTGATTAAATTATTACACAAATCCTTTCATTACAAGTGACATAAGTAAGGGACCATTCCGAACCCAACGGTTTGAGGTCTTCCCTTGCGAGGGGTGAGTGCGGCCTTAAATCTCATTTTCCCGGTTCATACCGGGTGGCGACTCCATTAATCTCCGGTTTAGTCCCCCGTGGCTACTCCGTACTCCCAACCGGGCCGCGAGCCCGGGACAGCATGCGCGCCCCAGATCCTGTGTCCCACAGTCTGGCGACTCCACTTGGGATAGAGAATCGGCCCCGAAATATTATCTTGTAATGTTTGGATTTATGTTTTAATTGACCGTGTCTATAGTGGATAAAATGGGGGTTTAATCAAAGGCATTTTAAGGCTAGGTAATGGTCTGGTGTCTTCCTTCATTCACTACCTCTCTAGAAGGAAAAGCTGTGAAGGCACCTATATAGCCATCTACTCGTAGCCTATTGTGATGGACTAATTTGGAGGACTCGTTGTTTATTCCTGACACCAAGCGATAAGAGCCTAAGAGGCTTGGGTATTTAAGTGAGCCTCGCTCCACCTTCCCTCTGGGGAATCTACAATGGGAAATCCATTTGACAGTCAGTCACACACCATAGCTCATTGGCACGTACCGTAGTGTATAAAAAAGGGTGCGCTCACTTGGTCGCTCGAACCCTTGATTGGGGAGACCTAGTTGTGGGCCATCCTTCACCGATGAGAGCCTTTTTCTACACTCTTGTGAACCCACCCATAGACCGGGGTTGTGTGGTTAAAGTAACAATTATTTCCTTGAGTATATGCTTGTGGACCATCCTCATTTGGATGCAGTTGGACCATTGTGAGAAATGCGGACTTGCTGGGCCAATTAAACTGGGGCGAGTTCGTACCTTATGACCATTGGGCCCAAAGCTTCTGAAAAATTGATGGGCCATTCTGTAGAAATTATTGTTTTATGTTTGCATTATCTTTCTTTTATACTTGTGTTCGGAACATTACCATTTGGATTTAGTTGGGCTCCTTGCCATGAGATGTGAACTTGTTGGGCCATTTAAACTGGGACGAGTTCACTCCTATGACAGTTAGCCCAGAAGCTTCTAAAATGATAACGGGCCGATTTGTTTGAAAATTTTAGTTGATTTAGTATGTTATATATGTTACATGCATCTCATGCACCCCATGCATACATACATCATGTTAACCCTTGTGTTCTGTAAGCCATCATAGATTCTCGTTGGGTTAAGGGAAAAGGAAGACTCACCAAAATACTGGGAACAGACATGAGTGAATCAGATATTGAGGTATCCCGTATGGATCAGTTGGAAAACGGTCTCGCCAAGGTCACTGAACAGTTGCAAGCCTTGACTATTGCCATGACAAATATGGCTGTGCCCCGTGCTGGGGGAAATTCTGAGAATATGAGGCGTGAGGAGCATCTGAACGGGTTGGGGGATGATATCCCCACTTTTGATGATGACATGACAGAGCATGCAACAGGCAGAGTGATTGGGTCTCAGGTAGAATTTCAGAAGCTTCGGGATCAGGTTGAGTCAGTTACCCGTAGATGAAGGGTAAGGACGAAGAATTACTAGACTATGAGGCGATGGCTTTTGAGGAACAGTTGCCTGCTCAGTTCAAGATGCTGGATATGGCCAAGTACAATGGGAATGGGGATCCGAGGGTCCACCTTCGATAATATGTGTCAGTTATGAGTTCAATGGGCCTAACACAGCGCCAAGCTCAGAAGATGTTTGGGATGTCACTTGAGGGGGCACCCGTAGTGTGGTACCATAGCCTTGAAAGAAGGTTAATGAGGATTGGAGGGAATTGGCAGATGTATTCCTAAAACAGTATGTTACAGACTTAGAGATTGATTTTTCACTTCGTGATTTAGAGAACACTAAGCAGAAGGCAGAAGAAAGCTTCAAGGAGTATGTAGACCGCTGGAGAAGCCAGCTTCTGAAAATGCAGACTCAGCCCTCTGAGAAGGACCAGATTAAAATGATCATCAAGGGCACTAAGCCCTCGATCTATGGCAAGTTGAGAAAGATGACTTCAATGATTGCGGATTTCCGACAGTTGAGGGAAACTGTCATGGATATTGAGGAAGAAGAGGTTGAAAACAGAAAGTTTTATGGCCAGAATAGAAGGAATTTTGGAGGGCATTCTGAGACCAAGCCCACTACTGCCGAGATTGCTGCTATTAAGAATAGGCGCTTTTCTAACTTGGGTATACCCTTGTCCAAAGTGCTTGAGAAGCTGACCAGACAATGACTCTTAAAACTCTTGGAACCTAGACCACTCCTAAATCCTCCCCCACCAAGCCTCAATATGAACCGCTACTGCCACTTCCACTAATAACCTGGCCATGACACCAATAGTTGTACCCGTCTCCGCCATGAGATCCAAGACTTAATTGACTCCCATAAAATCCCTGACCCTGAAAGAGAACAGCCAAACACACACACCAATCCTCTACCAAATTATCACTCTGTTCCCCCACCCACCTACATGATCAACTCTGGCTTGCCCGAAACCTTTGTCCTCCAAGCTCTCAACCACCAAGCTTCGTACATGGGGATATGGGTGACAACGATGAAGAACCATAGGCCGAGGAAGAAGGCAGCGCTGCGAATGATGAAGTTGTTCCTCCTAGTTTGTTTGATCCTGCATTTTTGATATAGACATTGATTTTGCCTGTTTGCCCGAACTTTTTCTAATGATAATAAAGACGTTCATTTCCCGTACTCGCTTGAATATGCAACATGAGTATATTTGACAAAACATTCAACCTTGGTATTATGATACACAACGATGCTTAGAACACGGGGAATCCTCGGAAGAAGCAAACAGAAAAATAAGATAGTCATTCAGAAATTGGGAAACGGGGACAGTGAGGCTGTCAGACTTGGAAGGGAATGAGTTCACCGAGCCGACTAATGTTGACAGATTGAAGCTGTATTTTACCTGAGACCGGGCAGTCACCAAGAGAATTGGCAGAAGACCTAACCCAACGGGATGGGAACATTCACGCATACATGCATACACGTAACCGATTTTGCACCTTTTTGTGTTTGTTTTGTTTTGTGTTCACAGGTTTTGAAGAAGAAAAAGAGAAAGCGGCGAAGACAAGCCAATAAGGCATAACAAAAGCACAATATCGGAATCGGGTAATAATCCTGGGGCTGAGGCCCATATTGGTGTTAGATTCGGGTAGTAATATGAGGGTTGAGGCCCACATTAGTATCAGTCTTTGGGCGAGGCCCACTTCAATACCAGTCTGGGGGCGAGGCCCACGTCAGTATCAGTTTGGGAATGAGTCCTAGGGCCGAGGCCAACATCAGCATCAGTTTGGGGATGAGTCCCAGGGCCGAGGCCCACATCTGCATCAGTTTGGGGATGAGTCCCAGGGCCGAGGCCCACATCCGTATCAGTTTGGGGATGAGTCCTGAGGGTCGAGGCCCACATCAGTATCAGCTAGGGGCAAGACCCATATCAGTATCAGTGGGGGCGAGGCCCGCGTCAGTATATGTTGGGGGGCTAGTCCCACATCAGTAACAGTGTTGGGGTGAGGCCCACATCAGTTTGAGGGCAATGCCCACATCAGCATCAATCTAGGGGCGAAGCCCACATCAGTACCAGTTTGGGGGGCGAAGCCCACATCAGTACCAGTTTGGGGGCGAAGCCCTCATCAGTACCGGTTTGGGGTGAGGCCCACATCATTATCAACATCAGTTTTTCCGGATATGACACTCTGGGGGCGAGGCCCATATCATTATCAGAATTAGTCAAGCCAAGAATGGCACTCCAAGAATGGAAACACAGTTCGATAATGAACAAGCCAAGAATGGCACTCCAAGAATGGAAACACAGTTCGAGAATGAACAAGCCGGGAATGGCACTCCAAGAATGGAAACACAGTTCGAGAATGAACAAGCCGGGAATGGCACTCCAAGAATGGAAACACAGTTCGAGAATGAACAAGCCGGGATGGCACTCCAAGAATGGAGCAAGGTTCGGGAATGGACCGCATCACAGTAACGGTTCGAGAATGGACCACCTCTCATCGAAACGGTCCGAGAATGGACCACCTCTCCTCAACTTGGTTCGAGAATGGATCACCTCATCAGTATCAGTTTGGGGCAAGGCCCACATAAGTATCAGTTGAGGGCGAGGCCCATATCAGTACCATTTTAGGGTCGAGGTGCCCACTACATCATCAGTTCGAGGGTGGGGTCCCTATTGTCAGCGGTGTTGGGTCGAGGTGCCCTGTTGTCGGTTGTAGTTATTGGGATGTGTCTCAGGGTCGAGTCCCACTGCATCATCAGAACAGTTTTGCCAGGTACGGCGTGTGGACTATGTGAATTATGTGGACTGCCGTGGACTATCTTGAAGTGTTGTGGATTATGTGGACGACCGAGGACTATCGTGAAATGTTATGGACTACCATGGACTATCATGAAATATTGTAGACTACCGTGGACTATCATGGATTATGTGGACTACCGTGGACTATCGTGAAATATTGTGGACTACCGTGGACTATCATGAAGTATTGTGGAGTATTGTGGACTATGTGGACTACCGTGGACTATGTGGACTATATGGATTATGTGGACTACCGTGGACTATCGTGAAATATTGTGGATTACCGTGGACTAGCTTGAAGTATTGTGGATTATGTGGACTACCGTGGACTATCGTAAAATGTTGTGGACTACCGTGGACTATCTTGAAGTGTTGTGGATTATGTGGACTACCGTGGACTATGTGGACTATATGGATTATGTGGACTACCTTGGACTATCGTGAAATATTTTGGATTACCGTGGACTATCTTGAAGTGTTGTGGATTATGTGGACTACCGTGGACTATCATGGATTATGTGGACTACCGTGGACTATCGTAAAATGTTGTGGACTACCGTGGACTATCTTGAAGTGTTGTAGATTATGTGGACTACCGTGGACTATCATGAAGTATTGTGGAGTATTGTGGACTATGTGGACTACCATGGATTATGTGGACTATATGGATTATCTGGACTATTGTGGACTCTGTGGACAACCGTGGATTACCGTGGATTATCGGGGACTATGTGGATTCCGTGGATTATCGTGGACTAGTGTGGACTATTGTGGACTACCGCGACACCCTAAGTACGGGGTTTAGCACGCCAAGAATGGCACATCATCAAATTCAGGTCGAGGCAGCAGGCAAGTCAGGAGGCAGCTGGCGAGCCAGGTAAGTGAAAATGAATTGCATAACTTTGATAGGATTGTCACTGTTACACATTACAAAAGTCCCATCAAAGTGTGGGCGACTGTAGGCACTGCATTTTTGCATATAGTCCCTATGATGAGTCTCATTTGGAGACACTACCTTTTAAGTCACGGAGGTCACGGAAAAACGGACATCGGATGGGGAAATTCAGAATAAACAAGGTTCACTGTTTTCGTTCGGCTGCTTTCGTGTAAAACGTTCGAACGCCAAACAGATTGCAGGCGTTCGTGCCGCGTTCGAGGAGGCTTTCGAACGGTGTCGGTAATTCTGGTTTTGCTGCTAGCCTCACATTAATCCCAATTCGTCCAAGCCTTGGCCCACACCCCAAGCCCACTTAAAACACATATTTAACACATGGTGAAATCAAACAAATCTAAAAATCACATACCAAATTAAAATAACATTAAAATCAATCAAATATTTTTACTCCCTAATTAAGATATTCACCCACCAATTACACTGTTGGTTTAAATCTAGGTCCCAAGATCAAACAAGACATGAAAGAATGCATGAATACACCAACGAAGATAGCGAATACTTACATTGGTTGGTTGAGTCGATTTGAAGACGAATGAAGGCCAAAAAGCCCACTGCCTTGCTCACGCCACTGTGCAGATTTGCTCACTGCCAAGGACGCCCACTGCATGCAGTCCACTCCCTTCCATTTCCAGATTTGAGCTGAGAAAACGTAGCTCCTAGCTTCGTCGGATGGATCCCGGCTCATGGTCGAACCTCCCTACCACCTTCGCAAGACTGTTAAGTGTGCTAGCACTTGATTTCTCACCCTGAAAAACCACTCTTGGCTTCCCTTTGCTCACGCCATTTCTGGTTCCAAACCAGTGAAGAAAACAGGCTGTTATGCGTGAGGAGAAGAGAGAAAATGAAGAGATGAAATTGTGTATTGGTTATTACAAAAGTTGTAAATCATTTGTTTATATATTTTCAAAAAAATATTAAATGATTTACCAATTAATTTTAACTTTCAAAAAGTCAAATAAATTGAATGTAATAAGCTTGAGTGTTCCACACTCCAATATCAATGTCCATCAAGTTATATCAACTTTAATAAAGTGACATGTTGAGTGTCTTTCACTCATCCATTAAATCAATGTCAATCACTCAAAGTGACTTTTGATTTGACGCTTGATGTGACGATTGATTTGACGCTTGATGTGACTTGCGTCGCCGCATTCGAATTCGAAATACGAATGCGCTCGCAATCACACTCGGGCTCGAGTTCGTAATTCCAAATTAACGCTTTTTTCGTCGCGTCGTAATTAAATGATTACGCCTAGCGAATTCACTATTCACGTCGCTAATGAATTAATTCTAAATTAATTCGTTCGCCCGAATTAAAATCTAATTTTAATTCCGCGTCAAATCTAATTTCGTTTAATATATCGAATATATTAATTTACCGATTAATTCCAAATTAATCGTTATCTCTCTCTAGACGATATTTTATCCTAGATAAAATATCTCCGTAATTAATCCTAGATTAATTTTCTCTCTCTTCTATATAATCCCAGATTATTCAAGAGTGCGAGTTGTGCGTCATCGGTGGATTATCGGGAAGCGACCCATGAGATCCCCGGATAAGTTGACAGTAAATACGGTCGTCGGAGTATCCGAATCACGTACGTACCAAGTACTACGTTCTACGTTCTACCGATTTATGAGACAAGGTCGACTCCTAGCAAAGCACCAAGTCTTCCAATTCTCCGGACATATCCATTTAAGAATATCAAAGATTTGTATCAAGCGAGTATACAAATGTATTGTGCATATCGGCCCAGTATCAGATAGTCACGTGCTAGGGCTGGGGCTGGATAAGTGTCTGCCCCGTCCGAAGTACATGTCGGATATCTGGTAACTAGTCTCTATAATCGGATATTCATGACCTAGTCATAATATTACGATTGGACGCGCATCACTTAAGAGCACTAATACCTTATCCTGCGTGACATCATCTCCACTATGACTGGAGTGATACTTCCGTCTTAACATCACACCCAATACACTACGACTCTCTGATAAACCCAGAAGTGGTGTACGCAGAACCGGTTAAAGCCCTGTACCACCAAGACCAAAGTCTATCGATTATCGTAAGTATTAGCGATGCAAGTCTCAGGTTAAGACTATACACACCTACCTTGATTTCGGCCTCCCATAGACACATAGTCATAATACCAATGGGATTCCGAGCGGTCTATCCAGAGCGAAGCTGTTTCCCGTACCATCGGTGAAACACGACCTCCTATCGCACTTGCATAAGTATCCAATACTTATATATATGAGAACTATGTCGTTGTGCCCTCACAACGCACACAAGTGCAATACTAGCCTATTCCGCATTATCGATGTCCAGTCTCGATAATACTACGGCTAGGGATATTTAATGATTAATCATTCGGGGACTGATACTGTCTCATATCATTCTCAGTCCAGGAACTAATCATAGGGACCTCTCTTCATTTTATGTATATTTATGGTGATCTAATCACAATGATGAGAGTGCAATTTCCTTGTCACATAGTTAATTTGCTACAACAACACAATGATCTGTGCAAATAGTGACGCTATGGGTCATTTTGTCCAACATACACAAGATTCCTTCCTTTCATAAACCAATCAAAATATCTCCCTTATTTACTTGATTCCCTTCCTTACCTAGAAACCCTAGCCTTTGCCTATAAAAAGAACCATTCACTGCCCTCCTCTAGGCTAGCTCATACACACAACTCACACGAAAATCACAGCAAGAAACCCTAGAAGTTCACGCATACTACAAAGAAATAACACAAAAATTCTCTTCATCTCCTTCCCCTAATCATCGAAAATCATACCTCCATTTAGCAACCTCGTATCACACAAAAAACAGCCCATACAGCAGCCCTAAAACACGCATACAGCAGCCCTAAAAACACATAAACAGCAGCCCTCCACCACCGAAAATTACAACCAAAAACCGAAATGCAGTAACATAAAAACTACTACACTTATAATCCTTGAAATAACCACACAAAACTGCACCAAAAAACCCCAAAAATAGTAGCCATGCACGCCAAAACAGTGACCTGAACAGTGAGTGGAAAATACAGAGGAAACAACAGCAAAACGGAGGCCAAACAGCAGCAAAAGATGGAGAACGACGACTCAAAACAGTAAGACAACGAACGAGAGCAGTGACCCAGTGAACCGGAAGAGTTGCGGAGCATCCACCCTTCCGACGATCGTGCACCGTACATCCGAGAGGTGATTTAAAAGGTTAGACCTGAGGGCACTTTTCTCATTAGTTTATATTCGTCTTTTGATTGTTTATTGAATTCTATTCGCATGAGAGTCATTTGTGGATGCATGTTGTGGCTTGAATGAAATGGAAAATGTGTCGCCTCTTGTGGTATATAGGATGGAAACCCGGACATAAATTTCATAGCCGATTCCGAATGGACGGTAGTATGATCTGTACTCGGATACAACTCCACGTACCACTTGAGTAACGGCACACTCTTTTGTTTTATGTTGCTTCGGTTTATTTATTTTTCGTTATTTGAATTCTGCATGTTACTTTTGTATGCATGATTCAATTGAGTGCATGGGCTTAGTAAGTCGGATTAAAGGTCCCCTATTTGGAGGGGTTAAAATCCTTGACCATAATGCTTTGCCGCGCCGGTTGATGTGTGTTCGGTTGGATATAAGATATGTTCAATCGGATATACTAAGTTTGATATGATTGTCTTTATTTTTGTATGCATGATGTGATCGAGCGCATGAGCTTAGTAAGTGTGATGAAAGTCCTTTAATTGAAGAGGTTAAAATCCTTTACCATGATGCTTTGCCGTGCCGGTTGATATGTGTTCGGTTGGATATAAGATATGTTCAATCGGATATACTAAGTTTGATATGATTGTCTTTATTTTTGTATGCATGATGTGATTGAGCGCATGGGCTTAGTAAGTGCGATGAAAGGTCCTCTAATTGAAGAGGTTAAAATCCTTTACCATGATGCTTTGGCCGCGCCGATTAACGTATATTCGGTTGAATGTAAGATGTGTTCATCGGGTACATGAAGTCGAAGGTTATTGTCTTTATTTTTATATGCATTGAGATAAGCGCATGGGCTTAGTAAGTGCGATGAAAGGTCCTCTAATTGAAGAGGTTAAAATCCTTCACTACGATGCTTCGCCGTGCTTCGTATTTCGCTACTTGCTTTTTATGTATGTATTTCGTCACATTTTATGCATCAGGTCTGTTCCCGTTCGAACGCGTTATCGAACGCTATACGAACGCGAACCTTCTGTTTTCCGTTCGAATGCGTTTTACAAACGCTACTCGAACATGTTATCAAACACTACACGAACGCGAACCTTCTGTTTACCATTCGAACGTGTTTACGAATGCTACACGCACTGAACTAAGCCTGTCTCATCATATTTCATGCACAACTGCCTTTTGGGTGATCTCCCTTGCATTATGTAGCCAATCATATTATTTGTATTCCTGCATTTATCCATTCGATGTGTTCTTGGGATGATATTCAAGCATGATTAGGCTGTTAGCATGTTATTTGGTTAATATATTCATGAGATAGTACTCAAGCATGATTAGGTGTTCTTAGTTTTCCCTATCATATGATTGAGAAATGTTTGTGAGATTGCCATGTGATGTTGCATGTTGTGATGATTAATTTCATGCATGTGGATTTAGAGAAGCATGATACTCTTGGAAATAAGTGTTACTTAGGCCTGATTAAATTATTACACAAATCTTTCATTACAAGTGACATAAGTAAGGGACCATTCCGAACCCAACGGTTTGAGGTCTTCCCTTGCGAGGGGTGAGTGCGGCCCTTAAATCTCATTTTCCGGTTCAACCGAGTGGCGACTCCATTATTCTCCGGTTCAGTCCCCCGTGGCTACTCCGTACTCCCAAACGGGCCACGAGCCCGGGACAACATGCGTCGCCCCAGATCCTGTGTCCCCACAGGTACAAACATGAAGGGACATGTCCTCCAATTTAGAAGAACATACTTCTAGGCTCCAAGTGGTGCATGGGAGGTGTTGGATAATTATGACCCATAACGTCACTATTTGTACAGATCACGGTGTTGTTGTACAAATTAACTATGTGACAAAAGAGATTGCACTCTTATCATTTGTGATTAGATCACCTAGATATATAAATGATAGGAGGTTCCTATGTTTTTCCTGGATGGATAATGATATGAGACAGTATCAGTCTACGAAGGATAAATCATTAAATATCCCTAGTCAGAGCATTATCGAGATTGGACATCGATGAATGCGTAAAACACTAGTATTACACTTGTGCGCGTTGTGAGGGCACAACAACATAGTTATCATATATTTGGGTATATGATACTCATGGAAGTGTAATAGGAGGTTGTGTTTTGCCGATGGTACGGGAAACAGCTTCGCTCTGGATAAGACCCCCTCGGAATTCCATTGGTAGTATGACTATGGTCTATGGAAATCCGAAATCAGGGTAGGTGTATTTGGTCTTAACCTGAGACTTGCACCGCTAATGCATACAACAATCAATATACTTTGGTTGAGGTCGTCCAGGCTTTAACCGGTTTCTGTGTACGCCAATTCTGGGTATATTGAGAATCGTAGTGTGTTGGGTTGTGATGTCAAGACGGAAGTGTCACTCCAGTCATATGGAGTTGATGATCACACATGGATACAAAACTAGCTCTCTATATAAGGTTGCAACCGTCAGGATAATATGACTTGGTCATGATTATCCGATTTTAAAGAGACTAGTTGCTCGTAATCCGATATATGCTTCGTACGGGGCAGACACTGTACCAGCCCCAGGCCTTGCATGTGATCATCCGATACTGGACAGAAATATGCAATACTACGTATACTTTGCCTGATACAGATCCTTTATTCCTGTAAGGATATTTCCGGAGAATTGGGTAGGCATGGCGCTTTGCTAGAGGCCAACCTTGTCTTGTAAATTGGTATAAACGTAGTACGAGGTACTTACGTGTTCGGATAGTCCGACGACTGAATTTACTGCCAACATATCCGGGGATCTCATGGGTCGCTTCCCAAAGATTCACCGATGACGTATGACTCGCACTTTAATTAATCTGGGATTAATAAGATGAGAGAGAGAATTAATCTGGGATTAATTGCAGAGATATTTTATCCGGGATAAAATATCAATTAAAGAGAGATAATGATTAATTTGGAATTAATCGATTAATTAATATATTCGATATATTAAATGAAATTGGATTTCGACGCGGAATTGAATTTAGATTTTAATTCGGGCGAACGAATTAATTTAGAATTAATTCGTTAGCGACGTGAATAGTGATTTTGCTAGGCGTAATCGTTTAATTACGACGCAACATAAAATTTGTTAATTTGGAATTAGCGAACCCGAGCCCGGGATTATTTGCGAGCGCATTCGCATTTCGAATTCGAGTGCAGCACGCAAGTCAAATCATTAGTCGCATCAAGCGTCAAATCACTTGTAACTTTGAGTGATGTGACTTGACAACTTGAGTGATTGATGTGATTGATTGATGTGGTGGTTGATAGCTTTTATTTGTTTGACTTTTTAAAAGAAAAAGTTTGTATATGATTTTAATAATCAATTACCAAAATCAACACACATATTTAATCTTTCTTTTTTCTTCTCTTTGCTCACGTTTTTGAGCAACAAATTCTTTCTCTCTCACGCCCTTGGGGATGCTCATTTCTTCTTCTGCAAAGGCAGTGAACTGACGTGGATTTGAAGAAATAAAGGGAAGCAAGTGTGATTTTGTGGCAAAATCAAGAGTGCTAGCACACTCCGGGATCAATGCGAAGGTGATAGGGAAGTCCACCCATGAGCTGGGAATCACCACGACGAAGCTTGGAGCTTGGAAGTTGATTCAAAATGGCCAAACCAGTGAGCTTGGACTGTACACTATCAAACCAGTGAGGGGCAGAAAGATTTCGTTTTTGTTGCCTCAATCGTCGCTCAACCGCTCGAAGTAAGTATTCAGCGACTTCTCGAATGTATTCACTTATGTTTCATGCTTGATTTGTGATCCTTGGGACCTAGATAATATCCAACAATGGTATCAAGAGCTTGGTTAAAAGCATGAAATTGATTTAGGGCTTAAAATTGGGCAAACTTGATTTTGAGCATGATTAATGAAATTGGATTGATTAGTATTCTTAAATGTGTTTGAATTAAGGATTGATTGGATCAATTTGTTGAAATGATGTTTGGAAAATTTTTCCCCAATTTTTTCATGTGGCTGAATTGGTCTACCCCTAAAATGCCTTGGGCTTTTTGATTTTGACAATTGGATGTGTTGGAAATCATTCGGGATGATGATTTAATGTCAATTGTGGAATTAATTGGATTGAATTCGAATCGGACGTAAAATCCCCAAATTGCCGAGAGCATTAGAAGCATGAATGGGTTTGATTTTTTGTTAATTTGTGTTGGACACTAATTGATGTAGATGAGCATGATTAATTAGCCTAATTTGTGTTTTGGAAATATTGATTTGGGTGATTAATTATGTTAATGCACTTTTGATTTAAATTGTAAAATTGGATTTTAGTAATTTAGTTAATTGGGCTAATTTTGGAAATTGGGCTTGAAATGTTGTAAATGGGCTAAATGGGCTTTGTTGTATAAAGTTGGGTTTAGGCAAATTGGATTGGATCCAATTGGGCCCAAAACCGCATCTATAAAGCCCAAATGCGACAAATGGACCTTTAAAGTTTAATTGGGCCTAATGGGCCAAGATTGATTTCTAGGCTTATGGGGTAACTCCCGGATTGGACTTTGGTTATGGGTTTGACCCGAGTTGACCAAAAGTCCACGCCTCAAGAAATTAATTAAAAGCCCATTGGACTTTAATTAAATTGACGTTGGACGTTAAACGGGCTTTGAAACCCGTAACGATTAAGTTTGGAATTTAAGTCGTAAAAGGTTTATTAATAAAGTGTAATATTTAATTTGGAATTAAATAGTGAATTAGAATTAAACACAAATTGAATTGGATTTAATTGTGTAGTTTAATTTAATTCGAGAATTCGTACTTTAAGTACTTATTCGCAAAAACGAGTTTGACTTGAGCAAAATCAAATCGTTGTTTGAACATTGGATGATCACTAATTATCAGTTTAATTAATTTGATTAGATTGATTGATAACATGCTTGTGTGAATACATGGTTGCGATGCATGAATAATGTATATTGGACGGATATTAGATGGGTGGGACAATTTTAGAAATTGTTGTAATAAATTCGATTTATTAATTGGACCTGTGTGTCCGGCCTTATTACCTCTCTATTCTTTGTATTCTCTTCTCACCTATTCTCCTCAATGTAAATGAGGTTTCTTTAGAAGTGTAGTGTAACGGGTAGAAGAAATATTTGTGCTAGCGGGAGAGAGAAAGGGAGAGATTTGATCTAGGATCAATGTGTAAAGTATCCATCCGCATATCATTATTATTTTACAATTGCGCTTTATTATGTTTTTAGAATGCATGTTTAAGGGTGTATGATGATGAGACCTTAACAAAGATAATAAATTGGTTGCCAATTTGCACTCGAAAAACCCTCGCAAAATATTAAGCGTTTTTCCTTCCATTGAGTGATTCTCACTCAAGATCTAAGACGACATTGGTTTGTTGGCCAAAGTCAAGGCCTTTGTCTGTCGAAGATGTGTTTGAATCACGAAGGCTTTATTACATGTCAGTGTCTTGTCCAAGTTGTAGTTTGTTGGCCAATGTCAAGACCACTTCTTGTCCATCGACATTGATTACGAAGCTTTCCATGGTCAATGGGTCGCGCTTGACTGGGATCACTAAGTTTGTTGTGCCAAAGCCAATGCTTAGTTGATTCAAAGGAAAAGGTTAGGTAATACATTGGATGTATTGGCATATATAAGATATTTGTTTCGGACTTGGATGTCCCCCTACCGGATCTAGGAATTGGATTGGATCCAATCGATCTTAGAGATCTACCTAGTTAATTATCATACAATTTGTTGGCCAAAGTCAAGATTGTGTGATATTTAACGGGATCCTAGCCCATTAGGAAACACGGTTTCTCGAGTACTCGACAGAAGGTTAGACGCTCGCCGAAAAATAGTGGGAGGCAAGAATTGAATTTGCAATATTCGTTTAATTACTTGCCATACGCGCTCAAAAAATATCATTCGTCGTCAAATAATTAAATGTTAGTTGGACTAATATTTAAAATGTTGTTTTAATAAATAGTTGGACTATATTAAAACTATTCATTTATAGTTGATTTTATAATTGGATTATAGTAATCAATATAATTGATTTTAATCTATTAATTATAGTTGGTTAAATAGTTGGACTATTATAATCATTATAATAAATAGTACCGATATCGTTGATTAAATAGTTTGACTATTAGAATCAAGATAAAATTGAAAGATTGACATTTAAAACATAATCCTAGGGAAAATGTATTTAAATGGTTTAATTTTCAAATTGGGAATAAAATTTCAAGATGGTCCTGGAAAAATAATAAGTTATTTTATTTGATAAAATAATATATTAAGCCTAAAATCGGAGTTAAGCAAATAGTAGAGCATAATCTTTGGAAGATTTATGTGATGATAACTTTAGTGCTTAATCCATTAAGCTTGTCGCAGTAGACTCCTTAATTTCTGAATCAGAACTAAGGATTAGATCCTTAAAGTATGATAATGAAATTGAAGGATCTTCGTAAATCTATGCTTAGATTTTAGAAGTACTAAATTGCAATTAATAATTCTTGGAGTATTAATGACTATTCTCAAGGAGACAAAGTCAAAGTTTGCAATTAGGCAAGTAGCGCAAGTCGCACCTTACTTCGATATTCTAGAAGGCCGAGGCTAGGCCAAAGGCTTCTGGAATGTTGAAAAAGGGCAAAGGCAAAATCATTATAATCTTTTAGAAGATAAAGGACATATCCCAAAATGTCTGCCTAAATTGTGGCAAACGGGATCGCGGAAGCGTGATTGCCGTTTGAACAAAGCAGACATGGAGGAATTGAAGACGGTGTAAGGCTCCGACTTCAAATATGTTTGTCAAGATTGTTTTCACTACTAGTATTGAAATTAGATTTTAAATACTTAGTGTGGTACATAAATATATACTGATGTTCAGAATCTGCTATGAGCAGGATTATGAAACTGTTAAAATGTAACTAGTTTGACTAGATACATTATCTCTATATCAGTGTTTAACCCGCTGCGGGTGAACCTTTATATTTTAGAACACTAAAGTGTTTTATTATATAAAAATGATATTGAGATAAACACATTAGATGTGAATAACAACATTTATATTTTGAATATAAATAAATCTCAAACGTATATAATGACAAACAAATAGCTCAAACTGATTTGATCAGAGGAAACATATTGTGGCGTTGTAGTCTGGGACACAATCAAACAAGATTCGTATATCCACACTTTTGAAGAGTGGGTACTCGGACTGATTTGATTCCAATCAAATAAAGTCTACGAATCTAGTTTATTGGGCAATGTGCCTAAAACACTATTTACTTGGTAAAAATGTAAATGCCACCAATCTGTTAGCCCTAGTTCATAGTGAAGCAAGTGGGCCCATGTATAGCTAGGCTAGAGGTGGATATGAATATTTCGTGACCTTTACGGATGTGGCATCGCGTTATGGTTATGTGTTTCTTTTGAAGAGCACAAATCAGAAACTTTTAAAGTTTCGACACGAAGTAGACAAACAGATCGGCTATTGTATTATACCGTCACGGTAAGACCGTAATGGAAAATACTTAAGTAATAAGTTTCTATATACTTGAAAGAGTATAGTATTCTTTCAAATGAGGACTCCTCCCGGAACACGTCAAAGTGACGGTGTGTCCGAACTGAGTAACCGAATTTTGTTGGACATGATAAGGTTAATCATGAGTCCCTCTGAGCTACCATTTCCTTCAACGGATACACTTTAACAATGCAGAACTTATTTTGAATAAGGTTCCATAAAAATCTATTTGACAGATTTCGTGCCAATTGTAGGTTATCCTAGGGATACCAAAAGTATTGTACTTATACAACTCACGAGAGAACAATTAGATTGTTGCTCACCATGTGGTTTTCCTGAGAGGAATACCGATATGCAGTGGTAAGTGGGAGGATAGTAAAACTCTATGAAAATCAGTGTAATAGTATTCCAGGCATCGAATCCTAATGGAGCACTTATAGTTCATCAAGGATGAAACTATACCATTAATCTTCGTATACACAAGAACCGCGTATTTCGGAGAGAGTCAGAAAACAACCTGGGGTATGGGTTTCTGATCTCACCTCATAAAGATGTCTATCTTATTGAGGTATACTAACTGACTACGAATGAGGAGGTGATACAAGGTATCGACTCCCTATTATGGCAAAGTGCCATATGATCCGAAATGGATTCCATGTATATCAACATGTTTAGAACTAGTTGATGTACCACAAGGCATTGTGCCTATTGGTACTTATAAGTCTTCAAGGAAGACATACATGGAAGGCAACATACCAATGTATAAAGCTAGGTTTTTAGCGGAAAGGTATCGTTATCAACATTGTGTTGATTACGATTCAACCTTTTACCTGTTGCCACGGTAAATCCATTTGGATAATGCTTGCTAAAGCTGCATGTTTCATGTATGAAATATGACATCATTACGAGAAAATTGCTTTCCTGGAAGGGAAACCTTTAGGAGGATGTTTACAACATCCTGACAGTTTTATCGTACCAAAACTAGCAAACAAGGTTTGTAGGTTATTCGATCCATGTTGGGATTGAAGCAAGCATAGGTTCTTGGAATTATCGTTTTGAGGTAATCATAATGGTATATGATTTAATTCAAAATGAAAAGATTCTTGTGTATATAAGAGGGTTAGTGGGAGCGCACTGACAGTGGATGTCCTATAAATAATGATAATACGTCATTTCTTGGAAATGATATTCCCATAAAATAACTATCGGCGAAAGCTTGACTTTCGAAAACTCTCTGTGGAATCGTACATTGAAAAATGTACGCGACCTGGTGTCTCATACGCTTTGGCATATGGATTCACAAACAGGCCAATTTGAGTGATAGTCACTGGATTGAAGTTAAGAACATCCGTTAGTATCTTAGAGAACTAAAGATGCTGTCTTAATCTGTGGAGAAGGAGAACTTGAAGTGACTGGGATCACTACTGCAAGTTTCCTAAACCGATAAAACGACTATAAGTCGCAAACGGAACTATACAGTTTGAATAATGGTACAATGAGCTGGAAATCTTCCAAGCAAGATATTGTTACCGGAATAAACAACAAATTCGGGTTATTACTGCAGTTGAAGCGGCAATAGAAGCCTTCTGGGTCGATAAAAAATCTAATTAGATTAGATATAGTTCTGTTAGCAGCTGATCTAGGCTCGAGCACATGCTAAAGAATTAATGGTCTCATCAACGATCCAGATACATACTTCGACTATTCATCTGATTCGTTCGGATCATACATCGTGGCGATGTGATGATCAAATAAATCGCATCAGATGATAATCATGAAAATCCACTGACGAAAGTCTTTCATCAGCAATTTGAGCCAACGGTACATAGTTCGGGTGTCAAACACTCGAGTGACTGGCTATTGGCCAAGTGGGAGATTGTTGGACAATTATGACCCATAGCGTCACTATTTGTACAGATCACCGTGTTGTTGTACAAATTAACTATGTGACAAATGAGATTGCACTCTTATCATTTGTGATTTGATCACCTAGATATATAAATGATAGGAGGTCCCTATGATTTGTTCCTAGACGGAGAATGATATGAGACAGTATCAGTCCACGAAGGATAAATCATTAAATATCCCTAGTCAGAGCATTATCGAGATTGGACATCGATGAATGCGTAAAAGACTAGTATTACACTTGTACACGTTGTGAGGGCACAACGACATAGTTCTCATATATTTGGGTATATGATACTCATGCAAGTGTAATAGGAGGTTGTGTTTTGCCGATGGTACGGGAAACAGCTTCGCTCTGGATAAGACCTCCTCGAAATTCCATTGGTAGTATGACTATGTGTCTATGGAAATCCAAAATCAAGGTAGGTGTATTTGGTCTTAACCTGAGACTTGCACCGCTAATGCATACGACAATCAATATAATTTGGTTGAGGTCATCCAGGGCTTTAACCAGTTTCTGTGTACGCCAATTCTGGGTATATCGAGAATCGTAGTGTGTTGGGTGTGATGTCAAGACGGAAGTGTCACTCCAGTCATATGGAGTTAATGATCGCGCAGGGATACAGAACTGGCTCTCTATATAAGGTTGCAACCGTCGGGATAATATGACTTGGTCATGATTATCCAATTTTAAAGAGACTGGTTGCTCGTAATTCGATATATGCTTCGTACGGGGCAGACACTGTACAAGCCCCAGGCCTCGCATGTGATCATCCGATACTGGACAGAAATACGCAATACTACGTATACTACGCCTGATACAGATCCTTTATTCCTGTAAGGATATTTCCAGAGAATTGGGTAGGCATGGCGCTTTGCTAGAGGCCAACCTTGTCTTGTAAATTGGTATAAACGTAGTACGAGGTACTTACGTGTTCGGATAGTCCGACGACTGAATTTACTGCCAACATATCCGGGGATCTCATGAGTCGCTTCCCAAAGATTCACCGATGACGTATGACTCGCACTTTAATTAATCTAGGATTAATAAGATGAGAGAGAAAATTAATATGGGATTAATTGCGTAGATATTTTATCCGGGATTAAATATCAATTAAAGAGAGATAATGATTAATTTGGAATTAATCGATTAATTAATATATTCGATATATTAAATGAAATTGGATTTCAACGCGGAATTGAAATTAGATTTTAGTTCGGACGAACGAATTAATTTAGAATTAATTCGTTAGCGACGTGAATAGTGATTTTGCTAGGCGTAATCGTTTAATTACGACGCAACGGAAAATTCGTTAATTTGGAATTAGCGAACCCGAGCCCGGGATTATTTGCGAGCGCATTTGCATTTCGAATTCGAGTGCGGCACGCAAGTCAATTAAGCGTCAAATCATTAGTCGCCTCAAGCGTCAAATCACTTGTCACTTTGAGTGATGTGACTTGACAACTTGAGTGATTGATGTGATTGATTGATGTGGTGGTTGATAGCTTTTATTTGTTTGACTTTTTAAAAGCAATAGTTTGGTATATGATTTTAATAATCAATTACCAAAATCAACACACATATTTAATCTTTCTTTTTTCTTCTCTTTGCTCACGTTTTTGAGCAACAAATTCTTTCTCTCTCACACCCTTGGGGCTGCTCATTTCTTCTTCTGCAAAGGCAGTGGACTGACGTGGATTTGAAGAAATAAAGGGAAGCAAGTGTGATTTTGTGGCAAAATCAAGAGTGCTAGCACACTCCGGGATCAATGCGAAGGTGATAGGGAAGTCCAACCATGAGCCGGGAACCACCACGACGAAGCTTGGAGCTTGGAAGTTGATTAAAATGGCCAAATCAGTTAGCTTGGACTGCACACTGCCGAACCAGTGAGGGGCAGAAAGATTTCGTTTTTGTTGCCTCAATCGTCGCTCAACCGCTCGATGTAAGTATTCTGTGACTTCTCGAATGTATTCACTTATGTTTCATGCTTGATTTGTGATCCTTGGGACCTAGATAATCTCCAACAGGAGGGGTATAACCCTTGGAGGGTTACACCCCAAACCAAAGGGTGCCCTTACGGCACCCTTCCATGCCTTTATAAAGAAGCCTCCATGTTCATTCTAAGGAATCCGAAAATCCATCTAGAAGTCACTACATTTGTTGTTTTAAGAGTCAGAGAGAGGTTCTACCATTGTCCCAGTTCGAGATCTTGTTAAGGAGTGCTAATTGAACAAGAGGAATCCAAGTTATCCTAGGAGGACATTAGCCACAAAATACATAGAGCACCGAGACATGGCTAATAAGTTCTTAATGACAAAGGCAACTCGGCTTGGAGCATTTATTTTCGTCAGATTTTCCAGGTTTTTTGTTTACTTTCAAGGTTTTAGGGTTTTGTCCAAATTGGCATGTTAGTGTAGATCTAGGGTCTATTGATTGTTGATGCATGTTTGATTTCATTTAACAACACCAATTCCCCAATAATCTTAAGAACTCAATAATTTTAGTGTTGTTAGATAGAAATTCACATGCTTAGATAAGAAAATTTTCTAGAAAATATAGTATGTGCATGGAAAATACGTATGGGCGTTCAAACGCCCAACGAACACAAAGGCTAAAATCTAAATTTTCGTAAGAACATTCGAAAATGTTTTCAAACATAACTCGAACGCAAGCCTTCTGCCTTAGAATGTTCGAACGCGTCTTCAAACGCAACTCTAACGCAAGCCTTCTACCTTAGAACGTTCGAACGCGTCCTAAACGCAACACGAACGTAAACTCTCTCGGAATTCCATTCGAACGCGTTCTCGAATGCTACATGAACATGAACTCTCTGGAACACTTCGTTCGAACACGTTTACGATTGCTACATGAACGCACACACACTGGACAGTCTCGTTCAAACATAGATACGAATGCGACACTAATGAAATCAGTTCTGGAATTGTTTCTAAATAGAAAAGACTTAAACTAATTTAATATTAACTTAGTAAATCATATACTGAATCACAATAATCTTGGTAGTATAGTGTAAATCATATACTGAATCACAATAATCTTGGTAGTATAGATTTAAGTTATTATTAGGGTGTTCAATTATCACAAGCATACACGTAAAAATAAAGTTGAAAATTAATTATGTGTTGAATACTTGGTTGAGAATTTAAAGTGTAATCTTACACAAGTAATTCCATCCAATCTTGATTGACACATACAAATATATCTACACATATCAAATATTGTATTGTAAAATTAAAAGTGTAATACTAAGTCTTGAATTGCTAAGAAATTCTATTGAGGAAGTGTTTAAAGGATATTCTGTCAAAAAGGCGATAAGAGCCTAAGTGGTCAGGGATTTAAGTGGTTACTCCGGACCCCCCTCATCCTCTGGGAATATTCCTTTATTTACTTTTCATAAGAAAACTTAGTCGGAAATTCAAGGACTTCTGTTTATTGGTACTACTGTCCAATAGAACAACAAGTGGATACTTGGTATATCACTTGAACAAGATCATTTTTTGATCGTTGTGCAATTGTCTTTTGTAGACTTATTGACCCCTGTAGATTTTCCAGTTACGCATGGCTAGCGGAAATATTACAGTACCGGTCTTTCATGGAGAAAAACCGGAAAAGTTTGGTGGGGCAAACTTTAAACAGTGGCAGAGCAAAATGTTGTTATACCTGACTACTCTATAGTTGGCTAAATACCTCAAAGATCCTCCGGATCTTATGGAGGGTAAATCAGAAATAGCCAAGCAACTGCGGGAAGAGACATGGTCGTCTGACGACTTCTTGTGTAAGAACTACCTTTTGGGTGGACTTGATCATACCCTGTACAATGTGTACCAAGGCATGATTTCTGCGAAGATTTTATGGGAATCTCTCGACAAGAAATATAAAATCGAGGATGCCGGACAAAACAAATTTGTCGTAGGTAGGTTTCTGGACTACAAGATGGTAGATTCAAGAACTGTAATGTCTCAGTTGGGTGAACTGCAATTGATCATTCATGAAATATTGGATGAATGTATGAAACTCTGTGAGACGTTTCAAGTTGCCACTATCATTGAAAAGTTGCCTCCATCATGGAAGGACTTCGGGAGCTATCTGAAATACAAAAAAAAAAGCAGATGAGCCTTGAAGAACTTGGAGTTCGATTGAGGATCGAAGAGGACAACAAAAAGTCCGAAAAGGGTAGCTACAAGACTATGGAGTCTGAGGCCAACATCGTCGCGGATGGAAAATGTTGCAAAAAGAGAAAGAATAATTGAGCTTATTCTTCGCAAGCAAACATGAAGTTCAAGGGAAAGTGCTTCAACTGTGGAAAAATGGTCATATTGCAAAGGACTGTAGAAACAAAAAGTCTCAGCAGTGGTAACTGAAGCCAACTTGGTTGGGAATCCGAGAAAAATGGTGGGTAGACACTGGGGCTACTCGTCATATCTGTGTTGATAGCAAGATGTTTTCCTCGTATCAGAAGGTCGATGGTGGCGATCATCTGACTATGGGAAACTCGTCTACCTCTAGAGTGGTTATGAAGATGACATCCGAAATGGAGCTTACATTGAAGAATGTTTTGCATGTTCCAGATATTCAGAAGAACTTGGTCTCGGGTTTTCTCCTTAGCAAGAATGGCTTTAAGCTTGTATTTATTTATGACAAGTTTGTATTGACAAAAAAATGATGTCTATGTAGGAAAATGATACCTCACTGAGGGCATTTTAGAATTCAATGTAATGACTGTCAATCGACACAATGCTAGTAATAATAAAGCTACAACATCTGCTTATATTATTGAGTCACAAAATGTATGGCATGGGAGGTTATGACATGTTAATTATGATACGATGTGTAAATTAATTAACATGGACCTTATACCTAAATTTGCAATTGATAGCCAACATAAGTGTGAGGCATGTGTTGAAACTAAAATACATAGAGCATCATTTCATCGAATGAAGTTATGAACCTTGGAACTTGTACATACTGATGTGTGTGAAATGAATATTGCGCAATCAATAGGCAGTAAAAAGTACTTTGTCACTTTTATCGATGATAGCACAAAATTCTGTTATGTGTATTTGCTGAGGAGCAAAGATGAAGCTATTGAGAGCTTTATACACTTTAAGAACGAATTTGAGAATGAACTTGGCAAGAAAATCAAAAGAATCGGGAGTGATAGAGGTGGTGAATATGTGTCACCATTTGGTGAATATTGTTCCAATCATGGAATTATTCACGAAACTATTGCTCCTTATTCGCCTCAACAAAACGGGATTGTTTAGCGCAAAAACTGAACGTTGAAGGAAATGATAAACGCCATGTTGACAAGCTCTGGTTTACCCCAGAACTTGTGGGGGGAAGCCTTGCTTTCCGCCAACTACATTCTGAACAAGCTACCTCACATACGATTGGACAAGACACCATATGAGTTATGGAAAGGTTATGTACCTTCCTATAAATATCTGAAAGTGTGAAGGTGTCTTGCCAAAGTTAGGGTTCCTAAACCTAAGAAGGTTAGAGTAGGACCCAAAACTATTGATTGTATAATCATCGGATATGCTCGCAATAGTAGTGCGTATTGATTATTGGTACACAAGTCTGAGATTCCTGACATCAATCCGAATATGATAATTGAGTCAATGAATGCTACATTTTTTGAAGAGACATTTCCTTGTAAGGAAAGACAAAGAATAGAGTCTCTCAAAAGAACTATTGATATTGTCAAGGACATTGATCAGGTTGACCAAGAGTCAGATCAACATGAAAATGTTGAGGTAAATAAACCTAGACGTAGCAAAAAAGCTAGAATGTCTAAGTCATTTGGACCTAATTTTCTGACATACTTGTTAGAAAATGAGCCTAAAAGCTATAAGGAAGTAATATCTTCGACAAAAGCACCTTTGTGGAAAGAGGCTATCAACAGTGAGATTGATTCAATCCTTCAAAACCATACTTGGTAGTTGGTTGATCTTCCTCCAGGTTGTAAGCCACTGGGCTACAAATGGATATTCAAACGGAAGATGAAACCAGATGGATCAATAGATAAGTACAAGGCAAGGCTTGTCATAAAAGGTTATAGATAAAAAGAAGGCCTTGATTACTTTGATACCTATTCACTAGTGACTCGTATCACGTCGATAAGAATGCTCATAGCCATAGCAGCTATATTTGGTCTTGAAATACATCAAATGGATGTAAAGACATCATTCTTGAATGGTGAATTGGATGAAGAGATTTAAATAGAACAACCAGAAGGGTTTAATGTTCCTGGACAAGAACAGAAGGTGTGAAATCTTGTAAAATCCTTGTACGGATTAAAACAAGCACCTGTACAATGGCATGAGAAATTTGACAAAGAGATGTTGTCAAGTGGGTTTAAAACCAATGAGTGTGATAAGTGTGTGTACACTAAATCAACTCAAAAAGGATATGTAATTGTGTGTCTCTACGTAGACGATATGCTGATAATTGGTAGCAATCATGAAATGATTCAGTCTACCAAGAAAGTGTTATCCAGCAAATTTGATATGAAATTTTTGGGAGTAGCTAACCTAACTCTTCATCTATTAAAGAATACTGGCTCAAGCGTATCACAATTAGAGTATTCGAGGATTATCGGAAGTCTGATGTATCTCACGAATTGCACACGACCTGATATCGCTCAAGCTGTGAACAGGCTTAGCAGATATACGAGCAATCCAGGACATAACCACTGGAAAGCCATAGTAAGAGTTTTGAGGTATCTGAGAGAAACCTCAAAATATGGGCTGTATTATGGGAGATATCCTGCTTTTCTAGAGGGATACATCGATACTAACTAGATATCTGATACAGTAGATTCCAAATCTACGAGTGGATTTATTTTCACACTTGATAGTGTAGCCATGTCATGGAAATCCTCGAGGCAAACATGTATTGCCCGGTCTACTATGGAATCAGAGTTCATAGCATTAGACAAAACATCGGAAGAAGCGGAATGGCTTCGAAACTTCCTGAAGGATATTCCAAGTTGGCCCAAACCGGTGCTAGCGATAAGCATACATTGTGATAGCCAATCGACTATTGGGAGAGCCCAAAATATAATGTATAATGGTAAGTCTCGACACATATGTCGTAGACATAATACCATACGTCAACTGCTCTCAAGTGACATAATATCGATCGATTATGTTTAGTTGAAGGAAAACCTAGCGGATCCACTTACTAAAGGCTTACCTAGAGAGCAAGTTGAGAAGTCATCGAGGGGAATGGGCTTGAAGCCTATAAATTAAGAATTGTCATTGTGGAAACCCAACCTAGCTGACTGGAGATCCCAAGATCTAGGTTGAAAAGGGACAATAGAAACTTTGTGCAATTCAAAACAAGCACTGTAGAGTTCTGTACTCTTTCCCATTCTGATAATGATGCAGAGTGTTGTCTGTCATGGTTAGGATAAGCTGAGGCTTTTAATGATCACTATATTAGGAGATGAGTCTTAATAGGGGTAAAGGCAGATTACCTCTTCATAGTAGATCACCTATTTTAAGTAAGAAGTGAGGTCGCTTCCACGGAATTTTAAAGGCTGATTTGCCTAAAGTGCTTGATGAATCCAAGATCGTTGTTCATGGCAATTGTCTTGGTTTACACCAACGACAGAATAGTTCAAGACTATGGATCACTGGTTTGCCAAGTAAATCCAATTGTCAATCACTAGGAAAGGTTAAAGGCGAAATCTACCTATTTCGATGCAGCTTTAGTTCACCGAATCTCTCTTAAGTGTTTGCATGAATAGTTGGAGAATTGTGGGGGATTGTTGTAAATTCTCCAAATATTAAGTTTGGATGGAGGAGGGACATGTCCCTTGGATGGTGCCCTATGGGAAGGGTACAAACATGAAGGGACATGTCCTCTAATTTAGAAGAACATACTTCTAGGCTCCAAGTGGTACATGGGAGGGGTATAACCCTTGGGGGTTACACCCCAAACCAAATGGTGCCCTTAAAGCACCCTTCCATGCCTTTATAAAGAAGCCTCCATGTTCATTCTAAGGAATCCAAAAATCCATCTAGAAGTCACTAAATTTTTTGTTTTAAAGTCATAGAGAGATTCTACCATTGTCTCATTTCGAGATCTTGTTAAGGAGTGCCCATTGAACAAGAGGAATCCAAGTTATCCTGGGGGGACATTACCTACAAAATCCATAGAGCACCGAGACGGGGCTAATAAGTTCTTAAGGATAGAGGCAACTCGGTTTGGAGCATTTGGTGTCGACAGATTTTCCAGGTTTTTTGTTTACTTTCAAGTTTTAGGGTTTTGTCCAAATTGGCATGTTAGTGTAGATCTAGGGTCTATTGATTGTTGATACATGTTTGATTTCGTTTAACAACACCAATTCTGTTAGGGTCCTAGACATGCCACGGGATCTCTAAGCGTGATTATTGTTTGAATTAATCAAGAAAGTTGTGGAATACTTACATATATCGGATTTAGGATTTCAAAAATTCCATGGATGTTGAAGCTTCCAAGCTCATGGGTAAGTATCCCTATCACCATCACTTGACTCCTTTATGTGCTAGCAAGAACAAAATGAAACAAATTTTATCTCCCAATGAGAAGAAAATTTGTCCAAGAGAGAGGGAAGCAATCGGTTCCTTTTGGAACAAGGCCAATCGGCCAAAGCAGTTTGTAGTGCCCATTCGGCCGATTGTTCAAAAGCAAAAAAAGGCAATATGGCTTTCGGCCAAAAATGAATCAGACAGAGGCCATTTACCAAAATTGAAAGAGAAGAGATTAATGGCCATTCGGCCAAGCAGAGAGAGAAATAAATGAAAAAACCAAAAAAAATCATTAATTGTTTTTTTTTTTGTTGATAGGTGTGATGGGTGTCTCAACAACTTCCATCAACAAATGTCTAGATGATGTATGTAAGTGGGTCTCACCTCATTGAATTCAAAATTCAAATTACTTACACAACACACTTTTGGGCTCGGGTTCGTTTAATCCGATTTAACGAATTTTCCGTCGCGAATTAATTAAATCCGATTTAATTAAATAATAATGCCTAGCAAAATTATTACGAAAGCCGCTTACAAATTAATTCCAAATCAATTCGTTCGCACAAATTAAAATCCAATTTTAATTCCGCATTGAAATCTAATTTCAATTAATATATCTAATATATTATTTTAGCCCAATTAAATAAATTAAATAGTAAAATCCAAATTCACCATTAAATTTACTTTACCGATTAATTCCAAATTAATCGCGTTCTCAAATTTCGACGAATTTAATCCCAGATAAATTCTTTCTCTAATAATTAATCCCAGATTAATTCTTACCGTAATTAATCCCAGATAAATTTTCTTTCTCTAATAATTAATCCCAGATTAATTCTTGTCATAATTAATCCCAGATTAATTTTCTCTATCATAATTAATCCTAGATTAATTCTTTTCGGGTCAAATATCATTGGTGAATCTTTGGGATGCGACCCAAGAGATCCCTGGATATGTTGGCAGTAAATACGGTCATCGGACTATCCGAATACGTGCATACCTGGTACCACGTACTTACCGATTTACAAGACATGGTTGGCTTCTAGCAAAACACCGTGCCTAGTCGATTCTCTAGAAATATTCTTCTACGGAATATAAGATCTTTGTCAGGCGTAGTATACGTAGTATTGTGCCTTACGATCCAGTATCGGATGTCACATGCTAGGTTTGGGGCTGGAGTTGTGTCTGCCCCGTACGAAGCATATATCGGATCACTAGCAACTAGTTTCTTTATGATTGAAAAGTCATGACCTAGTCATACTTCCCCGATGGCTATATCACTTAGAATACCAGTTCTGTATCCCTGTGTGATCATCATCTCCATATGACTGAAGTGATACTTCCATCTTGACATCACACCCAATACACTACGATTCTCAGTATACCCAGAAGAGGCGTACACAGAACCTGTTAAAGCCCTGGACGACCAAAACGAAAGTATATTGATTGTCGCAAGTATTAGCGATGCAAGTCTCAAGTTAAGAGCAAATACAGCTACCCTGATTCGGATTCCCATAGACACATAGTTATACTACTAATGAGATTCCGATGGGTCTATCCAGAGTGAAGTTGTTTCCGTACCATCGGTAAACAGAACCTCCTATTACACTTTCATGAGTATCCAATACCCAAATATATGAGAACTATGCCGTTACGCTTCCATAACACGCACAAGTGTAATACTAGCCTATTCCATATTATCGATGTCCAGTCTCGATAATACTACGACAAGATATTTAATGATTAAACCTTAGTGGATTAATACTGTCTCATATCTTATTAATATGGTACTAATCATATGGACTTTTATCATTTATATATCCAGGTAATCCAATTACAAATGATAAAAGAGCAATTTCTTTTGTCACATAGTTAATTTGTACAACAACACCATGTTCTGTATAAATAGTGATGTTATGGGTCATAATTGTCCAACAATATCCCACTTGGCCTATAGCCAATCACTCAAGTGTCCAACACCTGAACTATGCACGGGTCGCTCAAACTTCAGCTGAGAAACAGCTTTCGTCAGTAAATTTGCAAGGTTATCATCTGATATGATTTATTCGATCATCACATCGCTACGATGTATTATCTCACGAATCAGATGAAATAGTCGAAGTACATACTTGAATCGTTGATGAGACCGTGATTCTTTAGCTTGTGCTGTATCCCAGCCCAGCTGCTAACAGAACTACTCCTAATCTAATTACGAATTTTATAGATCCAAAAATGCTTCTTTTGCTGCCTCAGCTGCATCAATGTTCCGCTTTTGTTATTTATTCCGCAACAGTATCTTGCTTGGAAGATTTCCAGCTCACTGTTCCATTATTCAAACTAAATATGTACCCTGATTATGACTTAAAGTCGTCTTTGTCGGTTTGGAAACTTACAGCGATGATCCTAGTTACCTCAAGTTCTACTTTCCCCATATTTTAAGAACGCATCCTTAGTTCGTCCAAGATACATAAGGATGTTTTTTTACATCAATCCAGTGACCATCACCCGGATTGGCCTTATAGCATCTACATATGCTCAAAGCATATGAGACATCAGGTCACATACATTTCAAAACGTACGAGCTCTGGGAGGGTTGTCAGCAGCTTTCTAGATCTATCCCAGTAGATCTTTATTCCTAGAATAAAGCTTGCTTCTCCCAGGTATTCCATGGAGAATTTTAATGAAAGCCAAGCTTTCACCTATTATATTATGGGAATGTTATTGCTAAGAAGCAATACATCATCAACTTATAGGACATTCATTGTCAGTGCGCTCCCATTAACCTTCTTATATACACAAGAATCATCTTCGTTTTGAATTAAATCATATACCATTATGATTGTATCAAAACGCTGGTTCCAAGAACGCAATGTTTGCTTCAATCCATAAATGGATCGATTCAACTTGCAAACCTTGTTTGCATGTTTTGGCACGACAAAGCCGTCAGGATGTTGTATATAAACATCCTTCAAAAGGTCTATTTTAAGGAAAGCGGTTTTGGCGTCCAACTGTCATATCTCCTAAACGAAATATGCAGTAATAGCAAATATTATCCGAATGGATTTAATTATGGAAACGGTTAAAAGGTTTCGTCATAATCGACACTATGTCTTTGACGATACCCTTTCTGTACAAGCCTAGCTGTGTACATTTGTATGTTGCCATCCATATATGTCTTCCTTGAATACTTATTTAGTACCAATAGGCACAATGCCTTATGGTACATCAACCAGTGTCCAAACTTGTTTGGTATACATGGATTCCATTTTGGACTTCATGGTACTTTTCTATAAAAGGAGTCGATACCTTATATCACATCCTTATACATAGCCTGTTCGTCTTCCTCAATAAGATTGATATCTACATGAGGTGAGATCAGAAACCCATACCTCCTAGGTTGTTTCCTGACTCTCTCCGACCTATGCGGTTCTTGTGTATTCGAAGATTATTGGTACAGTTTCATCCCTGATGAACTGTTGGTGTTCTGTGAGGACTCGGTGCCCGGAATAGTGTTACTTTGATTTTCATCGAGTTTTACTTTCCTCCGACTTACCACTGCATATATGAATTCCTCTTAGGAAAACCGCATGGAGAGCAACAATTACATTGTTCTCTTGTGAGTTGTATAAGTACTATACTTTGGTTTCCCTAGGACAACCTACAAATAGACACTTATCCGATTTGGGTTCTAGTTTGGTACAATCCAAATATTTAACGTATGCCCAGCATTCCCAAATCTTCAGGAATGAGAAACCCGATTTCTTTCCTGCTCATATCTAATACGAAGTTTGTCTAACATATTTTCATGGAGCCTTATTCAAAATAAGTATTGCACTGTTTAATGTATATCCTCAGAAGATAATTGGTAGCTCAGAGCGACTCATCATTAACCTTACCATGTCCAACAAAGTTCGGTTTCTCTTATCGGACATACCGTCTAGTTGAGGTGTTCCGTGAGGAGTCCACTGTGAAAGAATACTATATTCTTTTAAGTAATATTGAAACTCACATGTTCAAGTATTTTACACTATGGTCCGACCGTAATATTTTAATACTTTACCGTCTGTTTTCTTACTTCGTGTCGAAACTCTTTGAATTACTTAAAAGTTTCTGACTTGTGTTTCATAAGATACACATAACCGTAACGCGATGCCACATCCGTAAAGGTTACGAAGTATTCATATCCACATCTACCTAGCTAGACATGGGCCCACTTACGTCACTATGAACGAGGGCTAACAGATCGGTGACACTTGCACTTTTACCAAGTAAAAGGTATTTTAGGCACTTTGCCTAATAAACTAGATTTGTAGACATCATTTGAATTAGAATCAAATCTGTCCTAGTATCCACTCTTCGAAAGTGTGGATATACAAGTCTTGTTAATGTGTCCCAGACAACAATGCCACTTTTAAGTCTCAACAGATTTATTCAGTTTGAGCTTTTGTTTGTCATATTATATAATTGAGATTCATTTATATTCAAAATATAAAGACCATTATTTACATCTAATGTTTATATCTCAATATCATCTTTATAAACAAAACACCTTGTGTTCTGGAACATAAAGGTATACCCGCAACGGGTTAACTAGATATAGAGATAATGTTTCTAGTCAAACTAGATACATTATAACGGTCTCCTAATTTAAGTACATGCCCAAAGGGCAGTTCCAAAACTTAGGTTTCTGCGGTCAAAACAACGACTCATGTCATGTTTCCGACTCATAGGTCGATCTCATCTGAAGCTAGTATCCTGCTCATCAGTAGATCCTGCACATCAATACATATATTTATGTACCACATCTAGTATCAAAAAATCCAATTTTAAAACCAGTTGTGAACATGTTTATAACAAACATACTTGAAGCCGAAACCTTGTCCCGCCTTCACTTCCTTCAAGTCTGCCTTGTTCATACGACAGTCACACTTCTAGTGAAACCGTTTGCCACAGTTTAGGCAGACAACTTGGGATATGTCCTTTTAAGAAGCTCTAGCTGTGCATACCGGATTGAGCACTAAAGTTATCATCACAATGAGTCTTCCTAAGCTCATGCTCTACTATTTGCTCAACTCCGGGCTCATACTTGAGAGGTTTCTCTATCAAATAGAATAACTTCTCAGCTCCTAGGACTATCATGAAGTTCTATTCCCAATCTGAAAATTAAAATCGTTAAAGACATTTTCCCCATGATTATGTCATTTGATGCTAATCTTTGAGTCATCTTGATTGCTATAGTCCAACTATCCAATCAACAATTTCAGGTACAATTAAATGTAATGATTACTATCTTCTAACTATATAATCAACTACAATTGATTGGTTATATTCAAATGTATTGATTACTATAATCCAATTATATAACCAACTACAAATGAAGTATTTTGAATACAGTCTAACTGTTAAGTTAAAACAACAATTGAATATTAGTCCAACTAATATATATATAAATAATTAATGACGAAAAATTAAATGAGCGCGTATTGGCAAGTATCTAAACGAAATTGCAAATTTAATACTCGCCTCCCACTATTTTTCGGCGATCCTCTAACCCTCTGTGGAGTACTTGGGAAACCTAATTTCCTAGTGGGCTAGGATCCTGTTAAATAACACACAACCTTGACTTTGGCCAACAAGTTGTACGAAACTTAACTAGGTAGATCTCTAAGATCAGTTGGATCACATCCAATTCCTAGATCCAGTAGGTGGACCTCCAAGTCCGAAACATATATCCAATATATGCCAATATATCTAATATATTTCCTACCATTTTTCCTCTAAATCAACTAAGCCTTTACTTTGGCTCAACAAGCTTAATGATTCTAGTTAAGCGCGACCAATTGACAATGGGAAAGCTTCGTAATCGAGGTTGATGAACAAGAAATGACCCTGACTTTGGTCAACAAATCACAACTTGCCCAAGACGTACGATATGGAACAGAGCTTTCGTGATTCAAACACATCCGCGATGGACAAAGGTCTTGACTTTGGCCAACAAACCAATGTCAATCTTGGATCTTGAGAGAGAATCACTCATTGGAAGGAAAAACGCTTAATATAATATGAGGGTTTTTGTCGCGATTTGGCAACCAATTTATTATCTTTAATTAGGTCTCATCATACACCCTTAAGCATGCATTCTAAAAGCATAATAAGGCGCGAAATAAATTAATAATGATATGCGGATGGATATACGATACAAATTATTCCTAGAACAAATCTCTCCATTTCCTCTCTCCCGCTAGTACTATTCTTACTTCTACCCAATTACAAAATACTTCTAAAGAAACCTCATTTACATTGAGGGGAATTGGTGAGAAGAGAAATAAAATGAGATAATGAGATAATAGGCTGGACACGCAGGTCCAATTTAATAAATTCTAAATTTATTACAATAATTTCCAAAATTGCCCTCACCCTTCTAATATCAATCTGATATACATTATTCATACAATACATCCAAGTATTCACACAAAACATGATGTCAATCAATCTAATCCAATTAATTAATCGTAGATCCAGTAGGTGGACATCCAAGTCCGAAACATATATCTTATATATGCCAATATATCCAATATATTGCCTAACCATTTTCCTATGAATCAATTAAGTCTTGGCTTTGGCACAACAAACTTAATGATCCCAGTTAAGCGTAACCCATTGACCATGGAAAGCTTCGTAATCGATGTCGATGGACAAGAAGTGATCTTGACTTTGGCCAACAAATCTCAACTTGGACAAGACACCGATATGGAACAAAGCCTTCATGATTCAAACACATCCGCTACGGACAAAGGTCTTGACTTTGGCCAACAAACCAGTGCCAATCTTGGATCTTGAGTAAGAATCACTCAATGGAAGGAAAAACGCTTAATATTTTGTGAGGGTTTTTTGCGTAAATTGGTAACCAAGTTATTATCTTTGGTAAAGTCTCATCATCATACACCCTTAAACATGCATTCTAAATAACATAATAAGGCATGTATAAATAAAATAATAATGATATACGGATGGATACTTAACACATTGTTCCTAGAACAAATCTCTCACTTTCCTCTCTCGCGCTAGCACAAGTATTACTTCTACCTGATTACATAACACTTCTAAAGAAACCTCATTTACATTGAGGGGAATATGTGAGAAGAGAAATACAAAAAGTCAAGAGTTAATAGGCTGAACCCGCAGGTCCAATTAATAAATTATAAATTTATTACAACAATTTCCAAAATTTCCCTCACCCATCTAATATCCATCTGATATACATTATTCATACATCGTATCCATGTATTCACACAAGCATGTTATCAATCAATCTAATCCAATTAATTAATATGAAATTAATGACCATCCAATGTTCAAACAACGATTTGATTTGCGCGAGTCAAACTCTTTTTAAGAATAAGTACTCAAAGTACGAATTCTCGAATTATATTAAACTACAATATTAAATCCAATTTAATTTGTATTCAATACTAATTCATAATTAATTCCAAATTAAATAATTACACTTTCAATAGTGCCTTTTAGACTTGGATTCCAAATCCAATCTTAACGGGTCTCAAAGGCCCAATTAGTATCCAATACTATTCAATTAAAGTCCAATGGGTTTTCAATTAATTCTTTAGGCATGGGCTTTGGCCAACATGGATCAAATCCAAGATGCTAAGGCCCAATTAGGAATCACCCTATTGCCATAAAATCAATTTTGGCCCATTAGGCCCAATTAAATTATTTAAAGGCCCAATGTCATATTTTGGACTTTATGGAAATGGTTTAAGCCCAAATATAATTCAAGACTAAAATTTGGCCCAACCAAGCCCATTAGCCCAATTACAACAAATTAAATTAATATATCATTCCAAATTACACATTAATTCAATTGAAGTGTAATTAACACAATTAATTAATTAATCTAGTATTTCCAAAACACTAATTAATCTAATTAATCATGTTTAACATCTAATTCATGTCCAACACAAATTAAAGCACAATCAATGCATTCCAACATGCTTCACACTCACGGCAATACATGAAATAACACCCAATTTTGATTTCAATCCAATTAAATCAACAATCAATATTCATTTCATATTTTTAACACGTCTAATTGTCAAAATCAAAATTACCATGAGTATTAGACTAGGGTTCATATTCGGCCTTGGTGGGGGGGTTTTTGGGGAAAATTAATCTAATCAATTTTTCATAAAACCAAAGATGCACAAATCCAATTCATCATCATCCAAACGCAACCCAACAATCAATTTAGGCAAAATCAAGCTCCAAGCATAAAATCCCAAATTAAAGTTATAAACCCTAAACTCAAACCATGCTCAGATCTCGCTCTTTCATTTATCTTGATTGCTATAGTCCAACTATCCAATCAACGATTTTAGGTACTATTTAAATATATTGATTACTATAATCTAACTATATAATCTAACTATAATTTAAATGGTTAAATTCAATTATATTGATTACTATAATCCAATTATAAAATCAACTATTAATTGAAATAGTTTGAATACAGTCCAACTGTTTAATTAAAACAACGATTAAATATTAGTCCAACTAATATATTAATTTAACGACGAAAAATTTTAAATGAGCGCGTATTGGCAAGTAACTAAACGAATATTGCAAATTTAATACTTGCCTCCCACTATTTTTCGGCGAGCCTCTAACCCTCTGTGGAGTACTCGGGAAACCTTGTTTCCTAGTGGGCTAGGATCCCGTTAAATAACACACAATCTTGACTTTGGCCAACAAATTGTATGATAATTAACTAGGTAGATCTCTAAGATCAATTGGATCCCATCCAATTCATAGATCCAGTAGGTGGACATCCAAGTCCGAAACATATATCTTATATATGCCAATATATCCAATATATTGCCTAACCATTTTCCTCTGAATCAATTAAGTCTTGGCTTTGGCACAATAAACTTAATGATCCCAGTTAAGCGTACCCATTGACCATGGAAAGCTTCGTAATCGATGTCGATGGACAAGAAGTGATCTTGACTTTGGCCAACAAATCACAACTTGGACAAGACACCAATATGGAACAAAGCCTTCATGATTCAAACACATCCGCTACGGACAAAGGTCTTGATTTTGGCCAACAAACCAGTGCCAATCTTGGATCTTGAGTAAGAATCACTCAATGGAAGGAAAAACGCTTAATATTTTGTGAGGGTTTTTCGCGTAAATTGGCAACCAAGTTATTATCTTTGTTAAAGTCTCATCATCATACACCCTTAAACATGCATTCTAAATAACATAATAAGGCATGTATAAATAAAATAATAATGATATACTGATGGATACTTAACACATTGTTCCTAGAACAAATCTCTCACTTTCCTCTCTCCTGCTAGCACAAGTATTACTTCTACCTGATTACATAATACTTCTAAAGAAACCTCATTTACATTGAGGGGAATATGTGAGAAGAGAAATACAAAGAGTCAAGAGTTAATAGGCTGAACCCGCAGGTCCAATTAATAAATTATAAATTTATTACAACAATTTCCAAAACTGCCCTCACCCATCTAATATCCATCCGATATACATTATTCATACATCGTATCCATGTATTCACACAAGCATGTTATCAATCAATCTAATCCAATTAATTAATATGAAATTAATGACCATCCAATGTTCAAACAACGATTTGATTTTGCGCGAGTCCAACTCTTTTTAAGAATAAGTACTCAAAGTACGAATTCTCGAATTATATTAAACTACAATATTAAATCCAATTTAATTTGTATTTAATACTAATTCTATATTTAATTCTAAATTAAATAATTACATTTTATAATAAGCCTTTACGACTTAGATTCTAAATCTAATCGTTACGGGTCTCAAAGCCCGATTAACATCCAATGTTAATTTAATTAAAGTCCAATGGGCTTTTAATTAATTTCTTAAGGCATGGACTTTTGGTCAATATGGGTCAAACCCAAATACCAAATCCCATTTAAGGAATCACCCTTATTTGCCAAGAAACCAATTTAGGCCCATTAGGCCCAATTAAAATTAAAGGACCATTAGTTATATTTGGACTTTATGGTTATGGTTTTGGGCCCAATTGGATCCAACCAATTAGCTTAAACCAAACTTGGCCCAACCAAGCCCATTAAGCCCAATTACAACTTTAAAAGCCCAATTTCAAATTTGGCCTAATTAATTAAATTACCAAAATTCCAAATTTCATAATTTAATTAACCAAAAGTGTATGCCATAATTAATTGACCAAATTAATATTTCCAAAATATCAATTTACACAATTAATTATGCTTATTATCATCAACACATGTCCAACACATTTGAATCAAAAATCAATCATTTTCCATGCTACATCATTCACGGCAATTGGGGAATTTTTGTCCAATTCAAAATTCAATCCAATTAAATCTCAAATCAACATTTCCCAAATGATTTCAACTCATCCAATGATCAAAATCAAAAAATACCATGACATTAGGCACACACCATATTCGGCCAAGCCAAGTGATTAGGGAAAATTTGATCCAATCCAATTTTCATTAAATTGATCATGCATAACACCATGTTATCATCATTCAAGCATATTTAAACAATCAATTTCACTCAAACATGCTCAAATCAATTTTACCCAATTTTACCCTAATTTCAATTTCATGCTCAAAATGGCTCAAGATACCATTGTTGGGTTTCTAGGTTAGTCCCAAGATCGATTTCAAGCAATGAAACATGTGTGAATACTCAAAGAGGTATGGCGGAATCATACTTACATTGATCGGCTTTTGCGATGCGAGGAACAACAAAAACCTTCAAGCTTTCATCCATGAAGGCTCACGGTTTTGCTCCTCTTTTTGTGCTCCATTTGCTCGGCCAAGCTCCAAGCTTGGGTGTGCATTCCATGCCCACGGGTGGGTTTCCCTATCACCTTCGTAAGACTCCTAATGTGTGCTAGCACCCTTGAAATTTTGCCATAAAATTTCCATTTCTCTTCTTGTTGTTCTCGGCAAATGCCAAAATTTTGGAGAAGAAATGGCCCAAGGCCGTGAGGTGTAGGAAGAGAGAGGAAGAAGAATGAGCTGTGTTGGTTATTTGATTTCTAAAATCAAATAAAACATATACCAAAAAGTTTGTAAACACCTTTCAAAAAGTCAACAAAATTTTGGAGCCAAAAGGCAATTAATGCCTTCCAACCACCACCATCACTATTCACATCAATCAATGATGACAAACATCACTTCACTCAAAGTGATGTGACTTTCATCACTTGATTGACTAGTGATTTGACGCTAGATGTGACTTATGGGCCGCACTTGAATTCAAAATGCGAGTGGGCCCGCAAACACTCCCGGGCTCGGGTTCGCTAATTCCAAATTAACGAATTTTCCGTTGCGACGTAATTAAATCAAATTTAATTAAATAATTATGCCTAGCAAAATTACTATTCACGTCGCTAGCGAATTAATTCTAAATTAACTTGTTCGCCCGAATTAAAATCTAATTTCAATTCCGCGTCGAAATCTAATTTCGTATAATATATCGAATATATTATTTTATCGATTAATTCCAAATTAATCGTTCTCTCTCTTTAAATAATATTTTATCCCAGATAAAATATCTCTGTAATTAATCCCAGATTAATTTTCTCTCTCTTATAATTAATCCCAGATTAATAAAGTGCGAGTCATACGTCATCGGTGAATATTCGGGAAGCGACCCATGAGATCCCCGGATATGTTGGCAGTAAATCCGGTCGTCGGACTATCCGAACACGTACGTACCTAGTACTACGTTTTTACCGATTTACAAGACATGGTTGGCTTCTAACAAAGCAGCGTGCCTACCTAATTCTCAAGAAATATTCTTATAGAAATATGTGATCTATATTAGGTGGTAGTATACGAAGTATTACGTATTTCGATCCAGCATCGGATGTCACGTGCAAGGCCTGGGGATGGAATTGTTTCTGCCCCGTACGAAGCACATATCGGATCTCTGGTAATTAGTCTCTATAATCGGATAATCATGACCTAGTCATATTATCCCGATGACTACAGTACAAAAGAGCACCAATTTTGTATCCTACGTGATCATCATCTCCACTATGACTAGAGTGATACTTCCGTCTTGACATCACACCCAATACACTACGATTCTCAATATACCAAGAAGAGGCGTACACAGAACCTGTTAAAGCCCTGGACGACCAAAACCAAAGTATATTGATTGTCGCAAGTATTAGCGGTGCAAGTCTCAGGTTAAGACCAAATACACCTACCCTGATTCGGACTTCCATAAACACATAGTCATACTACCAATGGAATTCCGAGGGGTCTATCCAGAGCGAAGCTGTTTCCGTACCATCAGTAAACACAACCTCCTATTACACTTGCATGAGTATCATATACCCAAATTTATGAGAACTATGCATTTATGCTCCCACAACGCTCACAAGTGTAATACTAGTCTTTTACGCATTATCGATGTCCAATCTCGATAATACTTCGACTAGGGATATTTAATGATTAAACCTTCGTGGATTGATATTGTTTCATATCATCTCAATCCGGAACTAATCATAAGGACCTTCTATCATTTATATATCTTGGTAATCTAATTACAAATGATAAAATGGCAATTTCCTTTGTCACATAGTTAATTTGTACAACAACACTATGATCTGTACAAATAGTGATGTTATGGGTCATAATCAAGAGGCGACTTAAAAGGTAAGACCTGAGGGCACCATTTGTTATATTTTATTTTGTCATCCTGGAAACGGCTTGCTCGGTTTGACGTGTAATACGTCCAACCGGGTATGCGAAATCCTACATTGAAACGGCCAAATTCTTTGGTCACATATTTATTATTCCGCATTTATTTCATATTATTAGTCTTTTATTATTTCGCATTTAATTTACGTTTATTGTTGCTTTATTATTCCGTATTTATTTTGTGTTATTTATCTTTCTTCATTATTTCACATTTTAGTTTATTATTCGTCTCTTCGGTTATTTATTGTTATATGCATTATCATATTTCATGTATGTCAACATTGGGTGTGCAAATTCGTGTGTTATTTATTAAATATCTTGCATGTGTTGTATGAGACTTGGTTATATTATTGCATTAATCACTTTATTACAATTGGCATAAGTAAAGGACCGTTCCGAACCCAACGGTTTGAGGTCTGCCCTTGTGAGGGGTGAGTGTGGCCTTAAATCATTTCCAAGTTCACACTGGGTGGCAACTCCATTTTATTTCTCCGGTTTAGTCCCCCGCGGGCTACTCTGTACTCCCGACCGGGTTGCGAGCCTGGAACAGCGTCGCCGATTTTTGTGTCATACATCTACCCAATTCTCCAGAAATATTCTTCTACGGAATATAAGATTTTTGTAGGCGTAGTATACGAAGTATTGTGCATTACGATCCAGTATCGGATGTCACATGCTAGGCCTGGGGCTGGAGTTGTGTGTCTGCCCCGTACGAAGCATATATCGGATCACTAGCAACTAGTCTCTTCATGATCGGAAAGTCATGACCTAGTCATACTTCCCCGATGGCTATAGCACTTAGAGTACCAGTTTTGTATCCCTGTGTGATCATCATCTCCATATGACTGAAGTGATACTTCCATCTTGACATCACACCCAATACACTACGATTCTCAGTATACCCAGAAGAGGCGTACACAGAACCTGTTAAAGCCCTGGACGACCAAAACCAAAGTATACTGATTGTCGCAAGTATTAGCGATGTAAATCTCAGGTTAAAACCAAATACACTTACCCTGATTCGGATTCCCATAGACATATAGTCATACTACCAATGAGATTCCGAGGGGTCTATCCAGAGCGAAGCTGTTTCTGTACCATCGGTAAACAGAACCTCCTATTACACTTGCATGAGTATCCAATACTCAAATATATGAGAACTATACTGTTACGCTTCCATAACACGCACAAGTGTAATATTATTTTATTTCGCATTATCGATGTCTAGTCTCGATAATACTACAACTATGGATATTTAATGATTAAACCTTAGTGGATTAATACTGTCTCATATCTTATTAATCTGGTACTAATCATATGGACTTTTATCATTTATATATCCAGGTAATCCAATTACAAATGATAAAATAGCAATTTCTTTTGTCACATAGTTAATTTGTACAACAACACCATATTCTGTATAAATAGTGATGCTATGGGTCATAATTGTCCAACAAATTCCCCAACAAAATCCTTAACATAACTTAATAGATCGAAAAATTAGTTAAAGAATTCACAGAAAATGATTGAATCCTAACTTAAGGCAAAACCTATCAAATAAAAATAAAAAAATTAATTCACAATGGCCACCCGACTCTAAATTTTTTTCTATTTTTGTTCGATTGTGCACTCATAATTAGGGAAAATAGGATTCCACAAAGATATTCGAAAATTTTGGTGTCAGAAAATCTAGATCAGTTTACATAGGAAATCTAAATCTGGGTGTGAGATTTATAGAAAGCCATATTTGAAAAAATAAATATATAAAGTAAAAAAAATCTGAATCCAGGTATTCAGACTCAACATTGTATTATTTTGATGATGACAAAGATAATTTTTTTTTTTTAAATACATGCATAAATTTTATTTTTAATTCAATCCACGTGGTATTGGTGGTCAGTGTCATTGGCCGAATTTTGATGATCATAAAAATTAATTTGGTAATTGCAAACGCGTTTTGATAGCAAGTCAATCTACATTGAACATATAGGAGTACAAGAATCAATATAGCACAACAACCATGTGGCAACAAAAAGGCAAACATGTATCACTATGATATCGAGGAATGGGAAAATGAAATGAAACAATCAAATATAAAATGAGTGAGAATACTTTAACTTAACTTAAATATAGACTTGAAACTTAAGGTTATTGATTTTAGTGAATCAAATGAGATATTGAAAGTCAAATTGATATTTAATGATTTAAATTCTTTTATCATTAGAATGACTTAAATCAATGGTTAGATGTTGATGTCTATATTTAAATAAAAAAAATTAAATTAAAAATATCTCCAACCATGAAAAAAAAATTCATTAATTCATCATTTCATACCTCCAAGACACAACTATTTCCTAAGTGATGATGACTAAGGGGGGTGTATTCAATTGAGATTTTAAAAGACTATTTTGAGTTAAATAAGTTCAGTAGATTTTAAAAGACATTTAAAGAATGTAATGACTTATAAAATTTTATGAAAATTCTTTTAAAAAAGATTTTTTACTTATAAGATTTTAAAAGATTTTATATCATAAAAATTTGTAAGATTTGAAAGGACTACATATTTTTTTTCTTTATTTTTTAAAAGACAAATATTGTATGGAATGGAACCATAAAAAAAAAAGCTAATGAAAGTCAATTGGTTCAAGCTGTGGACATTTGCATCAACAATAACCAGAAAATGAAATCATATGAAATAGAACCATAAATAAAAATGAATATTCAAAATCATAAATTAATGAAAAATATAACAAAGAAACGATAATTTTTAAGAAAAGCAAAAGTCAATATAATTTTTCAGGGTCTTTTAATAGCCAATTTGATGTAGCTTCATGTCCTCCTAAGTAGCATTTCTCCACATATCTAAAGCTATGCTAGCCCTCCATGCATTAGCATCTCTCGTTGCTGCTCTTGGGTTTGCACAATAGGTTCAAAATTATCTTCTTCATTAACCGATAATACTAAAGAGGAAGAGTCTTATATTGGTTCAATTGGATATTCATCAGAACGACACTATTTGCGAAGAAAGTTATGTAGTGCTACATATGCCAACACAAGCTCTGTTTGTGTCTTAAACATAAATGGAGGAGCTGACTTAAAAATTGTAAACCGCGATTTAAGTTAAATTTTTTTGATAAATTGATACCAATAAACCATCCCGTGCACATCAAATATTCCCCATTTAAATTTCCTTGCTCGGAATCCCCCATTTAAATTACTTCTACAACACATGTAAGAAATTATTATTTTTTAATCTCAATGGAATCGATGCATAATAGACATATTTTACGCAAATTGATATGTGAATACTACTTTGATTCATGTTGCACTACTTCAAAAGTCATTTTGCAGATTGTGGTGGGTTAAGAGCAAGTACTTTACAGAAGCAACAGCTTTTTTAAGGTTGAAAAATCAAACTGGAAATTTTATAATCTTTAAAATCGAATTCACATTTTACCTAATAGAGCTTGTTACTTGAGCTTATGAATCAAAAGGTCTCTCAAAATCAACATTAGGCTATGTTGACGGCTGATTTTGGTTTCAGGGGCAATAAGGGTTTTTTACTCCCGAGACAATCCTCCTCCAACTGTGAATTTGTTTTGTTTATGGGAAACCAAAAGCAAATTTGGCAAAAGATAAATAAATTCACCAATCAACAAAGAGATTGAAAGTGGTTCGGCGGATCAGATCCAACCTACATCACGGGCACAAATCGAATGATACTTTTATTACTGAGATATGCTTCTCTGTTCTGTTTTTGTGTTTACAAGTCTGATGGTAATGATTCTGATGCCTCTCACGTATACCTTCCCCTTCTATTTATACTAGTAAAGAAATCATATTCCTTTTCTTACAAGGATTCCTAGTTTAAAACTAAATTCACTTCTAATATCTTATTAGGACACTGACTCATTCACCTCTCATATCCTATTAGGACACTGACTTATCAACATTTTCCCATGAAAGTAGGATAACTTATCTTCTTATCCGTAAAAATAGGATGTCTTATCTTCTGGAACATATCCCGCCATATTCCCGGTCTTCATGAGGTCGGTCATGATGGTCTTTTGAACTGAGAATGCTGCTGTCGATCTGATAATGCTCGGTCATCCAAACTCATGTGGTCGGGTTACCGATCATAAGCGTTCGGCCCCTAACTCATGTGGTCGGGTCGGTATTAATGATCTTGATCAACAAGGGAGTTACCCTTTTTACCCCTATCGTACTGCTTAAATATCATAGTGCTTAAAAAACACCATCAACAGGCTATAATGAAACACGCATACACTAACAAATCAATTGTTAAGCCAGCCAAATTGAAGCCATCCCCATGAACCGCTGATGATTAAAAAAATTTGTTGAAAATTTAAAATGATCTAGATAGTGGATACATTCAAAAGTTGGATTTTGGATGAACCCTTAACAAAACACAACAACACAAATTGAAAAAAATTATAAAATAATTAACACAAATAAATAATTTGATTGCTGTGTTATTATTCAATAAATTACTTTGAGATTCAATAAAGGACAAATTCTTTATTCATAAATAATTTGGTTGTTGTATTATCAATTAACATAAACTGATGGAACCAACATAATCGCCAAAGTGACAGTGATGGAACCAAATTAACACAATCACCAAATTAACATAATCGCCAAATTAACATAAACTGATGGAACCAAATTAACATAAACACAGCAACTAAAAATCATCAAAGTTACAGTAAAATCAATTATAACATAAACTGATGGAAGGAGTATTATTGGGAAAAAGTTAACGCTAATCTATCTATTTTTCATTCACAAATAAAAATCGTCTACACATAGTAAAAAATTGGAACACAAAAGTACCTTGTTCACGAAGAGTTCACGAGTCTGTTTTTCTTCTCTTCTCTAGCCTAAAAAAAATCTCATGTCAAAAGTCTGATGGGTTAGGGTGAGATTTTTTATATAGGATTTGATATTTATACTTTCCACTAAAAAGTCTCACAAAATTACATATATAAAAAAACCTTCAAATTAACAAGTTTTTCAATACCACAAGACTTTTTATTATTTGTTTAAAGTCATGATTGAATACCACTGGATTTGGACACCCTATTTAAAAAGTCCTAATAGTCTTAATGGAATACCACAAAACTTTTTAGATTATTTAAAAGTCTTAATTGAATACCACAAGACTTATTTAACTCAAAATAGTCTTTTAAAATCCTAATTCAATACACCCCCTAAGACTCTTCAAAGTGTCCGGTTCATTCCCAAAAAGCTTTTAAAAACATAAAAAGAGTGTCATAAGAAGACATAAATGATATGAGTAGTTACCTTTCACTTAAAAATAAAGAGAAAATATATTTACAAAAATTGACACCCTAAATCAAAAAGTCATAGACTTGCATTGATATGGCAGTGAGTAGGGTTTGGTGCGGGTTTGTCATTATCAAATCTGCACCCATATATGTAAATAAATTACCTGTTGTAAATTCTCTAAATATAAAGTATGTGTGTAGGAGGGTCATGTCCCTTGGGTTTGCCTTATGGGAAAGACACAAATGTAGAGACATGTCCTCTAATTTGGAAAGACGAGACTTTAGGCTCAAATGGCATAAGGAAAGGGGTATAACCCTTGGGAGGGTTACACCCCACACCAAAGGGGCCCTCAAAGGCACCCTTCCATGCCTGTAAATTAAAAGGCCTAGAGTTCATTTGATATCCAGAAGATTACAAGTCTCATACATTGGTCTTAGAAAGTCTTTTATGTAAAAGAGAGTTTCCACCATTATCTTTGTTCAAAATATTGTTGAAGGTGTGTCCCTTCAACAAGAAACATCCAAGGAATCCTGGGAGAACATTAGCCACATAGCATCCGTATAGCATCGAGACGGGGGCTAATAAGTTTTTAAGGACAAAAGTATCTTGACTTGGATTTCATTTTTCAGTATCATCAACATTTTTCCAGGTTTTTCTTTTTCTTCTTCTTCTAAGGTTTATGGTTTAAGATTGAATATTGGCATGAAAGTAGATCTGTTTGATGCTTGTTAAATTTCATTTAATGTCATATATTATGACCATAATCTTAAGAACTTACCAATTTTAGTGTTGTTAGATGAGAATTTGCATGTATTAATAGTCATTTTTTGGAAAAATGTATTATGTGATGAAAAATACACAAGGGCATTCGAACGCCCGACGAACACGTAGGCAAAATTTTGATTTTTCGTAATCTCGTTCGAACGCATCTTCAAACGCAACTCGAACGCAAGTCTTCTGCCAAAGAATGTTCGAACGCGTATTCTAACGCAACACGAACGTAAACTCTCTGGAATATTTTGTTCGAATGCGTTTTCGAACGCCACACGAATATAAACTCTCTAGAATATTTCGTTCGAACGCGTTCTCGAACGCTACACGAACGTGAACTCTTTGGAACACTTCGTTCGAACTCGTTTACGAATGCTACACGAACGTGAACTTATTGGAAAATTTCGTTCGAATGACGAAACGAACGTGACACTAACGAAATTAATCCTGAAATTATTTTTAGAATAAAATAGACTTAGATTAATTTATATTATCATAATATTAACTTAGTAAAATCATATACTGTATTACAATAAACTTGGTAGTATAGATTTAAGTTAATATTAGGGTGTTCAGTTATCACAAGCATACACATAGTGATAAAGTTGAAATTTAATTGTGTGTTGTATACTTGGTTGAGAATTAAAAGTGTAATCTTACACAAGTAATTCTGTCAAAGCTTGATTGATTTATACACATACACATATAATTCTACACTTACTGAATTGTGAATTGAAGTGTAATACTAAGTTTGAATGTCTAAGATATTCTATTGAGAAAGTGTTTAAATGATATTCTATCAAAAGGCGATAAGAGCCTAAGTGGGCAGAGACTTAAGTGGTTACTCCGGACCCCATCGTCCTCTGGGAATATTCCTTTATTTACTTATCATAAAAAACATTAGTCATAATTCAAGGACTTGTGTTATTTAGTACTACGATCCAATATAACAATGAGTGGATTCTTAGTATATCACTTAAATAAGATCAATCATTTGATCGTTGTGCAATTTGTCTTTTGTAGACTTATTGATTGCTGTTGGTTTTCCAGTTACATATGGAAAGCGAAAATATCGCAGTACCGATCGCTCATGGAGAAAAACCGGAAACGTTTGGTGGAGCAAACTTTAAACAATGGAAGAGAAAAATATCGTTCTACCTGACAATGTTGCAGTTGGCTAAGTATCTCAAAGATCCTTCGGGTCATGTGGAGAGAGAAATAGAAACAGCCAAGCAACTACGAGAAGAGACATGGTCGTCAGGTGACTTCTTGTGCAAGAACTACCTCTTGGGAGGACTTGACAATACCCTTTACAATGTGTACCAAGGCATGATTTCTGCGAAGATTCTCTAGGAATCTCTCGAGAAGAAATACAAAACCGAGGATGTCGGGCAAAAGAAATTTATCGTGGGTAGGTTCTTGGACTATAAAATGGTAGATTCAAGAACGATAATGTCTTAGTTGGGTGAACTATAATTAATCATTCATGAAATATTGGATGAAGGAATCAAACTCTGTGAGACGTTTCAAGTTACCACAATCATTGAAAAGTTACATCTATTATGGAAGGACTTCAGGAGCTATCTGAAACAAAAAAAAAACCAGATGAGTCTTAGAGACCTTAAAGTTCTATTGAGGATCGAAGAGGACAATAAGAAGTCCAAAAAGGCCAGATACAAGACAATGGAGTCTAAGGCCAACATCATTGAGGGTGGAAAGGGTAGCAAAAATAGAAAGAACAGTGAAGTTGATTCTTCCCAAGCTAACAAGAAGTTCAAGGGGAAGTTCTACAACTGTGGAAAAACCGTTCATATGGCAAAGGACTGCAGAAACAAGAAGTCTCAAGACAAAGACGAGAAAAAGAAAATGAGGCCCATGTCACTGAAGATGAGCAGTTAACTGATGAGATCTCAGAAATGAACCTCTCAGTAGTTGTAATAGAAGCCAACTTGGTTGGGAATCCGAGAGAATGATGGGTAGACACTGGGGCTACTCGTCATATCTGTGTTGATAGCAAGATGTTTTCCTCGTATCAGAATATCGATGGCGGCGATCATCTAACAATGGAAAACTCGTCTACCTCTAGAGTGGTTGGACTAAGCACAGTGGTTCTGAAAATGACATCCGGAAAGAAGCTTACATTGAAGAATGTTCTGCATGTTCTTGATATTCGGAAGAACTTAGTCTCAGGCTCTCTCCTCAGTAAGAATAGCTTTAAGCTTGTATTTGTTTCTGACAAGTTTGTATTGTCTAAAAATGATGTCTATGTTCAAAACAAGCACTTTCGAGTTTTATACTTTTTCCCATTCCGATAATGACGCAGAGTGCTGTCTGTCAAGGCTAGGATAAGCTAAGGCTTTTAATGATCACTATATTAGGAGAAGAGTCCTAATAATGGTAAAGGTAAATTACCTCTTTATAGTAGATCACCTATTTCAAGTAAGAAGTGAGACCGCTTCCATGAGTTTTTTTATAGGCTGAATTCCCTAAAGTGCTTGATGAATCCAGGATCATGTTCATGGCCGAATTGAACACAACCGTAGAACGGGAAATGGTCGAAGTAAAGCTGTGTGTTGGCAATTATCTTGGTTTACACCAACGGCGGAATAGTTCAAGACTATGTGTCACTGGTTTGCCGTGAAATCTGATTGTCATGCACTAGGAAAGGTTCAAGGCGAAAGTTACTTATTTCGATGCAGCTTTATTTCACGGAAACTCTATTAAGTGTCTGCATTCATATTTAGAGAATTGTGGGGGATTGTTGTAAATTCTCTAAGTATATAGTATGTGTGTAGGAGGGTCATGTCCATTGGGTTGTGCCTTATGAGAAAGACACAAATATGTAGGGACATGTCCTCTAATTTGGAAAGATGAGACTTTAGGCCTTAAAGGGCATAAGGAAAGGGGTATAACCGTTTGGAGGGTTACACCCCACATCAAAGGGTGCCCTCAAAGGCACCCTTCCATGCCTATAAATTAAAAGGCCTAGAGTTCTTTTGATATCCAAAAGATTACATGTAACATCCCGCCTAGGCCAGGATGCTACCCGCAGGAGACAGGCTAATCCTGACTCCATAATCCTCTGACTTTGATGAAATTTTGACATGACCTCTGCTAAAAGTCATGCACCCTGGATCAAAGTCCAGCACCTCGATACAACCTATAGGGCCCAACACAATATAATACTAAGATAATAATCTCAAATATATATCACTGGGCTCCATGCCCAAAATATGTATAAACAAAAACTTTTACAATTAGACTTATATAACTCAATCCTCTACAATTAAAACTTATACAATTTGACTCGAATACTCCCAAGATCTGGTGACTGGCTGACTGCAACTCTGCTATCCGACTCCTCATGCTCTGGAGACTGTAGCCGACCGATCGGGTCACCAATCTGCAAAACTCAAATACTACTTGATTTTCTGTTAGTTCTGGTTCGGACATCTATTAGTTATATTCCTTTTATCTTATTGAAATATCATCAAATCGGAGTTATAAATTGTTCTACCTTTCAATCATTTGTCACACTATCTTCAGTCATGTATATATGTATAAAGGTAATCATCTTATCATACACTAATATTCACGAAAGTTTCCTTCTATGAAATCATATAACTCATACAGACATTCATAAATACATATAAATAAAGTAATTCTATCATGCACTAAAATCAACTATATGCATCACAAATGATTACTAGAATATATGATTTATACACATAATTCATAGTCTACATAAACGTCACTATACCTATGAGGTCTATATCTAATTATAAACCTACCTATATATATTCTTATAACGAACATATCATTTTATATCGACTTACACATCTATAGACACAGCTACACGTAATATATAACCCTGTAAGCTCTTATGATGTTGGTAGTCTGAAATTTATCGAAACCAATTGAAATGCATCTAAGAAATCCTTTGTAAACAAAATTAGTTTCAAAATCCATTTTCGTAAAACCATATCGATCATCCAGCATAACTCACTGGACGAAATATAAACGATCGCCCAATGTCCGAATCGCGCGCACAGATCGGACAATGAACGTACCGATCCCTTGCCGACAGAGGGTTGGGTCGTACCATTTCTGATGGCTTAGACCCTAACGATCACCCCGACGAAACATATGATGAGTTATGAAAAACATATATGCATACACCGATCGTCGGAGCGGAAACATAGTAATAACTGATCATCTCAGCGGAACCACACCAAGAAAACATAAAACAACCGCTGAGACGGAAATAAAAAAAAAAACATCTTATCGCATAATATTAAAAACAATATCAAAACGTATTAAATCGATATGCAATTCTTTTGAAATCATTTCCCCTCCCCAAAACATAAATATGTGTCAGTCAAAATAAATTTTTGATGCATGATTTTCAAAATACATACCGATCATCCACTGCTCGTCGTGCGCAAAGACCTAACAGTGTACGGACCATGTCGACAGGGTAGTGGGCCAGCCATTTTTCGATGATCTGGACCCATAACGAGCGCCCCGGAGGCCAACCCGGAACGAAACATAACCGATCACCACAGAGGGTCAAAACATAAATCATCGATCGCCGTGGCGGAAATAATTTCTATATTCTTTGTAAATAAAATCATAATTTTGAAAATCAAAAATCAAATACCAAGTTATCAAAATATATTTCAAATATATTTCATGATTCAGACTATCAACATCACATAACTTTTATATCTCGAGATATATTGACTTCACACTACTTATTTATATTCCTACATGAACTACATACTTTATAAATATCAAAGCCTATCCTCGTGCTTAATGCAAACTACTCATACCAATTTCCCTTCCAACAACGTCAAGCTATTAAATTCTCTTAACATAAAATATTATTTCAAATGAATAAAACCCATATATCAAATTTATAAATAATGCCTTAAGACACTAATTGTATAAAACCTTAATTTCCCATGGTCTTTTTTTTTTTCCAATTAAACCAAAGTTATTTTTCTGCCTTCATCTAATATCCACCATCTTCAAGAAGAATAAATAAAGATATTCATACAGATGGTATATGTGATCTTCAATAATTAGAATCTACTAAAATGGTGTAGTCATTCTAACAGAACTTAATGGAAAGGAGAACCATACCGCAACCTTCCTTGGCTCAACAATCTAATAATGCATATAGCAAAATAAAGCATCTTTACAATTGAATTCAAACAAAAATTAATAATAGCCACTTTAATTACTACAGCATTCTATATTCATAGAAGTCAATGCCACATTCCTACCTATGATTTTATAATGATTATCAACAGTACAAGGTATAAAGTGCAGCACATAACTACTTAATTCAAAATAATTCTATACTGCCATCGTCAGCAACAGAATTATGTAAAAAACCAAAATTTTGTCATTAGGAAAAAGAAAATTGACTTATTTAAACTATATACTTATCAAAAATAAAACTAGTTTTCGATCATATGTGTTCACTGCTCATTCTACTAATAATCACCAAACAATAAATAGCAATAACAAGGATGCAAATTCATCACAATTAGAATGCAACAGCACAACAAAACAGAAAGCAACCCAAGTGAGAGCATAAGGAGAATATGCTTATAATCTTTGAAGCAAGAGCACGCTATCCTCTAAGCAGATGCCTTATTTCCTTCAAATCACTACACGTAATTAAATCCTTTATATCACCACTCTTTAAACCTCTGGGAATTTCCAAAACACACCATAAACAGAAGCAAACCTCTGCAATCAATCTTACAAGCTTTACCCACACCGCTTCACTAATCAGTTTTTTTTTTTTTATTATTTAATTTTTTTTTTCGGCAATTGCTTTATCATCAGCCTAATTCTTCAAATCTCTAATTCTAGTAAATCCCTAAAATATTTTATCTTACCTACAATCTAACCAATTCTTCTTTTTTTTTTTTTTTTCAAATCAAATCAAAGCCTAAAAGGTTCAAATACAACAATACAAGGAAGTCATTGCACAGATTATTTACCCATTGCATCACTCTCGGCTTCACTCTCCTTTCTTCCCGACCTTCTTCCTTTGCTCACTTATTTCTTCTTCCTCTCGATCGTTCTCTTTCTTTCTATCTTTCTTTTTTTCCCCTTATTTTCTCTATTTTCTCTCCACTTCAAGATCCTTACTTGCCTTGGTAATATCCTATTCTATATTAAATAATTGCCAGAGAAAGTGTTCCTTCTTCAAAGATTTCAGTTGATCTGGCAAGCGAAGATGCCTCTCTGCTTCTTCCTTTTATTCTTTCTTCTGCTTCCTCTCCAAAACTACCGTTCTCTTTCTTTTTTTTTCCTCTCGATTCTGCCCTGTTTCTCCCTTATCTTTCCGTCCCTCTCTCGACTCGGTTATGTCTTTCTTTCTTCCTGCGTGTGTGAGTGATCTGTGTGCGTGAACACTCTGTGTGTGTTTCATCTCTTTTTTTTTGGTTTCAAATGTGTGTGCGTGAAACAAGTGTGAGTGTGTATTAATTAGGTATGTGTGTGTATCTAGAATATGTGTGTAGATATTTCTAGATTTTTTATTTATATTTGGTGACAAATTCCAATTTAGTCCATCAATTTATTATTATTACCTTATAATTAATTTAATTGAGAAAGTTTTTCATTATATATATATATATATATATATATATATATATATATAATATATATATATATATATATATATATATATATTCGAGGTGACCCCACATTGCGAAAATAAAATTTATGCAAACGCGTCAAATATTTCGGGATATTACATTACAAGTCTCATACATTGGTTTTAGAGAATCTTTTAAGTAAAATAGATTTTCCACCATTACCTTTGTTCAAAATCTTGTTAAAGAAGTGCCCCTTCAACAATAAGCATCCAAGGAATCATGGGAGAACATTAGCCACATAGAGCACCGAGACGAGAGCTAATAAGTTCTTAAGGATAGAGGTATCTCAACTTGGATTTCGTTTTTCAGTATTTTCAACATTTTTCCAGGTTTTTCTTATTCTTCTAAGGTTCATGGTTTAAGATTGAATATTGGCATGATAGTAGATCTGTTTGATGCATGTTAAATTTCGTTTAATGACACATATTATGACCACATTACCAAACTTGCACCCACATAAAAAATAAATTACCAAACCCGAATTGGTACCCAGCAGAATTCTTGCGAGTTTTTAAAATATCATATAAAAATAAAAATTCTCGTGATAGAAATTCTTTATCTATAATATGAAAACCAAATTAATAGAATATAAATCATCTATAATTTTTTTATATGTCAGTGGAGTTTGGTTGAAGTCAATAAGAAGTCGCAATATTAAACATAATTTTAGACCGAAAGCAATTCAAAAAAATGATAAAGTTGACCAAAAAAATTTAACCACAGATTAACTACAGATTAAACTAATACAAGATCAGAAGCAATTAAAAAAAAAAAATAAAGTTAACTATATGTGAGTATTTTTATATGAGTCAATTTTCTTTATCCTAAAAATATAAAACACAATATTTAAGTTTGCGGGTAGCGGATACCCGCTGCGGGTATCCACGAGTTTTTCTTAATTACCAAACTCATATCAAACCCGCAACGGGTTTTGTTTTAATTAACCAAACCTACACCAAATCTGCTTAAATATTTACAAAATCATATCCATTATAAACATATTTTTATGAGTTTACGGGCGAATTTGCTAGACTTACTACTGACCCAGAATAAGTTTGAAAACAGTCATATTACACCTAACATGCAAATGAAACATACGTGATGTGATAACATAATATTGGATGCTTGACATCAATAATTAGGCGTGAAAAAGCAAAATCAACTTATGATTGGAGTGAGAGAGGTAAAAGTTTTGGCTTTTTATACATGATATTTTGACAACATATCATAACAATGAATCGATAACTTTTATTTTGAAATACAAAAATGTATGAATAAATAAATTATTATAGGAGCGTATAAAAAATGTGTGAATAGTTATATTTATAAGCTTATAACAACTTTTTTTCTACCTATGTGAATACGGTTCAAACAATAAATATCTTGTTTCTACACAAGAGATTTTATTGACTGAACTAATTAAGCGTCCACATATAAAATTAACATTTAGAAAAGATAAAATATATTAAAAAAAAAATATGCTTTTCTTTTTTGTTGATTCATTCAATGCCTTGTGTTGCGAGGATTTGATAAAGGCCTTGGGTCCAAGACCAAGTCCTCATAGCCTCAAACAGACTCACTATGTGATGAGAATCACCAGGCCGGCCAAACATAGGGCGGGCAACACAACCTCAACCTCGACTCAATAACACTCTAAACCTTTTCAGGATAAAACCTAGAACATGCAGTGAGGAGCACAAGTCACGTTTTAACCCACAAGGGAAAAAACTGATTCTTTATGTGATAATTAAAGAAGCGAAAAACGTGTCCTAGCACAAACGGGAATCATAGTAGGACACTCACACAGTGGCCCAATCTAAGAGGAATTTGGATTATTGTAACACTAACACTCCGCCAGAGGCAGAATGCTACCGGTAGGAGACAAGATTGACTCATCTTCATAAGCCTCTAAATTTACAAAAAAAATCCGACATGATGTATCCTAAAACGAACAATCTCGATCTCAGTCCAATATCAAAACGAACCTAAAATAAACATCATTTATCAAAATGGATCTCATGTCCACTCCAAAATATCAAAATCATCACCTAAGAGTTATGTGCCTGTATCATCTATCAACACTCAAAGGCTAAGTGCCCACGACATCATAAACAATCAAAACATTTACTTAACACAAACAACGTGTTCAACAAGACAAAAAAAATTCAAATATCTTAATTGTAAACACCTCGCTAGAGACAAGGTGCTACTGGTAGGACACATGATTGACCTATCTCCATAAGCCTCTAAATTTACAAAATTCCGTCATGATATATCCTAAAACTGGACAACCTGGATCTCAGTCTAGCATCAAAACGAACTTGAAATAAACATCAAACAAATAAAAGGACATCAGGTCCACACAAAACTCATCAAAATCATATCCTAAGGGCTCTGTGCCCACATCATCTATCAACACTCAAGGGCTCTGCCCATAACATAATAAGAAATCAAAATATTTACTTAATAGTTACAAACAGCATGCTCAACACGACAAATAAAACAATAAATCAAATGTCCTAAATTTCTAAAACTTCACCCAGGACACTTACGAGGGTGACTACCGCTTGGGTGATCCGCGTCTCAAGCATGACTTCCAAAGCTATCGTGGTTAACCATTCTGGAAGCCAACCTGCAAAACTAGCAAACTGGTTTGGTGTGAGTTTTAAAAAACTCAGTAAATAATCATGCTAGTATTACAAACAAACAAGTTAAACATATCAACATGTTATCAGATTTACTAAATTGTTACAAGTTCAGATTTTATTAATTTATTATTATCATTTATCCTTAACCCATGTCAAACTTTCATATTTACATATCTACATATGCGCTAATCTAATAGCTAACATCCAATGCATACAAAGCAAAACATAAATACCATAGAGTATATCGTTTAATATCAAATATACTTCAATCACATGATATATGAAGTCATACATATTTACTTTTATCACAATTATCCATCTTTGAAATATCATTAAATCGACAACTCAAATAAATTATCTTATATTCGGATACAACTATCTTCAACACACAAAAAACCTTATGATAACTTAACATTCGTATCTCTTTCACAATATACGTATATATAATACAAACTTAGCACATACATTTTATAGCATCTTATGGTTACACCGGTTTATATGTCATTCTTTCATTCCATGCACACATACACCATCCATACGTATCACAATCTATATCATACATACATAAATACTCAAGCATACACAACAGTCAAGGCATCCAGGAACATAAAATCAAAACAACACATACATATGAGTTGGCTCACACATACATGCTCTTAAGAGACTCATTACCTATTTTTAGAATAGGTATGAGACGAATTTCGTCCGAACGGATTTCCTAACCAGCTCGGCTACTACACCACAAAATCATTAACCATTAAAACATACACCATGCATACATATCACGTGTCACAAACTCATTACACGATTTCTCATATACAAACATATAAATGACAAACATTCCTTAATCATTTAGAATTTTCATACACACACAAGACAGATATATATATTATATATATATATAATATATCAAACATATGAATGCACTCATTACTTCGAATCCCGATACCATGACCTTTACAATCATCACATTCTTTACTTATCAATCAACATTCACCATTCATATACGTATCCAATCAATCACGAACTTCATCACTCGGAAAAGACTTAGCCTATACCGACTCAACCTCTATACCGTACCGCGAATCGTATACATTAATCAATAACAAACTTATCCCAATTTTAGCTATCTACACGTGCTAAAAAAAATTCTGAAGTTATAACTTATTTCCCTTTAACCGATCCTTTATACCCAAATCATACATATCCAATCATCTCATACATTTACAAATATGCGTTCATATGCTTATACACATGTTTATACATACTCATACATTTACATACACGAATACATATAATTACTGATTCATACACTTCCATACATGCATACATACACATAAACATTAAGCCTATTTCATGTCTCACTCATATCATATCAATAACAATTATCCATACCTGTGGTAGTCGATTATCCTAACCATACGTAATCTCGAACTTCTTTTTCAAAAATATCCCTTAACTATCATCTTTTAACCTAACATGTCAATCATCTATTTATATAATCAAACACGAAATCACCATTTTAAGTTCTCATCGCATGGGTTACTTACCTAGCTCCGTGAGCACTCCAGGTCCTAATCAAATTTACCAAAAAAATGCCGTCAAAATCACAACTTAATAAAAATCTTGACTTTACTTTGATAAAATTCTGGATCTTTCCGGGACAACCAAAACACATCCGATTTCAATATTTCAGTTCCATTAATCTTAAAACACCATTACAAACTATTCCAAGCCACTAATTCACCTAAATTCTCGGTTCACATGTTTTTGGAAAATCTTTTGAAAAGGTTTCCGCAAATGCTACGTAAGGGTCCCGATCCCTTCGAACCTACGCGGAATTATCCAAACATGTTCGTAATATCATATATAACTCATAACAATCGTTAAAATCAAAACACATCATTCTACGCAAAAACCCACTTTTACCGAAAACATGCATATTCTATCGGATTGATCAAACTCGTTCCAATTTCACCCGGATTCTACCAAATACATATTTTCAATATACTTATACTCAAACAATTCATTTTATATCATTACGCTACTCTACGAAACTACCAGATACATCCAAATATTTAGCGGAAAACTTGAAATTAGCGGATATTTTATCGGGGAGGTTTTACTGAGATTTCGAGGGCATATACGGACTCTAAACGATCCTAAGAACGTGCTGGAATCGACGAAATTCCGATCGGAGCTACTGTTCACCATGAGTCACTTCATCCGAATCTTCCTTCCTCGTTTCGCATGTAAATACACGGATCGGAAAATCCATCACGGCTGACCGACGTTAATCAACAACGCAACGCGCACATATCGTTCAAGTAGTATAAAAGTATCGATCCCACGATGACTTAATACCTAAGCTATTAATTTATGAGTTAAATGTTTACAAGTATCTACTGGATTGATTGTTTGTTTTGAAAGTGATTTTAAAATTTAAACAAGTAAATAAAATTGCACAAAAGTTGATTAGGAAAAATTCATTTTAAAACTATCTAGGGTTGTGAATCCTTCCAATATCATTTTAAAGATGAAGTGGATATCTTTACGGTTTGTGTAATATATTGGTTTATTAACCTGGAACACGAAATTATGTAAAGCCTCTTCCGATGGTCAGATACAAACACCCAGTGTAAGGCAATTAATCATCCTATGTCAATTAAGTTATCTGAATTCATTAAGATTAAGTTCCAAATATGGCTACTCCCGCCCGACAGGTATATTCCTATCCTGAAAAGAAATCTATTAAAGGGTTATCTATCCTCAAGGAAGATCGTGGGCTATTAAGTCTAAGCTTAAACCTAAAATCCCTTTTCCAAGTTCATTTAAGTTTACCGAATCAATCTTATTATGGCCAGTTAACAAGATGCATTAAGACTAAGGCTCAATAAATAAACCTTTATATTACCCAAAACCATAATTTAAACCCCTTATAAACTGGTGATATTGGATTCATCACAACCCCAGATAACTAACTTAGTTACGACACATAACTAGGCCTGGTAAACACTTAAATAAATAAAAGACATAAAGTAAATTGCTTGGAGGAATTAAATATTGAAAAGTTAATTGCTGAAAAGTAAATTGCTGAAAAGTAAATTGCTGAAAAGTATTGCGGAAAGAAAAGGAAATTGCTGAAAAGTAAATTGCTGAAAGGTAAATTGCTGGAAAGTAAATAAAGAAGTAAAAGTAACAATAAAAGAAAATGCGGGGGGTTAGAAGATCCACTTTTATTATACTATTTTAGATATCTCCCTTAATATAATATATTAAATTTGCGTGATAATTACCAACCAGCCATATAGGCGGTATCCTGATTAAGTAAAATTAATAATTAATTACAACCGACAAATCAGGCGGGTAGACATGGTTAGTAGTTTTAGAAATGGTTAGTTAGGTTAAATTAATTTATCATTAATTACCAACCTACCATTATGGCGGTATCCTCGTTAAGTCAGGTTTTAAATAGTTATTATATTATAATAAGGAGATTAATCTAAATAGCAATAATAAAAAGATTTACCTTTTACCCCAGTAAAGGGGAGTTAACTCCTCATTGCGTAAAAAGTAAAAAACTGAAAAGTAAAGAAAGGAAAGTATTGTGCGTAAAAGTAAATTGCGGAAAGTAAAGACTGAAAAGTAAAGAAAAGAAACTGCGAAAGCGGAAATTAATTACTGAAAGCTGTAAATAAACAACAAGATACAATCTTCTTAGTTATTCTTAAGGAATTTGAAAGAAGAAAGATGAAGTACAAATGAATGGCTTGGTATTTATAAGCAAAATTTTGCCTCCATCAAATCATCCACCAAATCCATTATTAATTGCTCCACTAATTGCTCCACCAAATCCATTATTAATTGCTATCATGTTTGGTGGGAGCTTGACTATTTTTATTTATTTTATTTATTTTTGTCTTTGAAAATGACTTTTAATAATTATGTATAACACACTTATAGTTTCATCAATTTCGGTCATGAAATATTCCGAATTCGAAATTATTTTGTTCTTGAAAGTTGTAAAAATTTGAGTCTTATTTAATCAGGAACTTAAATCAACTCAATCCGATAACATCATACAAAGTTATGCCGAAAATATGACAGTTGCGCAAAATTAGAATTTTCGAAACTGCACTTCGTTAGAACGCCCTTTCAAGTTTCCAATCTCCAAAATTAATATGTCAAGTCTAATTTTTGCCCTTATTTGACCCATATTTCTTCCTAAATGATTTCATTGAGTCCCAATATTATTTTATCTGTAAAATAACTAAAACATCAAAACGTTCATCAAACCTGAGAAACTAAACAAAATATTAAGTAAAGTGACGGTAAATATTGATATATTTTCCGCTCATCACACCCCCAAACCTAATATTTTGCTAGTCCTCGAGCAAAATAACAAAATAAAATACAAGAAATAATTAAAATTAAACTAAGCTACTTTCGTAGGGATTACGGTTGCATTTAGCATATGCAACAAGCCTTTAAACACAAAGGTCCCTAGTGGACGAGTGGTAGTCTCGTGAGGGCTTACAGTGACGATACCCACAAATATTTTACAAAAGTAAAAAGTTAATAAAACTAATGCACACAAAAGAAAAAAGACAAGAGAAAAGAGAATAAAGAAGTTAGTGACTAAACATGTGAAACTTCTTATCCAAGTTAATAGTTGTTTTATTTCTTTCTAAATTACCGAATAAGTGAATTCTCCGATTATTTTTTTACCATTCTTCATATACATAGCCAACAAAATATTAATCAACTCATTTTTGCCCACAATAGTCACAAGTGCAGTTGAGAAGAAAGTAATATTTTTGTCCTAAAGTTTTATCAGAATTCACACCTTTTTTAGCAATGAAATATTTTTTCTGATTTTTTTGATTTATTTATATACAATATCTTCCAGTTATGTAGCGAGCTTTGGGCCAATGACTCCCAAACCAGTTGGTTTTATTGCACTAGGTGTTAAGACACCCCTACAGACTTAATTACTCAGACTTCAGATATATATATATACACACACACATATATATATATTTGCAACTTCTTTGATCTGTAGCAAGCTTTGGGCTAATGGCTCCCAAACCAGTTGGTTTTATGGCACTAGGTGTTAAAACAACTCTACAGACTTAATAACTGGGATCTCAGACGTTTTTTTTTTACTCCATCGCTTTTTAGATGTTTCCTCCAATTAAACTAGAGCACTAAATATTACAAACTTTTCAATTACTTCTCATGACCGTATGTTACCATGCAAGTTGATAATATCTGTCAACTGAGCAAATGAAGATTCATTTTAATCAGTTTTATGGAGAATTTACTAATTATATAAATTGAAAATGAAATAAACAAAAATTAACTTGTTTCGAAATAGGTTGAGATACGTCTCAGGAGTGGAAATTCCTTACTCGGCTATCTCTTACACCAATTTCAACCGATTAACCAAATTAAAAACACAAAATAATTTTTTTTTGATTTTTGTAAAATTTTACATTTTTTTGGCTTTTTCGAAATTTTTTTGTTAGGGATATGCCCTATACCCAACTTGTGGATGGGCTATATGTACATGTATTTGTAATATTTTCATTAATTAATAAAATGACAATCTTTATTACACGTGTCTTACATAACTTATATGAATGATCAACACTGTAATAAAGCCCTTGGAGTAATAAGACGATGGCTTCCATGCCTTATGAGAATCATTACTCTTAAATGTTCCTAGTTATAGTTTTATGAATAATCTGGGCGTTCACAAAGCGGAGAAACTAGCATGATGATATGATCCGCCCTTAAGTGGGGTAGCCGATCTCATAGGGTTAGCACGATTAATGATACTATCAACATCATACCTTTGACCATATGGGTAGACACTTTCCGTACCCTAGGTCAATAAGTGGGGATATATTGAGGCGAGGGACCGTATCATAGTTAAATCGCATACATAATGGGTATATATATATCTTTCATTCTTATTTGGGGGCCTTGGCATGTTGCTAGATGTCAACCTTGGTCATTGAAATCGAACGACCATCTGATCAGAGGATAATTTATGTTCGATTAAATTATCACGATTCATTTCATGTCCAACTTGAGGGGAACCCAAAAGGTCACACACAACAAAGTCGAAATCAATGGTTAATAGTGCACAGCATAAATATAACAACATATATGATTGCTGTAGGAATTATTCATAAATGGTTCAATGTGTTTAATTATTGAACAAATCATTTTTGAGGTTCCATTGTGGCTTAGGGATTGGTGAATGACGATGGGGGCACTTTGGGAATTGGAATTTAAAAAAAAACCCTATTCATGTGAATAGTAATATGAATAGTAAATTTTTTCTTGTTATTTGTTTTGAATTCCAATTCGGCTCAAACTCTTATTAGAGTTTTATAATCTCATTAAACCAGTAAATTAAGATCCAATGGCTAAGATTAAATTAGCTTTTATCCCACATCAGATTCTTAATTATTTTGTTGTCTTTGGAGCACTATATAAACCCAAAGAATTCTTCACAAATTTTTACACCAAACCTTTCATATCTTGGGTTTATATAAGTGAGCAACTCTAAAGTTTAAGAGTAAGCCACTGATTTTGAGGATCCTTAAATCTAATTGACTAGAGGAACCTCGAGTTAAAAGTTTTGAGGTATTTGCCTAGGCTAGCACCAAGGGCAAAATACTTGTGCACTCAAGGCGTAGTCTTGCCGTTGAGTTTTGGCTTTAGTGTGTGAATCTTTGGAGGCCACACCCTTGGGTGGCTCTTTGGAATGTGGAAGAGCTTGCTGAGTTCGAGAAAAGCTTGAAGATTGTTGGGAGGACTGGAGGAGTCTACGGTTCAAGTAAGTCTTTTTTCTTTCTTTATTTTATTTAGAGTTCTTATGATAGTTAGCATGTTTAGGTTTATGTTCTTTGCATGTTTTATGAGTTTTATGCTTAGAATATATAGTAACATGCCTAGGCTTGTATAATAATCAAAACAAATGGGTCTTGGGCAAAGGGAAAGTGGCATAATAATTTTGATTTTCCGCTGTGCACTTGCGGCCGTTTCCCAACAGTGGTATCAGCGTGCCGTTTTTTTTTGATTAGGTCTCTCTCATTTGAACTCGAAATTGGGTGTTTAAAAGCTCGTTGGAAAGCTAACACGCTGAATTAATTTTAGGTACAGGTTTTACATGATTTGGTTGAGATTTGAATTGTGAAATGGCATTTAAATTCACGCATCTGCAGAAAAAACGTGAATAGTAAATTTATTTGAATAAAATAAAATGCAATATCATAATTAAATATTAATCAAAGTTATTTAATGCCTAAAATAATTCCAACATATTAAAACTCATATGCTTGATGATTATATGTATGATTAGAATTGGCATGATTATTTTAGGGTGCAAGCATCTAGAGACTTTCTAAGAAATAAAAAGTGTATTGCTTATCCCATAGCTAAGTAATTATTCCGTGATGAACTTAGAGATTTATTACCTTTAAGGCTAATAAATATAAAGCACTTGTTTATAACAAAAGACATTACAAAAGATACAAGTGGGTTGGGACCAAGGGGTTAATAAAACTTTCCAAACTAAAGTTAATTTAACCAAAGGTATTACTAGAGTTAGATAATGATTTGGTGTCTTCCTTCACTCACTACCTTTTTATAGCCAAAAGGAAAAGCTGTGAAGACATCTAGATAATCATTTACTCAAAGCTTATCTTAAAGCATATTTAAAGTGTTGGACTAATTTGGAGGATCTATTGTTTATTCCTGTCACCAAGGCAATAAGAGCCTAAGAGGTAAGGGTATTTAAGAGAGTTCACTCCACCCTCCCTCTGGGGAATTTTCAATGGAGAAATCCATTTGACAGTTATTCACTTAAACTTGCTAAAATCCTCAATAATAATTTAAGTCTAAAATTTGCCTCCCATTGTAAAGTATAGACCCAAAGGGCTTAAAACGTATTGGCAGGACTAGGCTTTACCAGACTGACCAATACCAATTTATCCCTAAATCGTACTATTGATAGTGGTTTGACTTTTCTGAGTCATAAGACGCAGCGACCCTTAGGCGTGGTCTTATAACTTAGTGGCAAAGATTGGGTGTCCACAAGGACTAGCATAAGCTATGGCATGTTTGATTGCCCAACCCATGATAAAAGAAATGTGATTATATCATAAATTGGTTGGGAACCTACCTAATTATCGTATTTTATAACGACCGGCCCTAGTCGGAGTTATGAAATGATGATAATGGGATCCTTGCCCACATGAAATCCATCATATTGGGGTTGATACGATTTGCTTAAAATTTTAAAACAATTGAGTGGGAGCAACTTCATAATATTAAAAGCCCATGTTATCATGAAACATTAATGAAAACATATTCCTAATTTTAACATTTTCTCTTAACAGGTGGGTTAAAATATTTCACAAACATTCAAATGGCAAACAAAGTATCAATTCGTTCCATCCTTGATGAGCATAAGCTCAAAGAGGACAACTATAATGACTGGTTTAGAAACCTTAAATTTGTCTTACGACAAGAAAATATTTTCTATGTTCTTGAAAGACCATTTCCCCCTGAACCCGCAGAAGATACTGGCCAATATACATTTGATGCTTGGAAGAAACACGTCGATGATGATGAGCAAGCAATTTGCATAAAAATCTGTTTGACAGACTTCATATTAGATATGAACAGGAAAGAAACTAGGTTTCTCATTCCTGATTATTTGGGTATACTGGGCATATGTTTGGATGATACCAAACTAAAACCCAAATTGGATAAGTGCCAATTATAGGTTATCCTAGGGATACCAAATTATAGTACTTATACATCTCACCAGAGAACAATATAATTGTTGCTCGCCATGCGATTTTCCTAAGAGGAATACCGATATGCAGTGGTAAGTGGGAGGATAGTAAAACTCGATGAAAATCGGAGTAATACTATTCAAGGCACCGATTTCTTAATGGAACACAAATAGATTCATCAAGGATGAAACTATACCAATAATCTTCGAATCACAAGAACCGCGTAAGTCGGAGAGAGTCAGAAAATAACCTAGGGTATGGGTTTCTGATCTCACCTCGTATAGATGTCAATATTTTGAGGTATACCAACTGACTACGTATGAGGAAGTGATACAAGGTATCGAATCTCTATCATGACATAGTGCCATGATATCCGAATGGATTCCATGTAAATCAACAAGTTTGGATACTAGTTGATGTACCGCAAGGCATTGTGCCTATTGGTACTATAAGTCTTCAAGGAAGACATACATCGATGGCAACATACCAACGTATAAAGCTAGGCTTTTAACGGAAATGTATCGTTATCAAAATTATGTTGATTACGATTCAACCTTTTACCTGTTGCCACGGTAAATCCATTTAGATAATGCTTGCTAAAGCTGCATGTTTCATGTATGAAATATGATAGCCGAACGGGAAAATCGCTTTCCTTAAACGGAAACCTTTTGGAGGATGTTTACAACATCCTGTCGGTTTTATCGTACCATAACAAGCAAACAAGGTTTGCAGGTTATTCGATCCATGTTTGGATTGAAGCAAGCATTAGGTTCTTGGAATTATTGTTTTGATGTAATCATAATAGTTTATGATTTAATTCAAAACGAAATGATTCTTGTGTATATAAGAGGGTTAGTGGGAGCGCACTGACAGTGGTTGTCCTATAAAATAATGATAATATGTCATTTCTTGGAAATGATATTCCCATAAAACAATCGGAGAAAGCTTGGCTTTCGAGAAAATTCTCCGTGGAATTCTTGAGAGAAACAACCTTTATTCAAGGAATAAAGATCTACTGGGATAGATTAAGTTGTTAACATTCTCTGAGAAATCGTACATTGAAAAATGTACGTGACCTGGTGTATCATATGCTTTGAGCATATGATCATAATCGGGCCAATCTAAGTGATAGTCACTGGATTGATGTTAAGAACATCCGTTAGTATCTTAGAGATCTAAGGATGTTGCCTTAA
>SKCR01020771.1:0-272633 GCA_019454045.1 Zanthoxylum bungeanum
TACAACAAGGACAATCCAATATCTCAAAATCAAATTTGGTCTCTTTAAGATTTTTCCCAAATTAAACTAGGAAACTGAACAAAATAAGATTTCCTTATTTAATCTAAATTATGACTTAACTAAATAGGGTGCTAGCTCACTAATTAAAGTCTAATAGCTTAAATATTACTTTGGCCTTATAATTAATTAACTATGAATTAATTTTAACTTACTTATTTTTAATTAACACTTAATAAAAATTATATTATATTTAAAGTCCAATAGATTAAATATTTGGTCTCAGTGGATTTTACTAACCGACCTGTGTTATTAAATATTGACTAAGAACTTTGTTGGGTTTTCGTGTTGGAAAATTCCATAAAAAAACTGTGTTACATTGAATTGTAATGAGTCTTGAAGTGCTTGGGTGTTTTGTTGACTTGGTAGATAGTTTTATCTGAGCAGCGATCGTGGCATGTTCATTTTTTTTGTTTGAACGCAAGTCATTAGTGGCACGTTCGAGTGTTTATTCGAACGTTTGTCGTTAGTGGCAAGTTCTTATCATCATTCGAACCAAAACTTCCAGAGACCAATCATTTGTGGCACGTTCTCATCTCGTTTGAATGATCTTTTCCAGTGACTTCACGTTCGAGTAGCATTCGTAGTTTCGTTCGAAAGCATTTTTTAAAATCCTTCGCATTCGTGGCCCGTTCTTTGAGCGTTCGAACGTCAGTCGCATCTTTTTCAAACCTTTGAAGATCTCTCACCCTTGAAGACTCAATCTTACTTGTCTTCTTCTTTGTGAGTGATTTTATTATTTCATCACCATCTACCCTGTTAGGGTTGGTGCTCCGAGTGTCAATCCAGATCGTATTTATGTCCGATTCATAAATATGAGCAATTTAATTTTCCATAATAATTACTAAGTTAATGGTAGCACCCTTGTCTTTTATACATTTATTCGATCTAATTGCGATTAGATATCTGGTTACAATTAGATCAAAATTAAATCCGGCTTAGTAATACGTGTATATTAGACAAAGACCCTAAGATTTACAGTATAGTGCGTAGTTACAACGTAGTTTGTAATTGACATTGGGAAGCACACTATTAGTTTTATATCCTTGAATAAAGTTCCTGGTCAAGATTTACTAACACGGGTCGGTTAGTAAAATCCGCTGAGACCAGTACATGTCGTATATCGTGACTTGGTCCGATGGTTTATCCCAGTGAACCATGAGTCTCGGGGACTCGTATAGACATGTAGGTGTTTATATGATAAGACACTGAACGACTCACGTAAGATTTCCTAATAGTTGGTACACCAACGTCAATAGGAACCTTATCGAGTTGAGCGAGCATATTGGTCATTTGACTTGAGATACCACAGTGGGATATATGAGTTATCCTACACACTTTGATGGCAGTCACGTCAACGATCTATTCATGATCAGACCTCCGCCTATTCGTTGGGTGTGGACTAATGCTCATGATATCCTGTGCGTATCAAGATAGGATCTGTCAGTCCTATGTAAAGGGCATAAGCATCCTCACGTGTTTACGATCTAGTAAATCCATGGCCATGGTATAACATCGGAAACCAGTCCCGAGTGTTATTTAGAGATCGTAAATTAAAAGTCGACTGTATTATACCGAACAGATTTTACGTTCTCATCTATATCATAAGTATAATACAGATAGCCTGTGATGAAGGGATTATACGTATGCAATGAGCTCGACTTGTATAGTTTAGCAATATTATCTGTGGTCTTCATAATCCATGAGTGGGTGGATTATGGACACGCAATCGGATTTCTTGACGGATAAACCTAAACTTAGAGAGTCCCATAATATGAAGTGTACTCATTGAGCACTTAGACAACTTGATATGAATAATACGGATTATTCATAATACTTCAATGGATTAAATGAGTTATTTCAGATCGTTTAATCGGTTAAACGATAACACATACATTAGGGGATTTTGTCCGCTAATAATTATTGTGTATTTGTATTTGATACATAATACTATTAGATACACATAATTATTCGTTAAATGAGATTTTGACACATGTCATAAATATATGTATTTATTATTTATTATAAATAAAAAAATGCATATATAATAATAACAATATTAATTGATTATTTGATATTTAATTGTTAAATATTAGAATAATCAACCTTTTTTCATTAAATGTTATGAAATGTAGTGAGGTATTATTGGACCATTTGGCATGAGTTTGTTTTCACTTTATAATGTCATAATTTGATTGGCCAAAAATAAAGTGAAAATGGACATTTAATTTGTTAAATTTGAAAAAGATAAAAATAACCCTTCAAGCCAATTTTTTTTTTTTTTTGGTATAAAGGAAAGAGAAAATTTATTTTCTTGGTCTTTATCATCTTCATCAACATTCAAAAGAAAGAAAAAAATGGTATCATGGTTTTCAAAATATGTTTGCAAAGTTCATGAAAAATGGAAGGAAATTCAAGGAAAAGGCTTGAGTATTTGGAGATTAAAAGGTAATCTTTCATCCCCTTGAGCTTAGAAAATTATTTTCTTGTTTCTTAAATTATTAGATATGATCTAGGGTTCCTTCAATTCTGATTTTTTGGGGCTTTTGGTTGTTGATGATGGATTGGAAGCTTAATAGCATGTGTGAAGTTAGTTTGAGTGAAATTATTGTTATATTCATTCAAATTGATCATTTGATGATTGTTGCCATTCTAGAGTATTGTTACCACTATTATGGCACCTAGAATAGTTCTTGAGTGCTTCATTGTGGTGACTTTGATTGGTGTTTGATTAATTAGATTAATCTTGAAAGAATTGGATTTAAAGCATGAAAGTTGAGAATTTTTGGTCTGCAGATCAGATTTATCCAAACTAGAAATTATGTGATGTTTTTGATGTCATATAAATTTAATAGATGTGTTTTGGGAGTTGGCATAATTTCTGGAAAGTGTTTCCGACTTGAAATAAGCGAAAACGGCCAAAAACAGCGTTACCGGTGGATTTTGAGCCAACCTATTGAAGGCTATGAAAACAGTGATTCCGTCACTATTTAGGCAGCCTATGAACTGCCCCGACACTATTGGAGCTGACCTGGATAGTTTCCATAAGTTTCGGGTAGTCGGTTCGATCAAAAACGAATTTGAGGTAATTTTACGGAAAAACGGTTTTCGTAAAAGTTTCACGAGTTTTCATCATTTTTGTGTCTATATTTGATATTGAACAAATAATTTTAGGTGAAATATGAATAAATTATTCATATTAGATATTGAATAATTTATTCGGTATTTTGAAAAAGTTTTAAAATACGATTTCGCCCGAACCCGTACTTCCGCTGCGCCCTATACCCTAAAACCCCAACAAAAATGGTATCGGAGCAGGTCTGATACTTCATCCATTACGTTAATCATGCTTGATATTTGATATATAATCCAATTTTAATATTCGCACATGCTTGGAATCTAGATATGTTTCTTTACTTTTAAGTTCTACACTAACAGAAAATATAACGGAAATTTAATAGTTAAATTGCATTATGTTTCCTAAAGTTGAATTGAAATGTTTAGAAAATGATTTAGATTAAAATTATGCATTAGATGTAAAGTATAGCTTCCATAGGAAAATCCCCGTATTTTAAATATGGCTGTTAAGTAACGTGTATTGGATACATGTTTCTTGGAAGTTCATTCGTGCCAAAGCTGTGCAGTTATAGTTGATGGAAGTTCATTTGCGCCGGTAGAACTTATATAATAAGAGACAAATTTAAGTGAAAGTGGAAATCTTGATCATGCCAAAGCTGTCAGGACTACATCGGTAGCTTGAGTTTGTCATTGGCAAGTGAAGCCTTGATTCGCCTCCCTATGAACATGCCAAAGCTGTCACAGTGAGAAACAGTTATGACCAAAATCAGGAGTCACTGGTGAGTGATTGACAATGAGTTGTCTACCTAATGAATATACGTAGGCGAGAACGTGCCAAAGCTGTGAGTCGAAATATATTCATAAGATCCTACTTTCACTATGGAATTAGATTTAATTATTGAATTACCGTTGTCCGTTGGGGATTATGGTATTATGTAAAGTAGTGGGAGACACTGCTGAGTTTAAAATCCATAACTTAAGTAGTGTGTAATTTTATGGAAAATTCTGCTTTGTTTTCTTTTTATTATATATTATTCATAGAATTATGCTTCTAATCCATTGCATGTCTATTATTAGAATAGGTTTTCTGACTTTAATTATGGTAGCATAGTTCTAGAATAGGTTCTAGAAATACAGTAGACTAAGATATTATTAGATTAGCTTAAACCATCGAGAACTATTGTTCCGATTTTATTGAAAATCGAGATGGTTTATGACTTAGTTACAAAGTCACGATTAGGTAATCTAAATAGATATATGTGTTTAGGCTATTATTCTAGTTAGAATTGTTTCTTATGTAGTAAGAATTGACACGAATTAGGTCATTTCTTGAGATTCTTGACTGGAATTAAGAAAACTCTTTTAGTATTTGTTTATCTTTTAATGACTGTAACATCCCAGATTTTCGGAATTATTTTAGAAGATTCATGGACAGATGTTATAGTCTCGGAGCATGATAATAGTGAAGAGCAAGGGTTCAAGTGATGATATATTGGCTAGAATAATATATTTGGAATTTTAGTCGCGTCAGAAAATGCGTGGTATCAAAAGTCAGTTACGTGATTTTCGAAAAACGCGTAAATTTTACTATTTCGGCCACAAAATTAGCAAACGAACTCCGATCGAGTCGATTCTTGGTCTATCGGACTCGTTTTTCCGAGACGAACACCTTTCGTGTTGAACACTTTTCAAGAACCGCATCAGAAGGGCTTCAAAAGCAGTAATTTCCGAAAATACCCTTCCTAGTGGGGGCATTTTGGTCAATTCCGAAATTAAGATATTTTTTTGCTTTATTATTAATATTTAAAGGGAATTCCGGAAAAAAAAAGAAGTTAAAGACGCATACGCAGGGAGAGAGAAAGAGAGGAGTGGTGCGCCGGCGGCCACCGGCCGGCTTCACGCCGGCGGACCCCCGACGCCTGGTGCGTCCGGCCACGGCGCACACGCCGGTGGCCGGCGCCGGCACCAGCAGCGTCCAGATCGGCGGCAGGAAGGGGAATTTGGGCGCGGCATGGGTTTCGATTTTCCGGCTCGTCGGTTTATTTCACGAGCCGTGCCACCCGTCAAATTGAAGCCCTCGACGAGTACTACGAGATGATGGTGACGGTTTCGCCGAACATCGGCCGGTTGCACGCGAAACGAGGAGAAGAAGCCGTGGATGAATAGTAGACCTAGATGAACAGTAACTCCGATCGGAATTCCGATCGCACCAGCCCGTTCGTATGGCCGAGGGGAGTCCGAATATGGCCTCGGAATTTCGGTACGACTTTCCGTTCAAAATTCGTTATTTTAAAGTGTATCGATCCGTGTTCGGATGCTTCTAGTAATCTCGTAGTGTAGTAAATTAGCATGAAATAAATTGGATATGTTTTAATATGTTAAAAAGATGAATGTGGTAGAATCCGGGGAGAATCGGACGAGATTTGATCGATCCGGTAGATTTAGCGAGATTTCGGTAAAATGGAGTTTCTCGCGCGACTGAGTGTAGATGGTCGTAAACATAGTTATGATGTAAATAATGTATTTTGAGAATAACTGAGTATTTCCGAATTAGTTCGGAGGGTTCGAGACCCTTCCGTAGCGTTTGCGGAAACTTTTCCGCAAGTTTTGCCGCAAACGCGTAAAATGAGAATCTGAGGCATCTAGTCATTCCAGAATAGCAAGTGAGCATGTATTAGATCAATAAAGTTTTGATCGTTGTATTAGAGTTGTTTCGGGTGTTCCGGGGATGTCCGTAGTTTAGTATGGATAAGTTGTAAGTTCCGCAAATAGCGGTTCTGACAGATGTTGTGATTTTTTTTGACAGATCGGACCCGGATCGCGGGCGTTCGCTTAGCCAGGTAAGTAACTAATGTTCTGAGTATTTGGTATACTTAACGATGTTCGAAACTAGTAATGTAATAAGATAGTATATAGATATATTCATGAAATCTATATATATAAGGATGAATATAGGATAAAGAGACATGTGTATTTGTATGCAAACATAGATGAGGATAAACAATTATAAGCATACATATAGCAAGAGATAAATATGAGTATATAGAAGTAAAGAGACGCATGACTGATGTAAATAAGTATATGTATTTATATAGATTGATAGAGCATATGATTGATATTATGTTTATAATCATAATTAAATGAGACTTGGGTATGGGGGTTGTAGAAAGCTACACCCTAGGGAATGGGATTAAAGTTTAAAGAACGATAAAATTGTAAAGAATTAAATATATACAAGCACTGATGCATACATAAGGGTACAAAATCAAGAACATGAGCAAAGCATACTGATGATATCTTATGCTGATAAAACATAAGGTAAGTTGCATAAAGTGATAAGTAAGCTGGTATATGGTGAGTATGTGTATGTGTGTATATTGGATTTGGGAATGAGTTAAATATGCCAATGTGGATTGATAAAGTTTTGATAGCATGTATGTGATGAGTTTAAGCGTGTTAGATAAGTTTTTTTTTATATGCTTAGTGAAATGCATGTATATGAATAATCTCAAAGTGTTTCAGACATACATGACTAAATGTATGTACATGTGTGACATCTAATGAATCGTGGCTAGAGTAGAGAGAAGCATGAGAAACGCATATATGCATGTGCATGTGTGTGTGTGTTAAGTTTTCAGTAGTTGAGCAAACGATAACAATGTTTTTAACAGTTTCAAATGTTTTAAAGAAAGATTTCAAATGCTTTTGAAAAGAACCGTATTTCAGAAATTGTTTTTACAGTTTGAGTTACAGAATATGGTTTTATGATTTTCGGGGCATGAGGTAAAACCTCACCCCAGTACGTAACTTTAGACACTGATGGAATTGACGGATATTATATGGATTCGGGATTTGGGATTTGACCCATCCCAGTTGTATATTGTTGGAATGACGGATCTATACACATGTGTACATGTGGAGGACTAGGGGGACGCTCCTAGATCCTCAGCGCTCAGATGGTACATTCATGGGCGGAGATGCGCCTACGGGCGGAGATGCGCCTACGGGCGGAGATGCACCTATGGGCGGAGATGCGCCTACGGGCGGAGATGCGCCTACGGGCGGAGATGCGCCTTCGGGTGGAGATTTGGTTTTGAGAAAAAAGGATTTCAGATTGCTGTTTTCATTTTTCAGAAAAAGTTTCAGAAAAGAGTTTCAGAAAAGAACTTAGAAAGACGGTTTTAGAAATTAGTACAAGAAAAGAATGATTTTCAAAAAGAGTTCTCAGTTTTCAGATTCCCAATAAACATCTTTCAGAAATCAGAGATTTAAAGCATAATTTTAAAAAGATAAGTTTTATCAAAAGGTTTCCAAACTGAGTTTCAGAAAGAATATTCAGAAAGTAGTTTCTCAGAGAAAGTATTTTCTAAAAGCATGACATGTTAGAGTATGATTTACAAATCATGCATATAAATCACGTATTCTAGTAATTCATCTGAGAAGCACATAGTTGATGTTATAACATGATAGTCTGACCTCATTCATGTAAGTATATAACATATGTTTATATGAATGACATGCCTACATACAATGAGTATTTTGGAAAACATTGATGTATGATAACATGATATGATAACATGATATGATAACATTATCCTATTTATATGAGTATGTGATTGCTAATAGTATGAGAATAGAAATAATATTTTATATTGCCGAATTGATGATATTTCAATAACATGAGAGAAAGACAACTATATTTAGTGTATAAACCAAACTAGCAAAGAATGAATAAGAAATCTAAGAGATAATTGTGTAGCGCAGCAAAAGCGTGAAGGGTTTTTGATGAAGTTGCTAAGGATATGTGTAAGCAAACAAAAGGAATAGTAACAAGTAATATGTTTGTAAATGGGTAAGACTTAGATAGTTAGCTCAGACCTAATACTTAGTTGCGTGTGCTATAAGCACAATAAACATTTAATGAATGATGAATTGTTGATATGTTAAATAGAGTGGTAAGAAAGTAATTTAGATAAGTTATCTGAACTTAAGGTAGTAAAGTAAAAGAAGATAAGAAGTTAAGAAAAGGAAAAGGTGTGAGACTTGTGTGTAAGCAACGCAGTATAATGTATTATGATTATATACAGATGAGATCTTAAGTGTGTTGTAAATTTAAATGGTTCTGTTACGAATTAAAATTTAAATTATATAAGAGCTTGTGTATAGGGTTTTTATGACCGGCATATTATTAATGAAAAGAGGATACATGTCGTACATATGATAGTATGGTTTATTTAATAATGATATATGATTTCAATGTTTGCAAATGAATAAGCTAGAAGCATGTTACGAGAAAACAGATAGAGATGAGTGTATGGATATTTGCCAATTTGCTACGAACCAGATAGTATGAGGAGTTGGTAATATAGAGGATATGTGAATCACTTAGAAATCTCAGGAATAATATGTAATTGAAATTTAAACCTTGCATGTGTATGTTGCTCAAGGTAGGAGCATAGTTACTTACTGAGTCTTATGACTCACTATACTACAGTGTTTGAGTTTTACAGGTTGGCGACCTAAACGGTCGACCGTGGATTTCAGAGTTGCGGAGCAGTCGGATAGCAGCGTTGCAGTCAGCCAGTCACCAAGTCTTGGGGAAGTCGAGTCGTGTATTATTGCTGTAACGTGCTGAGCACATATGCTTATGTTGTAAAGTTTTTTTGTATATACGTACTTTCGGGCACAGAGCCCTGGTTGTATTATGTCTTTTTGTCTGCATCGCATATTTGTTGGGTCCTTGGTTTTCATTGATGTTGTGATTTCGGCCTGAGGCCGAGATTTTATGTTTATGTTGTATTTGGATGCTGGCTCTAGGCCACGTTGCATGATGATACGAATACATCATGTCGAAATTTCGTTAGAATTAGAGGCTCATGGAGATGGGTTTAGCATGTCTCATGCCGGTAACATTCCTGCTAAGGCGGGATGTTACAATGACATTTCTTGGTTTTTAGTGACTTTTAGAAGTCACGTGTCTGACACAGTTTGCTAATCAATTATTTGCAATTATTATAAATAATTGAACGTAAATTATAAAGCTTAAGAAAGGGGATGTGTATAGTTGTGTATATAGAATATCGATTCTCACAATACGACAACTGTAGGTATTGGATATCGGATCTCCCGTCTAGTTAATTAAAAAAATATTTAATAATTGTTTTGATATTTGATATCAGAACTTGTGACTATTGGATAATTACTTGTTCTGTATAAACAGTTGTTACATATTTTAATATGACTAGTAGTGTCATTAATGAAAAGATAAATATTAAGAAAATATTTGGTAGAATAAATGACTTAGAATTGTGTTTTATGAGATTTTATCATAAAAAGCATTAGATGTTTGTTCCTTATGGTAAAGGATGGTCTGATACAAGATCACACCACATATCTTTATCCATTTAATGAATATTATATTCATGATATGATTAAATCTCATTTAACCAATGATCGTCATTGGACCACAGATTTATTAAACTTATACTCTGGAAGTATGTAGTTTAATAAATTAGAATTACCTAGGATAGTTTTCTTGCTTCGTAACTCAGTTAATGAATTGTCATAACTTAGTTACGTGTTTCTTATAGAGAATATGTTGAACGTCTTGAATGGTTCGAGAACTTTCAATATATTTCTAATGAAACTCGGATAGAATATTTTGAATGGTTCAGAGATATTCGATTTGAAGTGTTGAAAACTAAAGAATTCATTGCGCGTCTTTGAATTGTTCGAAGATGTTTGATATGATCAAACGCATGAATTTATGGCAATTAGTTCTAAAGTTATTTTAATGAATATGATTCTTACTCAGTATTAAACTTTCGTATTCCATTTTGATGGAATTGGTGAGTGGGAGTTATCGAATCTTATATTATTTGATTCGTTAATATTGAGCGTTACCGAATTGGTTTTCAATACTCTTGGGGTTATGCTCCAGTAACACGAATTCATCTCTTAATTAAGGTTCCATTCATTTCTACAATTACATATATGATATGAATAGTAGAAATTCGAATCTTGAAAAGTTTAAGATTTGAGACTTTCTTTTGTATAATTGTTATATAATTGAAAGGTACTTGTGCCTCAGAGGTACGAGTGACATGTTTATCATTTATTCTATTTGATAGAATATCTTTTCTACGATCCTGAGTAATAAAATTGTTTTATTACTTTGTAAATTGACATTGGATGTTGACGATTGCAGAAAAGATTTGAATTTGTGAAGTCAAATGTGAGAATGATAAACTGAAATGGAACTACATAATTAATAAGATGAGAAGACCCTTAAACAACTTTTGTATAAATCCATTAGGATGTCGAAATTATTTATAAAGTATTAGATACCTAATGATTCTTTTATTTTCTTATTGAAGAAAATTATCCTATAACTTATAGTGGGAGAGATATTTGATATCGACTCCAGAAGTCATCATTGAACTATGGATTTAAGATTGTTCATGGCTTACTATGATCAAGTTTTGAACTTGATTAAGCTTTTGTTATGAATAGTTCATAAAATGTACAATTTTTTTGCGCAGCAAATGCAAAGTGAGCTTGATAAAGGTTTGACCTTTATAGTATGACAATGAGAAAAGTTATACTCATTAGTCTATTGTAGATTCTGATGAAGCTTGTCTCTTGTCGCATTGATTGGACAATTAAGGATCTGTTGGTGAATGCAAATTGGCATTTTTGAGTGATTTCTTTGAATGAGAGATCCGTTGTGATTTCTTTGTTTGAAGAGTTCATTCTAGAATGGCCCTAGAGATTGTATTCTGCTGAGATCGCAGTTTGATATACTAGCTTATGGAGCCTTTTGAAGACTCAGATAAGCTTTCCAGAAATCCATGTTCTCTGATTTTGATATCATTCAGATTGTCTGGTTTTATCAAAGTATAGAGAATACGTATTTGTCAGTAGGGTCAGTGGGAGCGTACAAATTTCTTTCTAGTATTATATATCCTAAGTCTTCTTTTCTCTGTGTAAACAGTGGGAGTAGTCTCTGATATATTTGATATAAAGTTTTATATAAGATATAAAAATAAGAGACTTGTAAGAAACTCACATTAGTCGCATATTAGATATGATCTAATAAAGGACACATTAAGACTATCTGTATGACAGTCAATAAAACTGTTTGACAGTTAATGTGTATTTTATATATATAGTGTTCATCTTTCGTAAAGGATGATTCCTTTGTCGAAAGAGATATTGATTCAGATGTCTAGTCAATATTATGCATCATAGGATGATGGCGTAATGAATACTGTATTATGTGTGATTATAGATATCAATTTAATCGTAATTATTACGAGTTATTTTGATATGGTGCAGACCATATGATGGATCTTGAAACATGTTCTTTGTGATATTTGAGATAATAAAAACGATTTTTTGATTCATGGAGAATTTAGTCAGCAACCATAAGATCAGATTAGTTTTGATATTAATTAAGACATTAGATGGTTTTGTCATATAAAGTCAGAAAAGATGCAGTGGGAATGTCACCGTTGATTCTACTAAATTAGTGGAATCAGTTACAACTTTTGAGGTACTGACTTAAGAAATTGCATAGTGACCTCAATGATTAGAATTGTTGATATTGGTTTTGTGCTTGCGGTCGTCTTATAGTATTTTGGATTTGATCCATATATACTTAGACAACTCAGCAGGCGGTTGTCTCAAAGTATCTGGATTTGATTTCTAAATACATAGACAACTTACTAGCTATTGCACAATACTGATATATTGTCTGAGTTATATTGCTATTGAATTTGGATTTGCGAAATATGAATGATGCTAACTAAAGAAAACAGTTGGGTTTGTTGGACAGACTCGATTTGTTAAAGCAGGCTTACTTGTTGTTGCCTACCTCTTGAGTGCTGGTCAGCTCTTGAGGGCCACGGTATGTGATACACATTAAGATTTGTATAGGATATCGGGGATTGGCACAAGAGCAAGTGGATAAATTGTTAGGGTTGGTGCTCCGAGTGCCAATCCAGATCGTATTCATGTCCGATTCATAAATATTAGTAATTCTATTTTCCATAATAATTACTAAGTTAATGGTAGCACCCTTGTCTTTTGTACACTTATTCGATCTAATTGCGATTAGATATCTGGTTACGATTAGATCGAAACTAAATCCGGTTTAGTGATATGTGTATATTAGACAAAGACCATAGGATTTACAGTATAGTGAGCAGTTACAACGTAGTTTGTAATTGACATTGGGAAGCACACTATTAGCTGTATATCCTTGAATAAAGTTCCTGGTCAAGATTTACTAACAAGGGTCGGTTAGCAAAAATCTGCTGAGACCAGTACATGTCGTATATCGTGACTTGGTCCGATGGTTTATCCTAGTGAACCATGAGTCTCGGGGACTCGTATAGACATGTAGGTGTTTATTTGATAAGACACTGAACGACTTACGGAAGGTTTCCTAATAGATGGTACAACAACGTCAATAGGAACCTTATCGAGTTGAGAGAGCATAGCGGTCATTTGACTTAAGATACCACAGTGGGATATATGAGTTATCCTCCACACTTTGATGGCAGTCACGTCAACAATCTATTCATGATCAGACCTCCGCCTGTTCGTTGGGTGTGGACTGATGCTCATGATATCCTGTGCGTATCAAAATAGGATCCGTCAGTCCTGTGTACAGGGCATATGCATCCTCACGTGTTTACGATATAGTAAATTCATGGTCATGGTATAACATCGGAAATCAGTTCCGAGTGTTATTTAGAGATCGTAAATTGAAAGTCAGCTGTATTATACTGAACGGATTTGACGTTCTCATCTCTATCCCAAGTATAATACGGATAGCCTATGATGGAGGAATTATACGTATACAATGACCTCAGCTTGTATAGTTTAGCGAGATTATCTGTGGTCATCATAATCCAGGAGTGGGTGGATTATGGACACGAAACCGGATTTCGTGACGGATAAACCTAAACTTAGATAGTCCCACAATATAAAGTGTACTCGTTGAGCACTTGGGCAACTTGATATGAATAATACGAATTATTCATAATACTTCAATGGATTAAATGAGTTAATTCGGATCGTTTAATCGGTTAAACGATAACACATGCATTAGGGGATTTTATCCGCTAATAATTATTATGTATTTATATTTGATACATAATAGTACTAGATACACATTAATTATTCGTCAAATGAGATTTTGACACATGCCATAAATATATGTATTTATTATTTATTATAAATAAAAAAATACATATATAATAATAATAACATTAATTGATTATTTGATATTTAATTGTTAAATATTAGAATAATCAATATTTTTTCATTAAATGTTATGAAATATGGTGAGGTATTATTGGACCATTTGGCATGAGTTTGTTTTCACTTTATAATGTCCTAATTTGATTGGCCAAAAATTAAGTGAAAATGGACATTTAATTTTTTAAATTTGAAAAAGACAAAAAAACCACTCCAAGCCAAATTTCGTTTTTTTGTCTAAAGGAAAGAGAAAATTTATTTTCTTGGTCTTTATCATCTTCACCAACATTCAAAAGAAAGAAAAATGGGTTTCATGGTTTTCAAAATATGTTTGTAAAGTTCATGAAAAATGTAGGGAAATTCAAGGAGAAAGCTTGAGTATTTGGAGATTAAAAGGTAATCTTTCTGTTGGTTTCTATGATTAGTCCCAAAATCATAATAAGGAAAGAAATGCGAATGAATAACGAAGAAGTATGGCGGAAACACACTTACATCGATCGATTTGGATGTGATGCTCAATAAAAATTTCTCCTCCAAGAAGCTTTGACATTCGGCCAAGGTGAGAAGTTCCAAGCTCCAAGCTTTTTCAAGATTCCAAGCTCTTGTGTTTGTTTCCCTAACACCTTGTATGATTCTAGATGTGCTAGCAAGAGATGAAAGAAAATCCAACCTTCCTTCACCTTATGGAGTTCATGGCAATAGCAAGAAAAAGGAGCGATAGTTTTATGTTTTGTTAACTTGTTTTCCAAAAAACAATTACTTAAAATTCCTTTACCAAATGTTTTGTATATCCTTTCAAAAAGTCAACAAAATTTGGCTCCAAAATTTCAATAAATGCTCACAACTACTCCCATCATGAATATTGACAGCATGTCACTCACAAAAAATGACTTTTGACATCTATTACCTTTATATGACAAGTGATGTGACTCGCGATGTGACTTATGGGCCCCACTTTAATTCAAAATGTGAGTGGGCCCGCAAACACTTCCGGGCTCGATTTCGCTAATTCCGAATTAACAAACTTCCGTCGCGACGTAATTAAATAATTATGCCTAGTGAAATTACTATTCACGTCGCTAACGAATTAATTCTAAATTAACTTGTTTGCCCGAATTTAAAATCTAATTTTAATTCCGCGTCGAAATCTAATTTCGTTTAATATATCGAATATAATATTTTGTCGATTAATTCCAAATTAATCTTTCTCTCTATTCAAATAGTACTTTATCCAAGATAAAATTTCTCCGTAATTAATCCCAAATTAATTAAGATCGAATCATACGTCATCGGTGAATCTTCGGGAAGCGACCCAAGAGATCCCTGGATATGTTGGCAGTAAATACGGAAGTCGGACTATCTGAACACGTATGTACCTCGTACTACGTTTTTTACCTATTTACGAGACAATGTTGGCTTCTAGCAAAGCGCCATGCCTACCCAATTCTCCAGAAATATTCTTAATGGAATATATGACTTATATCAGGCGTAGTATACCGTAGTATTTCATATTATGATCTAGTATCAGATGTCACGTGCAAGGCCTGGGGCTGGAATAGTGTCTGCCCCGTACGAAGCACATATCGGATATCAAGCAACTAGTCTATTTGAATCGGATAATCATGACCTTGTCATATTATCCCGATGGTTGCAACACTATAGAGAACCAGTTCTGAATCCCTGCGTGATCATCATCTCCATATGTCTGAAGTGATACTCCCATCTTGACATCACATCCAATACACTACGATTCTCAATAAACCTAGCAGAGGCGTACACAGAACCTGTTAAAGTCCTGGACGACCAAAACCAAAATTTACCGATTGTCGCAAGTACTAGCGATGCAAGTCTCAGGTTAAGACCAAATACACATACCTTGAAGTGGACTCTCATAGACACATATACATACTACCAATGGGATTCAGTGGGGTCTATCCAGAGCGAAGCTGTTTTTCGTACTATCGGTAAAACACAACCTCCTATCGCACTTGCATAAGTATCCAATACTTAAATATATGAGAACTATGCCGTTATGCCCTCCCAACGCGCACAAGTGCAATACTAGTCTATTCCGCATTATCGATGTCCAATCTCGATAATACTACGACTAGGGATATTTAATGATTAAACCTTTATGGATTGATACTGTCTCATATCATCTCAATCCGGAACTAATCATATGGACTTTTACCATTTATATATCAAAGTAAATAAATTACAAAACGGTAAAAGGTAATTTCATTACTATATAGTTAATTTTGTACAAAAACACAATGTCTTTTACAAACAGTGACGCTATGGGTCATAACTGTCCAACACTTTCATCCCCTTGAGCTTAGAAATAATTTTATTGTTTCTTGAATTATTAGATATGATCTAGGGTTCCCTCAATTCTGATTTTTTGGAGCTTTTGGTTGTTGATGATGGATGGAAGTTTAATAGTTTTAGTGGAATTATTGTAATATTCATTCAAATTGATCATTTGATGATTGTTTCCATTTTAGAGTATTGTGACCACTCTTATGGCACCAAGAATTTTTCTTGAGTGCTTCATGTGTTGTGACTTTGATTGGTGTTTGATTAATTAGATAATCTTGAAATAATTGGATTTAAAGCATGAAAAATGAGAATTTTTGGTCTGCAGATCAGATCTGTCCAAACTGGAAATTATGTGATGTTTTTGATGTCATATGAATGTAATGGATGTGTTTTGGGAGTTGGCACAATTTCCGGAAAGTGTTTCCGACTTGAAATAAGCGAAAACGGCCAAAAATGATACTACCGGGTGGATTTTGAGCCAACCGGATGACGGCTGTGAAAACAGTGATTCCGTCACTGTTTGGGCAGCCTATGAACTGCCCCGACACTATTGGAGCTGACCTGGGTAGTTTCCATAAGTGTCGGGTAGTCAGTTCGGTCAAAAATGCGTTTTAGGCAATTTTACGGAAAAACAGTTTTCGTAAAAGTTTCGCGAGTTTTCATCATTTTTATGCCTATATTTGATATTGAATAAATAAGTTTAGGTGAAATATGAATAAATTATTCATATTAGATATTGAATAATTTATTCAGTATTTTGAAAAAGTTTTAGAATACGATTTCGCCCGAACCGGCACTTCCGCTGCGCCCAATACCCAAAACCCCAACATACCCTTCATATACAACCTGATCAATATTTTAAGCCTTCTGAGATTGAAAGTTGAGATTATCATTCGAAGCTCTGTGGCATAGCTAAGCAGATTCAATTCACTGAGACTTCAGATGGTCTGAAGAAAGTTGTTTGATGCAGGCTTGGGGATTTCCTTAGTTAATTACAGTTGTGGGAATAGAGTCGATAAAGTTTTTGCTTTAGGTCTTTTCACCATCTCTGTAAGTTTCTATCATATAGTGGATTTGGGTGGTATCCTATACCCAGAGTGATTATTTACTCGCATAAGTTTTCCACTTTGTAAACAAATCCACTTGTTCTTTTTTATTTTCTGCAGTTTATTATTTGTGATTGATGCTTCACTTTATTTGACTAGCTAAATTTGATGTTGATTGATATCTTATTGTAAGATCTCTAGCCGAAATGTGTTTTGGATAGAGTAGTAATTTTTTTATTTCCGCATATTACACCTATTCCCCCCATAGGTGTACAGGGTCAGAACATTTATATTTTTTCAATTGGTTTCAGAGCCTGACCTCGATCCTTGACCCATCTTAAATGGATAGAAGTCAACTTTTGAATTGTCCCCCATTCTTTGATGGGACATAGTATTTTCATTGAAAAGTTCACATGAGAGCTTTTCTCAAATCTCTAGACGAGAGAGTGTGGATGTCGGTGGAGTATGGGTGAAAACCTCATGTGGTCACAGTTGATGGGGTTTCTTCTCAAAAAGAAAAAATTTCCTGGTCCAAGGAAGAGTTTGATGAATGTAATAGGAATATCAAAGCTATCAATGCCCATATGACGCTATTTGTACCTCTGAGTTCAGAAGGGTTTCAATGTGTGAAGTGGCCAAAGAGCTTGGGACATCCTGACTGCTGTTCAAGAAAGTACATTGTCCGTTAAGAACAACAGACTTCAAGATATGCTACTAGGTTTGAAATGGCTCGCATGAAGAAGGGTGAAACTTTCAATGAATTTTATGCTGAAATAAATGACATAATCAATTCTAGTTTTAACTTAGGTGAAACTATCCCTGTTAATAGTGCCATTAGAAAAAATTCTTAGATCACTCCATGTCCCTAAGAAATTTTTGCCCAAGATTACTGCTATAGAGGAGAGCAAAGATATAGACAAGTTGAAGTTAGATGATCTTATGGGTAATCTTCATGTTTACGAGTGTAAACTCCCAGGGTTTAGAAAGTCCAAAAATATAGCCATGAAGTCTGTGAAAGTTGAAAATTACTTTATATCTAATGATGACAAAGACACATCTCTCTCAGATGCCGACGTGGTCATGTCTGTAAAAAGATTTAAAAAGTTTATAAACCTTAAGTAAAGTAGTACTATCCTAGATAAGGGGTGGACAGAGAAATCTAGGGATAATAACCATCGTTTTAGGACAGGAATTAAGGAAACTAGAGAATACAAGGATAAGAAATCCCAAATTATTAGGTGTCATGAGTGTCAAGGATTTGGACACATTCGTGCTGAATGCCATACTTTCTTAAAGTTGAAGGGAAAAAATGTCATGGCGGTGTCTCTATCCGATGATGAAGACGAAGATGAGGAAGATTCTGATTACTCTGGATTAGAAAGAAACTTCACCTATATGGCATTTAGCTGTGAAGTGAGTGATCATGAGGGATGTGCAGTTGTCAATGAATCTATGGACAGATCAGAGTGCTCTAACTAGAGTGACTCTAAGAATGAGGAGGATATCCATACAGCTTTCACTGAGCTATTCAATGAGAGTTTGAGCATAAAGTAGATAATTACTGAAATCACCAAAAAACTTATAGAGACTAAACTAGAAAGAAATGAGGCTTAAATCAAGCTTGAGAAAAGTCTGATAGTTGTTGCTGATCTCAAGGAAATAAAAATTGGATTAGAAGGCAGGATCAAGTCATTAGAAAAAGATCTTAAACAGACTCGATCACAGTTTCTACATTCTTATGTGGTTCTCAAAATATTGATCATATGATAGGTCTAGGTGTGCCATCTGGTGACAAAAGAGGTTTAGGTTTTGTTAAGTTTGATTACAAGAGTGCTTCGACCTCTATAACTGTCTTTGCCCTTGCTGAAAATTCTACTAATAAACCTAGTATGGATGTTTCCCCTAAAGACTTAGGTAAACAACTTAGTACCAGATTCAACCCTCCTCATGTTCAGCCAAAAGTTTCAGATGCTCAGCTGAAATTTGTTCCCACATATCATTACTGTGGCAAAATAAGTCACACCCGACCTAAGTACTTCAAGCTCAGAAAGAACAGCTTTAGAACTAAGGATACCTCTCAGCAAAAGGAGTCAAACACATTCCTTGTTGATTAGGAACTCGGGATCAAATAAAAATCCTAGACAAACGTGGGTAAGAGAGAATGAGTGCTATATTGCACACATAGCTCTCAAGGCTAGGGACAACCAAATGTGGTACTTTGATAGCGGATGCTCCAGACACAGGTGTGGAGATAAAGCTATGTTTGTGTCTCTCGAAGAAACCATGACTGGGAATGTGACTTTTGGTGATGGGGGAAGAGAATTATGGGAAAATGGAAAATAGCCTTGCCTGGTCTCCCTGTCCTTGATGATGTCTTATATGTCGAAGGGCTAAGTACTAATATTTTGAGTGTTAGTCATTTTTGTGATACTAGCCTAGAGGTTCGCTTTGAGAGGAAAACGTATTTCGTGTATAATGCTAAAGGTGAATGTGTTGTTACTGGTCTTAGAACTACTAATAACTGCTATGGGATTTTCGTTGGTTAATCTACTGTGTGTAATGCTGTTAGTATAGATAAGATTGACCTGTGGCATCAAAGGTTATGACACATCAATTATCATGACTTATCTAAAGTGTCCAAACGGAATCTCGTTATTGGTCTTCCTAAATTATGAAAGAAAGACAACTTTGTATGTGGACCTTGTCAGTTAGGAAAGCATATTAGAGTTAAGCATACTCATGTTTCTCACTTACTTACCAAACGGCTATTAGAACTTCTTTATATGGATCTTATGGGACATTTCAAGATCAAAAATTTGGGAGGAAAAAAGTATATCCTAGTCGTGGTAGATGACTTCTCTAGATACACTTGGGTAGATCTTCTTAGGGAAAAATTTGAAGCTGCTAAAATCATCCAGGTCATGTGCAAAATATTTATGACTGAGAAATACTTGAATTTTACTACGATTCGGACTGACCATGGTCGTGAGTTTCAAAATTCTAATCTCATATCTTTTTGTGCCAACAATGGCATAAAACATGAGTTCTATGCTCTTATCACTCCACAGCAGAATGGAGTTATTGAGAGGAAAAATAGAGTTATTTAGGAAATGGCTTGTGTCATGATTCACAGTAAAAAGGAATCGCCTTACACTTTTGGGGAGAAGCCGTGTGCACAACTTGTCATATTATCAATCGGGCCCGGAACTGACAAGACTCTTTATGAAATATGGAAGGGTAAGTAACCTACGGTCAAATACTTCAGGATGTTTGGTAGTACTTGCTACATTCTAAGAGACAGAGAGAATCTCGTAAAGTTTGATACCAAAAGTGATGAAGGCATGTTTCTAGGATACTCTCAGAATAGTAGAGCCTATAGAGTGTTTAATAAATGCACTATTACGGTTATGGAAACTATCAATGTGACCAAGGACGATGCTAATCATAGTCTAAATGCTGAGGGTAGTCAGTTTCTATTATTGACAGTGATGGAGAATATGATGTTGTAGGAACACCTGACAACACGATTACACCTGATCATCTTGATAAATATACCTCCCCAATGAATGATAAACCGCATGAGTTAGTCCCGTCATCTTCTGTCAAGCCGAATCACCCTAAAGAGAATATTCTTAGTGATGTCGCATAGGGTTTGAGACTACGTGGAAGATTACTTAATCAATTATCGTTTGCTTGTTACGTGTCTCAGATTGAGCTCAAAAAGGTTGAAAAGGCTGTCTTGGATGAGTGCTGGGTGCACGCTATGCATAAAGAATTAAATCAATTCACCTATAATGATGTCTGGCACCTTGTACGTAGACCTCAGAATACAAATGTAATTGGGACCAAATGGATCTTCAAGAACAAGACTGATGAACATGGTACCATAACAAGGAACAAAGCTCGACTAGTGGCCCAAGGCTATACCCAGGTTGAAGGAATAGATTATAATGAGACGTTTGCCCCAGTGGTCAGGTGAGAATCTATTCGTATTCTTCTGGTAGTAGCATATAGTATGACATTCAAGTTGTATCAAATGGATGTCAAAATTGCCTTCTTTAATGGAATTATACAAGAAGAAGTATATGTATAGCAGCCCAAAGGATTTATGGATATTGATTATCCTGAATCTATCTACAGGTTGAAGAAAGCCATGTATGCTCTCAAACAAGCTCCTAGAGCTTGGTATGATAAACTCATCTCATATCTTTTAGATCATGGTTACTCTCAAGGGGGAATTGACCGAACTATGTTTATTCGAAAGGTCAATGGCATAATTATCATCGCTCAAGTATATGTCGATGATATTGTTTTTGGTTCACCTCGTGACTCCCTTGCACATGAGTTTTCCGATGTTATGACACAAGAGTTTGAGATGAGCATGATAAGAGAGCTAAATTATTTTCTTGGGCTCCAAGTTATTTTCTTGGCACGTTCTTATCGTAGTTCGAACCAAAGCTTCCAGAGACCAATCATTCGAGGCACGTTCTCATCTCGTTCGAACGACTTTTTCCAGTGGCTTCACGTTTGACTAGTGTTCGCAGTGTCGTTTAAACGCATTTTGCAACATCCTTCGCATTAGTGGTGCGTTTTTTGAGCGTTCGAACGCCAGTAGCATCTTTTATTTTTCTGATGCGTTTCTAAGGGTGTTTTTCCTTTGAGAAAATCTTACCTATAAAAGCAAACACTCACCCTCTTTACAGGTGTGGAAAACATTGCCATAAACATTTTTTGCTTTGAGTTTTCCAAACCTTTGAAGATCTCTCACCCTTGAAGACTCAATCTTACATGTCTTCTTCCTTGTGAGTGATTTTATTGTTTCATCACCATCTACCCTTCATATACAACCTGACCAATATTAATATCCTTTATTTTTTTTTCTAATTCTTGCAGATGATAGGCCACTCTGCACTTGCTGCTATTTTGTGGCGTCAAGCTCAAACTATTGATCTCACCGATCTTAAATCAATGCAATCTTTTTATATGTTCATTTTCAAGGCAAGTGATGTCACTTTCTTGGGAGAATATTGAATCAAATGCAAGCAAACTTTCATCATAAAACTTTTAGATCACTAACTTCTTGTATATGTTAATGCATCTGCAGTTGTACGATGCTGAATTCTTCCTTATGCACTCGTACGCTGAGAAAGTGATAACGATTCAAAGGTCTTTATAAAGTAAACAAAATGAAGACCGCACTCGTTGTTGGAGTTGGTGCTCGAACATCAACCCATTTTATATTTATTAATTATAATATAGAAATGATAAATGCCAAGTAATAAAAATCCAATAAGATTATTTGTCAAATCTATTTCGATTATTCGTACACTGGATTCAAATATGTGTGTATTTGAATAATAAGTAACATCACCGATATTTGGGAGAAATAATAATAATAATAATAATAATAATAATAATAATAATAATAATAATAATAATATAGCGACCCTTATTGAAAATGAATTGAAACCTTGTGACAGTTCCGTACATCACAATATGATTTTCTAAAATTTCTCAAATTTTAGTCAGTTCAATATATATACACACTCACACAAACACATTTTTAAAAAAAGATGTACACACAAATTAGTTGACTTTAAAACTGTGAAGTCAAATATATATACATCTTAGATATAGGTGAAAAAAATATTCTATATTATAAATTTTAGTGCTTTTTTTATTATTATTATTGAAAACTAATGTGATTCAGTTTCAATAAGTTTGTTCTTTTAACTAAATAATGAAAAATTGCTAAAAATATCTAAATTAAATTAAGTAAAAACAAAAAAAAACAAAATCTACTTAATTTCCTCATTCTCGCTGCCGTTTAATGGCAGTGAATTTTGGGTAGTCGTGCATGCCATCCCACCGTTATGCCGTTCATAAATCCGTTAACACCGGGATCTCTCGAAAAATTAAGTTCGAAATATTGCTAAAAATATTTGAAAAAAATCAAGTAGTCTTTTATTTTTTTTTTACTTTAATATCTGATTTTAATGCATATAATACTTACTTTTATAATAAACAAGATAACATTTTATATTATTAAAACCATATTTTAAAAATAAATATGTAACTTTATTGAATGAGTAGTGTTACTTATAAAATAAATAAATAATAAGTCGTTTTTCTAGACAAGGGGTGGCAAAACGAATCAACAAATCGAATTTGTATCGAATCCTAAACGAATCGAATCAAAATGTGATTGATTCGTATTCGTTTCGTTTATTAAACGAATCCTAATATCAGGATTCGTATTCGATTCGTTTATTTACGAATATTCGTTTAGTCATGATATTATTCAATAACATAATTTACCATAATTTAATTACATTATTTTTTCATAAAAATATACATATGAAATATGTAATTAATATATTTACTAAAAATACCTCACAAAAATTTGACAATATTATTTTTTTTTATGGTAAATAGTCATAATTTCTCGAATCTTAATTGAAAAATAACAATAGCTAGTAAAAGAAAATAATAAAACGAATCATAAACGAGTCAATTAGCTTAAATTCGTATTCGATTCGTTTAATAAACGAATCAAATTGAATTAACCAATTTATTAAACGAATTCATTTTGTTAAATCCATATTCGCTTTTAAAATGAATCGAATCAAATGAATAAACGAATTATAATCCGAATTATCACCCCTATCTAGACACGTCCGTTTGCAAGTAAAGTCTTATTACTCACCCCCAGGAAAAGACTTATTACTTACCTACCAGGGAATTTTTGGTCTCCATTCTTCAGCAATTCTCTAGTCAAAAGAGTGCCGATTTTCAAAACATGCACGTTTGAATATTACAATTCTTTAGTAATTCAAATCTTATATTCTTATCAGCAGTAGTGAAAAATCCAAAGGCTATCTCTTTCGTTTTACTGTACACATTTAAATCAATTATCACATATTTCATGGAAATATTATAATGGAAAATGTTGATCCTGTAAAGTTTTGGAGGTAGCGTGAAAGTTTTTAAGTGATTAAAATTGAAAATTTTCTTTCAAAACCACTTTAAAGATCGTGATTATGTTATTATTGATATAAACAAATTACACTAATAAATTAATCTCAATTAATTTAAACAAATATGCAACTTATATTTATTTATCAACGTAAATAAATTTAACAGCAAAAAAATATACCTGAATATATATTTCTTTTCTTAAGCATTTCTTAAAATTTTCTTTTAGAATTTTCCCTTGTAGTAGTGTATCACCCTAAATCTGTTCTACGAACAGACCACTCGCACTTTGAGAACAAATAAAAGAGTTTTCCTTCTTGGATGGTTGAAGTTAGATTAGAGATCAAAGAAACACCCTTTTTTTTTTGAAATAATCCTAAAAAGATTTGGAACAACAAAAGAGATAGAAAAAATAAATTTTTGGGCAAGGGGAAAAATCTTTCCCTTGGCCGAATTTTGCTTTATTTATATCCCAATACAACAAGGACAATCCAAGATCTCCAAATCAAATTTGGCCTCTTTAAGATTTTTCCTAAATTAAACTAGGGAACCGAACAAAATAAGATTTCCTTATTTAATCTAAATTATGACTTAACTAAATAGGGTGCAAGCTCACTAATTAAAGTCCAATAGATTAAATATTACTTTGGCCTTATAATTAATTAACTATTAATTAATTTTAACTTACTTAATTTTAATTAACACTTAATAAAAATTATATTATATTTAAGGTCCAATAGATTAAATATTTGGTCTCAGTGGATTTTACTAACCAACTAGTGTTATTTTAACAAAGTTTACGTGTTGGCAAATTCCAAAACAAACTGTGTTACATTGAGTTGTAATGAGTCTTGAAGTGTTTGGGTGTGTTGCTGACTTGACAGATAGTTTAACTGAGCAGCATTCATGGCATGTTCGTTTATTTATTTGAACTCAAGTCGTTAGTGGCACGTTCGAGTGTTTATTCGAACGTTTGTCGTTAATGGCACTTCTTATCGTCGATCGAACCAAAACTTCCAGAGACCAATCATTCAAGGCATGTTCTCATCTCGTTTAAACGATCCTTTCCAGTGGTTTCACGTTCGAGTAGCATTCGTAGTTTCGTTCGAACGTTTTTTTAAAATCCTTCGTGTTCGTGGCGCGTTCTTTGAGCGTTCGAACGCCAGTCGCATCTTTTCCAAACATTTAAAGATCTCTCACCCTTGAAGACTCAATCTTACATGTCTTCTTCCTTGTGAGTGATTTTATTGTTTCATCACCATCTACCCTTCATATACAACCTGACCAATATTATAAGCCTTATGAGATTGAAAGTTGAGATTATCATTCGAAGCTCTGTGGCGTAGCTAAGCAGATTCAATTCACTGAGAATTCAGATGGTCTGAAGAAAGTTACTTGATGCAGGCTTGAGGAGTTCCTTGGGTAATTACAGTTGTGGGAATAGAGTCAGTAAGTTTTTGCTTTAGGTCTTTTTACTATCTCTGTAAGTTTCTCTCATAGTGGATTTGGGTGGTAGCCTATACCCGGAGTGATTTTTTACTTGCACGAGTTTTTCACTTCATAAACAAATCCATTTGTCCCTTTATTTTTCTGCATTGTATTATTTGTGATTGATGCTTCACTTTATTTCACTAGCTAAATTTGAGGTTGATTGATATCTTATTGTAGGATCTCTAGGCGAACATGTTTTGGATAGAGTAGTAATTTTTTTTTTTCCGCACATTACACCTATTCCCCATAGGTGTATAGGGTCAGAACATTTATCTTTTTCAATTGGTATCAGAGCCTGACCTCGGTCCTTGACCCATCTTAAATGGATAGAAGTCAACTTTTGAATTGTCCCCCGTTCTTTGATGGATAAAATATCTTCATTGGAAAGTTTGCATGAGAGCTTTTCTCAAATCTCTAGATGAGAGAGTGTGGATGTCGGTGGAGTATGGGTGAAAAAAACTCATGTGGTCATAATCAATGGGGTTTCTTCTCCAAAAGATAAATTTTCCTGGTCCATGGAAGATTTTGATGAATGTAATAGGAATATCAAAGCTATCAATGCCCCACATGACGCTATTTGTACCTCTAAGTTTAGAAGGGTTTCAATGTGTGAAATGGCCAAAGATGCTTGAGACATCCTGGCTGCGGTTCATGAAGGCACATTGTCCGTTAAGAACAATAGACTTCAAGATCTGGCTACTAGGTTGAAATGGCTCGCATGAAAGAGGATGAAACTTTCAATGAATTTTATGCTAAAATAAATGACATAGTCAATTCTAGTTTTAACGTAGGTGAAACTATCCCCGTTAATCGTGCCATTAGAAAAAATTCTTAGATCACTTTCTGTCCCTGAGAAATTTTTGCCCAAGATTACCAATATATAGGAGAGCAAAGATATAGACAAGTTGAAGTTAGACGATCTTGTGGGTAATCTTCAAGTTTACGAGTGTAAACTCCCAGGGTTTAGAAAGTCCAAAAATATAGCCATGAAATCTGTGAAAGTTGAAAATTACGCTTTATCTAATGATGACAAAGAAACATCTCTCTCAGATGACGACATAGTCATGTTTATAAAGAGATTTAAAAAGTTTCTAAACCTTAAGTAAAGTAGTTTTGACACGGATAAGCGGTGGACAGAGAAATCTAGGGATAATAACCATCGTTTTAGGACGGGAAGGAAGGAAACTAGAGAATACAAGGATAAGAAATCCCAAACTATTAGGTGTTATGAGTGTTAAGGATTTGGACATATTCGTGCTGAATGCCCTCTTTCTTAAAGTTGAGGGAAATAAGGTCATGGCTATGTCTCTATCTGATGATGAATACGGAGATGAGGAAGATTCTGATCACTCTGGATTAGAAAGAAACTTCACTCATATGGCATTTACCTGCGAAGTGAGTGATCATGAGGGTTGTGGAGTTTCAATGAATCTATGGACAAATCAGAGTGCTCTAAGCATAGTGATTCTGAGAATGAGGAGGATATCCAGACAAATTTCACTGAGTTATTCAATGAGAGTTTGAGCATCAAAAAGATAATTACCGAAATCACCAAACAACTTAGAGAGACTAAACTAGAAAGAAATGAGGCTTAAATCAAGCGTGAGAAAAGTCTGATAGTTTTTGCTGATCTGAAGGAAAGAAAAAAAGGATTAGACGGCAGGATCAAGTCATTAGAAAAAAATCTTGAACAGACTCGATCACAGTTGTCTGCATTCTCATGTGGCTCTCAAAAGATTGATCATATGATAGGCCTAGGTATGCCTTCTAGTGACAAAAGAGGTTTAGGTTTTGTTAAGTTTGATTACAAGAGTGCTTCGACCTCTAGAACTGTCTTTGTCTTGCTGAAAATTCTACTGATAAAACTAGTAGGGATGTTTCCCTTAAAGTATTAGGTAAACAACTTAGTACCAGATTCAACCCTCCTCATGTTTAGCCAAAAGTTTCAGATGCTCAGCCGAGGTTTGTTCCCACATGTCATTACTGTGGCAAAATAGGTCACACCCGAACTAAATGCTTCAAGCTTAGAAAGAACAGCTTTAGAACTAGGGATACCTCCCACCAAAATGAGTCAAACACATTAGCTTAAGAGGTTTTTAACTTAGCTCGATAGACTAAACTCATAAGTGAGAGATTAGCCTTGTTGATTAGGAAATCGGGATCAAATAAAAATCCTAGAAAAACGTGGGTAAGGAATGAGGAGTGCTATGTTGCACACATAGCCCTACAGGTTGAAGAAAGCCATGTATGCTCTGAAACAAGCTCCTAGAGCTTGGTATGATAGACTCACCTCCTATCATTTAGATCATGGTTACTCTCGAGGGGGAGTTAACCGAACTATGTTATTCGAAAGGTCAATGGCACAATTATCATCGGTCAAGTACATGTCGATGATATTATTTTCGGTTCACCTCGTGACTCCCTTGCACATGAGTTTGTCGATGTTATGGCACAAGAGTTTGAGATGAGCATGATAAGATAGCTAAATTATTTTCTTGGGCTCCAAGTTATTTTCTTGGCACGATCTTATCGTCGTTCGAACCAAAACTTCCAGAGACCAATCATTCGAGGCATGTTCTCATCTCGTTCGAACGATCCTTTTCCAGTGGCTTCACGTTGAGTGTTCGAACGCCAGTCGCATCTTTTATTTTTCTGATGCTTTTCTAAAGGCGTTTTTCCTTTGAGAAAATCCTACCTATAAAAGCAAACATTCACCCTCTTTACAGGTGTGGAAAACATTGCCCTAAACATTTCTTACTTTGAGTTTTCCAAACCTTTGAAGATCTCTTACCCTTGAAGACTCAATCTTACATGTCTTCTTCATTGTGAGTGATTTTATTGTTTCATCACTATCTACCCTTCATATACAACCTGACCAATATTAAGATCCTTTATCTTTTTTTCTAATTCTTGCAGATGATAGGCCACTCTGCACTTGCTGCCATTTTGTGGCGTCAAGCTCAAACTATTGATCTCACCGCTCTTAAATCAATGCAATCTTTTTATATGTTCATTTTCATGGCAAGTGATATCATTTTCTTGTGTGAATATTGAATCAAATGCAAGCAAACTTTCATCATAAAACTTTTAGATCACTAACTTGTTGTATAAGTTCTTGCATCTGCAGTTGTACTATGCTGAATTCTTCCTTATGCACTTCGTACGCTGAGAAGTGATAACCGTTCAGAGGTCTTTATAAAATAAAGAAAATGAATACTGTATTTGTTGGAGTTGGTGTTCGAAAAAGATGTACACATTTTATATTTTTAATTATAATATATAAATGATAAATTTTAGTGTTTATTTTTTAATTATGAAAACTAATGTGATTCAGTTTCAATAAGTTTGTTCTTTTAACTAAATAATGAAAAATTGCTATAAATATCTAAATTAAATTAAGTAAAAACACACACGCGCGCCGCGCGCATATAGATATATATATAGATATATACACACACACACACACACTTAATTTCCCCATTCTCACTGCCGTTTGAATTTTGGGTAGTCGTGCATGCCGCATGCGGTCCCACCGTTATGCCGTTCATAAATCCGTTAACACCGGGACCTCTCGAAAAATTAAGTTCGAAATATTGCTAAAAATATTTGAAAAAAATTAAGTAGTCTTTTTTTTTTTCTTTTACTTTAATATCTGATTTTAATGCATTTTAATACTTACTTTTATAATAAAAAGATAACATTTTATATTATTAAAACCATATTTTAAAAATAAATATGTAACTTTATTGAATGAGTAGTGTTACTTATAAAATAAATAAATAATAAGTCGTTTTTCTAGACAAGGGGTGACAAAACGAATCAACAAATCGAATTTATATCGAATCCTTAACGAATCGAATCAAAATGTGATTGATTCATATTTGTTTCGTTTATTAAACGAATCCTAATATCAGGATTCGTATTCGCTTCGTTTATTTACGAATATTCGTTTAGTCATGATATTATTCTATAACATAATTTACCATAATTTAATTAGATTATTTTCATAAAAATATACATATGAATATGTAATTAAATTTACTAAAAATACCTCACAAAAATTGACAATATTATTTTTTTCGATGGTAAAATATTCATAATTCTCGAATCTTAATTGAAAAATAACAATAGCTAGTAAAAGAAAATAATAAAACGAATCATAAACAAATAAACGAGTCAATTAGCTTAATTCGTATTCGATTCGTTTAATAAAAGAATCGAATCGAATTGAATTGACTCTTTTATTAAACGAATTCATTTTGTCAAACACTTATTCGCTTTAAAATGAATCGAATCAAACGAATAAAATAATCATAAATCAAATTATCACCTCTATCTAGACACGTCCGTTTGCAAGTAAAGTCTTAGTACTTACCTACCCAGGGAATTTTTGGTCTCCATTCTTCAGCAATTCTCTAGTCAAAAGAGTGTGCACGTTTGAATATTATTCCATGCAAATAGTGACATTTTAGTTTGCTAAGGTCAATTTAAGACTACTATCTATTTGTATAGCGTTTTGATTGACAATTCTTTTGTAATTCAAATCTTATATTCTTATCAGCAGTAGTGATAAATCCAAAGGCTATGTTTCGCTTTACTGTACACATTTAACTCAATTATCACATATTTCATGGAAATGTTATAATAGAGAATGTTCATCTGGTAAAGTTTTGGGGTTAGCGTGTGAAAGCATTCAAGTGATTAAAATTTAAAATTTTCTTTCAAAATCACTTTGAAGATCGTGATTATGTCACTACAACAAAAATTGACTTTTAGTGGTGAAAATTTCGCCACTAAAAGCTATTTCCCCACTAATATTATTAGTGGCGAAATTATTTGTGGCGCGAAAATTTAATTCGCCACTAAAAGTATATTTTTTTCACCACTGAAGGTTCATTTTTAGTGGCGAAATAGTTTTCGCCTCTGAATATTCACTTTTAGTGGTGAAATTCGCCACTAAAAGTCATTTTTTTCACCACTGAAGGTCATTATCAAATAAATAATTTTCAAATTTTTAATACACCATATGTTATTTTATATTATAAAATGATCCAAAACATAAATTTTAATACATTAATTTAATGATCATATACATTATATATGTAAATAAAATATTTGTATTTACAAGAATGATCAACTAGTTACAATTCAAAAATCAAAGTTATATATTTCGTCTTATATCTAAATTCACATTCTATATCCAAACTACAAAAAAGACTTTCAACATATGGTGAAATTCAACGAAACCATTCATTGAATGAACTAGCTTCTTATTTGTAATATCTGTAGGGGACTGAAGAGAGTCGCTCTTATTGTGCTCAGTGACTGTTGGTTGCAGTTTACCAGTTGGTTGAGCACTCGAAATCTCAAGACCTGATAGTACCTAAGATAAGAGAGAAAATCCAGTTGGTTTATACCTGGAGTGGTTTTTTACTCGCACGAGTTTTCCACTTCGTAAACAAATCTACTTGTCTCTTTTCATTTTCTGTAGTTTATTATTTGTGATTGATGCTTCACTTTATTTGACTAGCTAAATTTGAGGTTGATTGATATCTTATTATAGGATCTCTAGCTGAAACGTGTTTTGGATAGAGTAGTAATTTTTTATTTTCGCACATTACACCCATTCTCCCCATAGGTGTATAAGGTCAGAACGTTTATATTTTCGAACTTTATTTGAGAATATAAATTTATAGTGACACTTCCCAATGTCATTTACAAACTACATTGTAACTACACACTACGTTGTAAATCATGTGGTCTTTGTCTAATATATATACATATCACTCAACATGATTTAGTTTTCATCTAATGAATTAGATCGAATATAGATAATAAAAGATAAGAGGTATAACCATGAATAAGTAATATTATGGAAAATTTTATTACTCATATTCATGAATCATACATGAATATGATCCGGATTGACGCTTTAAGTGTTGGACAGTTATGACCCATAGCGTCACTGTTTGTAAAAGACATTGTGTTTTGTACAAAATTAACTATGTAATAATGAAATTGCCTTTTACCGATTTATGATTCATTTACTTTGATATATATATAAATGGTAAAAGTCCATATGATTAGTTCCGGATTGAGATGATATGAGACAATATCAATCCATAAAGGTTTAATCATTAAATATCCCTAGTCATAGTATTATCGAGACTGGACATCGATAATGCGGAATAGACTAGTATTGCACTTGTGCGCGTTGTGAGGGCATAACGGCATAGTTCTCATATGTTTAAGTATAGGATACTTATGCAAGTGCGATTGGAGGTTGTGTTTTACCGATGATACGGAAAACAGCTTCGCTCTGGATAGACCCCGCGAAATCCCATTGGTAGTATGTATATGTGTCTATGGGAGTCTGCTTCAGGGTAGGTGTATTTGGTCTTAACCTGAGACTTGCATCGCTAGTACTTACGACAATCGGTGAACTTTGGTTTTGGTCGTCCAGGGCTTTAACAGGTTCTGTGTACGCCTCTGCTGGGTTCATTGGGAATCGTAGTGTATTGGATGTGATGTCAAGACGGAAGTATCACTTCAGATATATGGAGATGATGATCACGCAGGGATTCAGAACTGAATCTCTATAGTGTTGCAACCATCGGGATAATATGACAAGTTCATGATTATCCGATTCAAATAGACTAGTTGCTTGATATCCGATATGTGCTTCGTACGGGGCAGACACTATTCTAGCCCCATGCCTTGCACGTGACATCTGATACTGGATCGCAATACGCAATACTACGGTATACTACGCCTGATAAAGATCGTATATTCCAGTAAGAATATTTCTGGAGAATTGGGTAGGCATGATGCTTTGCTAGAAGCCAACCTTGTCTCGTAAATAGGTGAAAATGTAGTACGAGGTACGTACGTGTTCGGATAATCCGACGACCGTATTTACTGCCAACATATCCGGAGATCTCTTGAGTCGCTTCCCGAAGATTCGCCGATGACGTTTGATTCGAACTTAATCTGGGATTAAATGAAGACAAACGTTATCTAGGATAAAGTACTATTTGAGGAGAGAGAAAGATTAATTTGGAATTAATCGATAGAATAATATATTTGATATATTAAATGAAATTGGATTTCGATACAGAATTAAAATTAGATTTTAATTCGGGCACTCAAATTAATTTAGAATTAATTCACGAGCGATGTGAATAGTAAATTGGATTTATTTACGAGGCATCGGAAAACTCGTTAATTTAGAATTATCGAAATCGAGCCCGGAATGTGTTTGCGAGGCTACTCCGATTTTGAATCGCGTGCAGCCGCAAGTCACATCGCAAATCACATCACGAGTCACATCACTTGTCATTGATGTGTGATGGTTGTCTAGTCACTTTTTGAATAGTGACATGCAGTCACTATTCATGATAGAAGTGGTTGAGTGCCATATTGCCAAATTGGAGGGAAAATGTGTGTTGACTTTTTGGAAATGGTTATATCACTTTTGTAAGCCTTTTTGGCATAATTATTCAAGAAATACACAAATCAAAAAACTCTATCTCCCTTATCTCTCTCCTTGGCCGAAACTAGAGCAAAGGAAAATAGAATTTTTTTTCTTTTGATTTTCTTTGGCCATTCTTGCTAGCATATTCTTGAAGAATCAAACAAAGGTGATAGGGAACCGATCTTGGAGCTTGGATTTCCTTCTCAAAGCTTGGAGCTTGTGGATCTTGTTCATCTTCAACATCAAAACCATTCTTTAACCGAATTCACATCTAAAGGAAATGAGGGATTTTGTTGAGCATATCATCACATCCGATCGTTGTAAGTGTGATTCCGCCACTCTTCTTCATTATTCATTCTTATTTTAATGCTCATGTGATCTTGGGACATGTTTTAGAAACACCAACATCAAGCACCAACCCTAACACCTAAAATGTATTTAACAGTTCATTAATTTTACTAATGTCCAAAAATATATCAGTTTATACTTTTTAGCAGAGTAACACTGGTGAGATGCGGTCATTTCCAGAGATTTTCCGAGTGACGCACTGCAATAAAAAGAAAAAAATAGATCAATGAAGAGGCCTAACGCTGCTACGTAAGTTTAAGTGTTTAAAATAAAATAAATATTATTTTAAATTAATTGTTTTTGTTTCAAATTCGAACATTAACTCAATTTTTTGAAAATAAAATGAAATGGTGGAGCTCTAGCATCAAACTCATGAGATAGGGTCCAATCCTATACTAGATGAGGAGTTATCGCAATTGGTTTTCAAGTACCAGACAGCGTATAACGTCGGCCTTGGCACTCATAAGAATCTGACGTCATCTGGAAGTATTACTGTTTCTTCTCATACTGACTCGAGACTTCGAGAGCAGCTAGCCACCACTCAGAACATGTTGGAAAATACCGAAGGCGAACTGAAGAAGACTCAAGAGATGCTATCGCAGGTCAAGGTGGACCACGAAAGGAATATGCAAGAGTTCGACCAGCAGATAAGAGCTTTCTGGGAGATGTTGGAGGCCTCACTCGGCCGGAGTGCATCTAGCTCGAGCGCCCCCCATCACAACAACAATAAATTTTATTTTCATTTATATAAACATTCACAACAGATAGTTTTAATAGACTATGTATTTATTTATTTAATAAATTTTCATTATAATAATAAATTAATTATTAGAATAAAAATAATTGTACTATTATTCAGTAATTGTTTTTTAAATAATATATTTTTTAAAATATTAAATTGAAATTTCAGAGCAAAAATATGTAAAAAAAAATAAATTTGTTACACTTTTAGCGTAATATTTATTTTCTAATAGTTTATTGATTTTAACGTCGACAATATTCGACGCTAAAATGTAACTCTTAGTGTCAAAAAGTTTCGTTGCCAAATATGTACTTTAGCCTCGCAAAATACACTTTTTCGTCGAAAAATTTGGAAGCAAGAGATATGGATTTAGCGTCGAAATTATATATTTCGACGCTAATCGTCTTTCTCGCCCATATTTTGGCGTCGAAATTTTACGTCAAATTTATTCGACGTAAATTACGTTTAGCGTCCAATTTCAGAATTTAAGCGTTGATGTATTTCGACTCTAAAGACCTATTTTTTGTAGTGACTGTTTGTGATGTATAAAAGGATGGGGTTTGGTAGAAGATTAATTAGATTTGAATTGGAATAAATTAAGTTGAAGATTTTTAGAATATTAAAAACGTGAATAAGGTTTATTCAACTTCAATCGTCTATGCTTTGATTGCTAACTACATATTTAGCTAATTTATGGGGTGCAGTCACTATAAAAAAAAGAAGGTTTTTATTGTCGAAAATATTGACACTAAAAGAACATATTTCGACGTTAAAGGATAATAGCGTTGAATATTTTCTATGTAAATCTTCGACACTATTACGTGGATGAGAAAGACTATTAGCGTCTAAACTATACTTTCGACGATAAAATCCAACATTATGTGTCAAACTTTTTTCAAATCTAAAATTAAGACCTTTAGCTTCGAAACTTTTTTCGATTCTAAAGAACGTATTTGGCGAGGAATATTTTTGATGCCTATAGACGATGAATATTGCCCTCGCCCTATAATTGAGAATTTATATTTTGGGTGCTCTAACAACCCTGTAAAATAAAGGTAAACAGAGCATAGAGTAGCTACCCACCAGTGCGGTGGACACTATAGGTACTCTGACGCTCAAGTCAGTGATGATGATGAACGAAGAGAGGAAAGAGCAAGGCTAAAGGTTACCTTGATCTTGGTAGTTTGATTGTCGTGAGGGTGGTAAGCCTGTGTTTAGGGAGAACTTGAGGGTGCGAGAGCCAAATCTCGAGTTGTTGAGTCAAAACTTGAGTTCTTAGTGCTGAATTTTCAATGCCTCAATCCCTTAAACCCCATCTTCTTTTATAGGTTATGAATAGCCTCCTAGTTAGTTTAAGATTCTTTGGAATAATTGAATTATAATCCTTTTAGGAGAGAATTGTGGAGTTGGGACTGAATTAAGAGTACCTAAATGTCTTGGGATTAGGTGCAATCCCAATTAGACTCAGATTGGTCTAAGTACTTAGTTTCCTTGTAAGAAAAAGATTATGACTAACATGGTATGTGGTTTTTTGAGGCTTTTAAAGTTGTATGGGTCTATTACCCTTGAAGGTATACGGGCTCGTGGGCCTTAAATGTGAGTCCTGTGCAGACTCGTCTTTTAGTAACTAGAATTTATGTGGATTGGGCCTTGGTGGCAAGTCTGATACGTGGGTTTGTGATGTAATGACATTTGGGTCCCTGGCCTGAATCTGGCTTGTATAGTTTGTCTCATACTCTCTAAGTCAATGAGTCATTGGCTTTGAGAGTATTTAACGAGTATGTCATCTGGGGTTTGATTAAAACATGTGGGTGTACCTGTACGTTGATGTTACTTGGACCGGACGAGAGTCATATCATATTCGACAGAACCAATTAAATATCCTAGATAATCCTCAATCAACTAGACCTGATGATGGTCTGAGATTTTATGATTTCGTTCAAACTAGATAAAAGTCTAGATCTTCAACCTGACACAACGAGGGTATGTGGGGAATATTTCCGCTTACTGGATCAGATGAAGGTCCAGGATAATCTCCAGTCAACTAGATCATAAGAAGGTCTAGGGGAGTCTTCTATGTCATCTGGACCAGATGAAGGTCAAGGTTTTCTACTTGACTTGTCATGAGTTATGGGGAATGTCACCGTCGACTGGACCAGATGAAGCTCCAGGATAATCTCTAGTCGACCAGACCTGCTGAAGGTCCAGGGGAGTCGTTAGTCGACTAGACCAGATGAAGGCTCATGAACCAACCTGATCTGAAAAAGATCATGGGGAATATTCCTGTCGACTAGATCAGACGAAGGTCCAGGATAATCTCATGTCGACAAGACCTGCTGAAAGTCTTGGGAGTCTTCAATCGACTTGACCAGACGAAGTTCTAGGAACCAACCTAACCTGAAAAGGTCGCGGGGAATGTTCTCGTCGATTAGACTATATGAAGGTCTAGGATAATCTCCAATCGAGCAGACCTACTGAAGGTTTGGGGGAGTCTTCAACCTAACCCGACAAGGGTCCCGGGGAATGTTCCCATCGACTGGACCAGATAAAGGTTTAAAATAATCTTCTGTCGACTAGACTTACTGAAAGTCCAGAGGAGTATTTTATGTTGTCTTGACCGGATGAAGGTCCAGGTCTTCACCTCAGTCTACTTATAATCGATGTCGACTGGACTTCTGGCGCTATACTGAAAGAGCGGCAGCGTTGGCTGAATCCATTATGTTGACTAGATCTGAACTTGTCGAGTGGGATTGCTATAGTTGGGAGTTGCCTCTTGCCTGTAGCCACAGACTAAGTTAGTTATATTAAAAATAATATCTTTACCCGTAGTCTGAAGACCATATCGGTTGACCCAGGGGTGGTCCTTGGATGTTCTCTGAAACAAGGGTCATGTCGTCTTCCTTTGGACCAGATGTAGGTCCTTATGTGTCTTTTGAAGTAGTTACAAGTCCAATAGACTACTTTATGATCGACTGGACTTACTGGACGTTCAAAAGGGTATGCTCATATCTACTAGGAGAAATGAGGTTCTTCATAAGCTGACTGGACCTGTAGAAGGTCCATGCGCCTCGACTAGGGCATATGGGGGTCTTTGGAGTTGGTTAGAGCATACAAATATCGTACACTTTTCGAGTAACCAACGTGTACCTATTTAGAGTGGTCTAACTGTCCCTATGTGACAATGTGGTTGTCTTCGACTTCTTCTTCTAGACCTAAGTGATCATTGTTAGATGTGCTTTACAAGATGGGCCTTTAGAAGTTTGGTCCATTCACTATTTTCTAACTTTATTTTTCTTTGCATGCCTTGAAGCATAGTATTTTACAATTGATGGCTTCAGAGACCAATTAGAGGAGGATCATGGACTTAGAGAAGTCCAACATTGCCTTCATGAAGAAAGTTACTAAAGCTAAGACAACAACTGAGGCTGCTGAGAAACGTGCCAATGAGGCTAATGATAGAGACAAAGTTTCCAAGTCAACCTTAAAGGCTGAGAGGGGCTGACGAAGCTTGAGATAGAATCTTATAAGAATGAGCTAGAAAGTTTGGAGAGCAGAAAGACTGGACTCTTGAGAAATGGATCAAGGAGAATGAGAGAATGAAAGTCGGTCTTTCCTCTATATTGAGGGTGCACTTTGAGGTAGGCGAGGGGTTGTTCCAAAAGATGGTGAATTAGCTATTGAGACTGAAGATGAGTCTGGTCGAATAGAAGATTATGCTCATGTATCGAAGGTTGATGATGTTGGGGATGTTCCAGCTGACAGTGGCCTAACTGCTGACATTCAAGACCCCCCAACCTTAGATGATTGATCATGTCTCTACTTTACTCAGTTTATTTTGTTTTTAACTTTTTGTAGTTGGTATCTAAGCTTTTATATCAATAAATGGATGATTTCTTTATTCTTTCTTCACCTTCGTATGTATTATGGATATGTATATTTTTTTTGGCATCAATAATCTAGTTGTTTGGTCGGTTGTTGACTCGAAACATTAGGGGAAGGTATAGTCTATGTACCTTCGCTTTGACATCATCTCGAGACTTTGGCTTAAATGAAGGTAAAGTCTTGGTTGTTTCCACTTTATGTCGGCTAAAGATATAGGCTCGGATAAAGGCCAAGTCTTGGTCGCTTGGACTTGATTTCGAATGAGACAAATTGATTGAAGACTGGCGCCATATCGTGTAGACTGAAGGCTGAAGCTCATAATCCTTGTTTATAAGGCGGTGATCCATTGCTTGTGGGATCCATCTATCTACTGGCTAAGGGTCCACATACCGGAATCCTTCGGCTGTTTGGAAGCGTTTGAAGTCTTTTCTTTATAATGGTTACTAGGACCATCGTGTTTCTTATTTCTCTTATCTTCTTCCAACCGGATCTCGACTTATGCTCGGACCATTGCTTGGTCCATGATGTAGCACATAAACTTTGTTGGCTTCTTATAAAATCCATTGTCGGTAAATAGACGACAGTGGTAGGTTGATGGAGATCTAGGATGAAAATTCTTTCTTTGTTGAAGAGTTTCATATAACTTTGCAGAGATTCTCCTTTCCACTGCTGGATGGAGTTTAGGTTGTCCGTGATTTTCTCAAATTTGTAAGAGCTTGCAAAGTATTCCACGAACTTGTCTTCCAACTCTTTGTATGATCCAATAGACTGGCGTGATAGATTGATGAACCAAGTAAGGGTTGGACCTGCTAGCGTCTCTCTGAGTCCTCTGCATAATCCGACCACCCATTGGTATGGTGTCAGGGCCGTGGACATTATCTTATACTTGTAATGGATGACATGGTCGTCTAGGTCCATGGATCCATCGTATAGCCTCATGTATGGGGGCTAAACTTCTGTGGAATCTCTACAAAAGTGATGGTTTCCCAGAAAATATTTTTGAAAAATTATCATGATCTGATTCTTCCTCACCGATAGCCTCAACCGAGGTAGGTTAGAGAGAATTGCCTCTTTGAACTTTTCTATCTCTTTCCGTATGGTGGAGGCGACTTGTTGTGTTAGATACGTCGGAGGGAAATGGTTTTTCATCTAGTGGCTTTGAGGGTGGTAGTTTTACGATGGATTGTTACCAGTCGTGTCGTTGAATGCCCCTAAGAGGTCTGCTGGATTGCCAGGTCTGCTGGGGTGATCATACGCACCTCGCCGTTGAGAAGTCGAAGTCATATGCTTAAATTTCTTCTGGAGGCTAATGTTGGTATTTTGAGATTTTCCTCCTCTAACGTTCGCATGTGTTCTTGAAAGGCAGCCAATTGGGGCAAACACAGAGTCTGGGATGTTCTCATTATTGGAAGCACTGTGTGTTGTGGATATCGTAGACTGAGAGATCTTTATTTGCTATGAATCATCGGGTCCCCACAGTGGATGCCAAATTATAGAAGCTGAATTTTATCTTCAGGCTACAATCGAGAATTTTTATTTTGGGGGCTCCAATGATTCTGTAAAACAAAGGTAAACGGTGCATAGAATAGCTACCCATCGGTATGGTGGATACCATAGACACTATGACGCTCAAGTCAGTGATGATGATTGATGAGCGGAAAATATATCAATATTTACCGCCCCTTTAACTTAATATTTTGTTTAGTTTCTCGAGTTTGATGAACGTTTTGATATGTTTTACTTTATTTTGCAGATAAAATAATATTGGGACTCAATGAAATCATTTAGGATGAAATGTGGATCAATTAAGGGCAATTATTGGACTTGAATTATTGATTTTGGAGATTGGAAACTTGAAAGGGCGTTTTTGACGAAGTGCAGTTTTGGAAATTCCAGTTTTGTGCATCTGTCGTATTTTGGGCATAACTTTTTACTCAGATATCGGATTGAGCTGATTCAAGTTCCAGATTAAAGAAGACTCAAAGATCTACAACTTTGAAAGAGAAAATATTTTCGAATTCGGATGATTTCATGACCGAAATTGATGAACCATCCAGAAGTGTGTGAAGTGTAATTATTAAAAGTCATTTTCAATCATTTTCAAAGCAAAATATAAATTAATAAATAATTAATAAAAATTATCAAATCAACACCAAACAAGATAAGCAATTAGTGGAGCAATTATGGATTTGGTGGAGAAATTAGTGGAGAAATTAATAATGGATTGGTGTAGAATTTGATGGATGATTTGATGGAAGGCAAAATTTTGCCTATAAATACCAAGCCATTTCATTTGTAAAATTCATACTTTCTTCTTTGAAATTCCTTAAGAATAAATAAAAAGATTGTATCTAGTTTGTTTATCTTTAGTTTTCAGTAATTAATTTTCACTTTCGCACTTTCTTTTCTTTACTTTTCAGTTTTACTTTCCGTAATTTACTTTTACGCATAACACTTTCCTTTCTTTACTTTTCAGTTTTTATTTTTCAACCATGAGGAGGTAACTTCCCTCTGCCGAGGTGAAAGGTAATTCTTTTACTGTTACTATCTTAGGTTATTCTCCCTTAGACACAACATATTCTCCATTTTAAAATTGGACTTAACAAGGAATACCGCTATATTGGTCGGTGGGCTATTTATTATAAACCGGATTAATCCTAACTTAACAAGGAATACCGCTATATTGGTCGGTTGGCTTTTAAATTTCTTTACCGCCTACATGGCAGGTTCATGGACAAATTTTACTGCCTTTATGGCTGGTTGGACTTAATATTGACTTAATCAGGTTACCGCCTATATGGCTGGTTGGTTTTAATCTCACGAGAGAATATGTTGTACTAAGGGAGATATCTAAGTTAGTAGTTAGTAAAAGTAATTCCTTTTATCTTGGCAGTTTATTTTCATTTACTTTTCCGCTTTTATTTTCCGCATTTACTTTTCAGCATTTATTTTATGTCTTTTTCATTAGCCCTAGTTATGAGTCGTAACTAAGTTAGTATCTGGGGTTGTGATGAAATCCAATATCACCGGTTTATAAGGGGTTAAATTATAGTTTGGGTAATATAAAGGTTTATTTATTGAGTCTTAATCCTAATGCTTTTTATTAACTGGCCATTAATAAAATTGAACTGGTAAACTTAAAATGAACTTGGAAAAGTGATTTTAGGTTAAAAACCTTAGACTCAATAGCCCACGATCTTCCTTGAGGATAGATAACCCTTTAATAGATTTCCTTACAGGATAGGAATATACCTGTCGGGCGGGGGTAGCCATAATTGGAACTTAATCTTAATGAATCTAGGTAATTTGGTTGACATAGACATATGGGTCAATTGGATTATACTAGGTATTTGTAATTGACCATCGGAAGAGGCTTTTACATAATTTCGTGTTCCAGGTTAATAAACCAATATATTACACAACTGTAAGACAACCACTTCATCTTTTAAAAAGATATTGGAAGGATTCACAACCATGGATAGTTTTATAAATTTGAATTTTCTTCAATTTACTTTCAAGCAATTTTATTTACTTGTTTTAAGTTTTAAAGTCACCACCCAATCAAACAATTAATCTATTAGATACTTGTAAACATTTAACTCCATAAATTGATAACAAAAGGTTTTAAGTCCTCGTGGGATCGATATTTTTATACTACTTGAACGATACGTGCGCTTGCGTTATACGTGTGTGATTACGCCGGTCAAGTTTTTGGCGCCGTTGCCGGGGACTTATTTATCTTTCACTATTAATTTAGGGGTTAGATACGTTACTTGTATCTAATTTCTTTTTACTTATTGTTTTTGTTTTCTTGTGTTTCAGGTTCTCAGAAACTACATGAGACGAACCAGAAGCTTTGAACTCCGACCGCTTGACCCAGAGATTGAAAGAACCATCAGACAGTTGAGAAGGGAAAGGCGAGAAGGCCAAGAAGCAAATGTTAATATGGAACATGAACCTTTGGAGGTTGCACCACCAATTCCTATTCGAGACAGAACCATTCCGGTGGTTGACAGACTCATTTCCTGTATTGTACTTCCTCCCTTACCAGCAAATGCGTGTGACATCAAAACATGCATTCAGATGATTCAGCAGTCAGTTCAGTTCGGGGGGAATGCAACTGAAGATCCTAATGCCCACATCAGTAACTTCCTGGAAGTTTGCGGTACTTTCAACTACAACAGAGCATCAGAAGAAGCAATGAGACTGCGAGTTTTCCCATACTCCTTGAAGGACAGAGCTAAAGCTTGGCTACATTCACTACCAGCAGGTTCCATCACAACTTGGAACACTCTAGCCACCAAATTCCTTGCAAAATACTTTCCACCGGCCAGAACTGCAAAGTTGAGGAATGACATCACATCCTTTGTACAACAAGATTCAGAATCCCTCTGCGAAGCTTGGGAAAGGTATAAAGATTTGCTCCGGAAATGTCCTCACCATGAGATTCCAAAATGGCTTCAAGTCCAAACATTCTATAATGGACTTTCTGGAATAATGAGAACCACAATTGATGCTGCTGCTGGAGGAGCACTAATGGCAAAAGGAGAAGATCAGGCTTGGGATTTAATTGAAGAAATGGCCAACAATAATTCTTTGTGGCCAACAGAAAGGAGCATGATCCAAAGAATCGCAGGAATTTATGAAGTTGGAGCCAACACAGCACTGAATGTCAAGCTGGATATGATTTGCAAAAATCTGGAAACTCTTAACATGAAGGTTAATGGTGGATCCACAAGTTCGTCATATAAAGGAGCACCAGAACCAGTTCAGCAGGAAGAGACAGTGAATTTTGTCAACAATTTCAACAGACAGGGGAACAATCCATATTCCAACACCTACAACCCAGGGTGGAGGAATCATCCTAATTTATCATGGAGCAACAATTCAGGCCAACAGCAAAACTATCCACCACCTGAATTCCAGCAACAGAACAAAAGCCAGGAGCAAGCAAATGAACCAGGAATAACAGAAGTGTTGACCCACTTGAAAAAGATAGAAGCAAAACACGACTCTCAAGCAGCAAGATATGATGCTATGTTTCAATCCCAATCAGCATTAATTCAAAGTCAATCTGCTTCTATTAAAGCACTGGAGAATCAAATGGGACAACTGGCAAATGCTCAGAGTTACAGACCACCAGGTACCCTTCCTAGCAACACTGAGCCAAATCCAAGAAACATGGGGAAGGAACAATGTCATGCCATCATGTTAAAAAGCGGTACTGAAATCAACAAAGATGTTGGAGCCAAAACAACTGCTGAGGAAGTTCTAAAAGAAATAAAGCAACAGATGGAGGAAAAGAAGCAAAGGAAAAAGAACAGATCACTCCACCTCCACCTTTTCCTCAACGTCTTCAGAAGAAGAAATTGGACAAGCAGTTTTCTCGGTTCCTGGAAATCTTCAAAAAGCTGCATATCAACATTCCATTTGCAGAAGCGTTGGAACAAATGCCCACCTATGCCAAATTCATGAAAGATATTCTTTCACGAAAACGGAGATTGGGAGATTACGAGACAGTAGCATTATCAGAAGAATGCAGCGCTATTATTCAGAGGAAACTTCCCCCAAAGTTGAAAGATCCTGGCAGTTTCACTGTTCCTTGCGTCATAGGAGAACATAACTTTGGTAAGGCTCTGTGTGATTTAGGTGCGAGTGTTAACTTGATGCCTTTTTCTATTTTCAGGAAATTACAGATTGGAGAAACAATGCCAACTTCAGTCTCACTACAACTTGCTGATAGAACGCTTGTATTTCCGAGAGGTGTAGTTGAAGATGTGCTGGTCAAGGTTGACAAATTCATTTTCCCAGCAGATTTTATTGTCCTTGATATGGAGGAAGACGCAGATGTGCCAATCATCCTCGGGAGACCGTTCTTGGCTACAGGTCGAACCATTATTGATGTACAAAAAGGAGAACTAACCATGAGGGTACAAGACCAAGAAGTAACATTCAATGTTTTCAAGGCCATGAATTTCCCAGATGATGAAAAGAAGGAGGAATGTTTCAGACTTGATGTGATACATAGTACCGTTCAGAACTCTGATGAAAGACAAAGTTCTACTGACAAACTTAAAGCATGTCAATTGCATGTGGAGCCTAAAGATAAATCGTCTTTTGTACTGAAGGAACCAATTCTTGTACTACAACCAGCAGAAGAGAAAAAGTTCCACCAGCTCAACGAATTGGAGGAATTTCACAATCAGCCTTTTGAGGATGCCAAATTGTACAAAGAAAAGGGCAAGAAGAGACATGATGAGAAGTTAGTGCGCATACAACTGGAACCAGGGCAAAAGGTACTGTTAAACAAATCAATGGTGAAATTCTTCCCATGGAAGCCAAAATCAAGGTGGTCAGGTCCATTTGTGATCACCAAAGTTTTACCAGATAGAGCCGTTGAGATACATGATCCTGACTCCAACAAAACTTTCAAAGTGAAAAACAAGCGTGTCAAACATTATTGGGGAGAATCATTTGTGCAACAAAAAGAAAGTGTCACACTTTCAGATCCATTATAATGTTCGGGCAGTCACGTCTGGCTGAAGACGTTAAATTTAGCGCTAGCAGGGAGGCAACCCATGCAATTTGTTGTAATTTCTATTTTCATATTTTGTGTATACATGTTGTAGAATTTTTTAATTTTGTGTGCTATTTTTGTAGGTTAAAGCACAAACGGAGCATTTTAAGACTGAAGGAATGGTGTTTAGAGATCTCAAAGATAAATCATGAGTGATGGCTGAGTAAGGAATGAATTCCTGAGACCCATCCTCATGAATTTATACTAGCGATTGGTGTATTAAGTACACAATTCCGTTGCCTTAATAATTGCTTTGATTTGCTTTTCTTTTGTTTTTATCTTTATTTTCGCCGACAAGATTTATACTTTTTGACTATTCACGATTTATTTTAACGTTCATCTAATAATTGTCATTTGTCAGGTACGAGTGCAATTATTACTCACCCATTTTCAGGTCTATAAATTCAGCTCTTCATTTCTCTCTTTGACACATCCAGATACACATCCAAATAAGAGAGAGAAAATGGAAGCAACATCACAGCAGAGATTCAAGAGAATTTGCGTTTTCTGTGGATCCAATTCTGGTAACAAACCAGAATTCATCGAGGCTGCAAAGGAATTGGGGCGAGTCATAGCAGAACGAAATATACACCTAGTATATGGCGGTGGCAATCTTGGATTGATGGGAAGCATTTCAAAAGCCGTTCAGGATGGTGGCGGTCATGTTTTGGGAATAATTCCAAAACCTTTGGCGGACGAACACTTAATCGGACAAACAAATGGAGATGAACGCATCGTATCTGGAATGCCCGAACAAATTCATGAAATGATCAATACTGCAGATGCGTTTATTGCGTTACCAGGAGGGCTTGGAACGTTTGAGGAAATGTTTACTGTAGCATCCTGGGCACACTTAAATATTCATCAGAAGCCCATTGGGCTACTTAACATTGAGCATTTCTTCGACTTTCTGTTCGTATTTCTTGGGGAAGCCAAAAGACATGAGTTCGTCACAAAATCAGTACATGATATCTTCCTGACTGCGACAAAGGCCGAAGAATTAATTGACCAAATCCTAACCTTTGAACCAAAAATCGACCCCATTCTCTCCAAGTTGAACTGGTCAGATAGCGATCGTGGTAAGAAGCGAAAACTGGACATAGATCTTAATCGGTGAAATTTTTATTTTCAGCTAACCAGGTACTATTCTCTAAACTCTTCTTTTACTTTTAAGACATTGGGGACAATGTCTCATTTAGGTTTAGGGGTGAGGATTAGTTAGTATCTTGTTTTTATTGTATTTTTATTTTTAGTTTAAAATTTTTCGAAAAATACAAAAAAATTAAAAATTTTCAAAAATTACCAAAAATATTTTGCATTTTCAAAGGCATATTTAAAGCTATGTGATGGTTTGGTGTCTTCCTTCACTCACTACCTTTAAGGAAAAGCTGTGAAGGCACCTAGATAATCATCCACCTATAGCTTGTTGTGATAGACTAGTTTGGAGGACTCGTTGTTTATTCCTGTCACCAAGCGATAAGAGCCTAAGAGGCTTGGGTACTTAAGAGAGCCTCGCTCCACCCTCCCTCTGGGGAATCTACAACGGGAAGTCCATTCGACAGTTAGTCACACTCCATGACCAGTAGTAGTTATTTCTTTATCTTTATGTTTTGTCTTTATTTTGACTAAAAAGTGAAATTGGTAAGAGATAGCTGTTTAAGGAATTTTCACTCCTGAGACATATTTCAACCCATTTTCGAAATAAGTTAATTTTTGTTTATTTCCTTTTGAATTATTTAATTTGTAAATTCTCCATAAAACGGACTTAAATGAATCTTCATATGCTAAGTTGGCAGGTATTATCAACATACATGGTAACATAGGGACATGAGCTGTCATTGAAAAGTCTGTAATATTCAGTACTCTAGTTTAATTGGAGGAAGCATCTCAAAAAGTGATGGAGTAAAAAAAAAAAATACATCTGAGATCCGAGTTATTAAGTCTGTAAGGGTGTTTTAACATCTAGTGCCCTAAAACCAACTGGTTTGGGAGTCATTGGCCCAAAGCTCGTTACATGGATCAAAAATGATGAAAAATAAATATTATATCTGAAGTCTGAGTAATTAAGTCCGTAGGGGTGTCTTAACACCTGGTGCCCTAAAGCCAACTGGTTTGGGAGCCACCGACCCAAAGCTTGCTACATAGACAGAAGATATTGTATATAAATAAAAAGTCAAAATTCAAAAATCAAAGAAAAAATCAGAAAAAACAGAAAAATTATTCCATCACTACAAAAGGTGTCAAATCTGATAGAACTTTAGGACAAAAATATTACCCTCTTATCAACTACACTTATGACTGTTGTGGCAAAAATGAGTTGGTTAATACTTTGTTAGCTGTGTATATGAAGAATGGTAAACATAATCGGAGAATTTACTTATTCAGTAATTTAGAAAGAAACAAAACAACTAGTAACTTGGAGTAGAAGTTTCACTTGATAGTCACTAACGTCTTTATTCTATTTTCTCTTGTCTTTTTGCTTTTGTGTGCATTAGTTTTTACTAACTTTTTACTTTTGTAAAATGTTTGTGGGTATCATTGCTGTAAACCCTCACGAGACTACAACTCGTCCACTAGGGACACCTAGGGGTTTAAAGGCTTGTTGCATACGCTAAATGCAACCGTGATCCCTACGAAAGTGGCTTAGTTTAATTTTAATTTTATTTTGTTGTTTTGCTCGAGGACTAGCAAAATGTTAGGTTTGGGGGTGTGATGAGCGGAAAATATATCAATATTTACCGCCCCTTTAACTTAATATTTTGTTTAGTTTCTCGAGTTTGATGAACGTTTTGATATGTTTTACTTTATTTTGCAGATAAAATAATATTGGGACTCAATGAAATCATTTAGGATGAAATGTGGATCAATTAAGGGCAATTATTGGACTTGAATTATTGATTTTGGAGATTGGAAACTTGAAAGGGCGTTTTTGACGAAGTGCAGTTTTGGAAATTCCAGTTTTGTGCATCTGTCGTATTTTGGGCATAACTTTTTACTCAGATATCGGATTGAGCTGATTCAAGTTCCAGATTAAAGAAGACTCAAAGATCTACAACTTTGAAAGAGAAAATATTTTCGAATTCGGATGATTTCATGACCGAAATTGATGAACCATCCAGAAGTGTGTGAAGTGTAATTATTAAAAGTCATTTTCAATCATTTTCAAAGCAAAATATAAATTAATAAATAATTAATAAAAATTATCAAATCAACACCAAACAAGATAAGCAATTAGTGGAGCAATTATGGATTTGGTGGAGAAATTAGTGGAGAAATTAATAATGGATTTGGTGTAGAATTTGATGGATGATTTGATGGAAGGCAAAATTTTGCCTATAAATACCAAGCCATTTCATTTGTAAAATTCATACTTTCTTCTTTGAAATTCCTTAAGAATAAATAAAAAGATTGTATCTAGTTTGTTTATCTTTAGTTTTCAGTAATTAATTTTCACTTTCGCACTTTCTTTTCTTTACTTTTCAGTTTTACTTTCCGTAATTTACTTTTACGCATAACACTTTCCTTTCTTTACTTTTTCAGTTTTTATTTTTCAACCATGAGGAGGTAACTTCCCTCTGCCGAGGTGAAAGGTAATTCTTTTACTGTTACTATCTTAGGTTATTCTCCCTTAGACACAACATATTCTCCATTTTAAAATTGGACTTAACAAGGAATACCGCTATATTGGTCGGTGGGCTATTTATTATAAACCGGATTAATCCTAACTTAACAAGGAATACCGCTATATTGGTCGGTTGGCTTTTAAATTTCTTTACCGCCTACATGGCAGGTTCATGGACAAATTTTACTGCCTTTATGGCTGGTTGGACTTAATATTGACTTAATCAGGTTACCGCCTATATGGCTGGTTGGTTTTAATCTCACGAGAGAATATGTTGTACTAAGGGAGATATCTAAGTTAGTAGTTAGTAAAAGTAATTCCTTTTATCTTGGCAGTTTATTTTCATTTACTTTTCCGCTTTTATTTTCCGCATTTACTTTTCAGCATTTATTTTATGTCTTTTTCATTAGCCCTAGTTATGAGTCGTAACTAAGTTAGTATCTGGGGTTGTGATGAAATCCAATATCACCGGTTTATAAGGGGTTAAATTATAGTTTGGGTAATATAAAGGTTTATTTATTGAGTCTTAATCCTAATGCTTTTTATTAACTGGCCATTAATAAAATTGAACTGGTAAACTTAAAATGAACTTGGAAAAGTGATTTTAGGTTAAAAACCTTAGACTCAATAGCCCACGATCTTCCTTGAGGATAGATAACCCTTTAATAGATTTCCTTACAGGATAGGAATATACCTGTCGGGCGGGGGTAGCCATAATTGGAACTTAATCTTAATGAATCTAGGTAATTTGGTTGACATAGACATATGGGTCAATTGGATTATACTAGGTATTTGTAATTGACCATCGGAAGAGGCTTTTACATAATTTCGTGTTCCAGGTTAATAAACCAATATATTACACAACTGTAAGACAACCACTTCATCTTTTAAAAAGATATTGGAAGGATTCACAACCCTGGATAGTTTTATAAATTTGAATTTTCTTCAATTTACTTTCAAGCAATTTTATTTACTTGTTTTAAGTTTTAAAGTCACCACCCAATCAAACAATTAATCTATTAGATACTTGTAAACATTTAACTCCATAAATTGATAACAAAAGGTTTTAAGTCCTCGTGGGATCGATATTTTTATACTACTTGAAAGATACGTGCGCTTGCGTTATACGTGTGTGATTACGCCGGTCAATGATGAATGAAAAAAATAAGATCAAGGCTAAGGGTTACCTTGGTATTCATAGTTTGATTTGCATAAGGGTGGTAGGCATGTGTTTAGGGATAACTCGAGGGTACGATAGCCAAATCTCGAGTTCTTGAGTCAGAACTTGAGTTCTGAGTAATGAATCTTGAGTGTCTTAATCCCTTAGACCTCATCTCCTTTTATAGGTTACGAAGTAGTCTTCTAGTTGGCTTATAATTCCTTGGAATAGTTGAATTTCAACCCCTTTATGAGAGGGTTTTGGAGTTGGGATTGAATTAAGAATACTTAGAATTCCTGGGATTAGGTGTAATCCTAATTAGATTTGGATTGGTTCAAGTACTTAGTTTCCTTGTGGGAAAAGAATTATGACTAACATAATATGTGGTTCATAGATTTTTTTCAAGTCGTTTGAGCTTCTTACCCTTGAATGTATACGGGCTCCTTGAATATATACGGGCTCCTTGAATGTATACGGGCTCGTGGGCCCTAAATGTAGGTCATGTGCAGACTCATTTTTTAGTAACTAGAATTTGTGTGGATTGGGCATTGGTGGAAAGTCTGATATGTGGGCTTGGGACTTAAGAATGAAATAGAAAGTTTAAAGAGCAAAATGACTTGACTCTTAAGAAATAAATCAAGGAGAATGAGAGAATGGAAGTTGGACTTTCCTCTTTATGAAGGGTGCTATTTGAGGTGGGTGAGGGGTTGTTCCCAAGAATGGTGAATAAGCTATTGAGACTGAAGATGAGTCTGATTGAATAAAAGATGATACTCATATCTCGAATGTTGATGATACTAGGGATGTTCCAACTGAAAGTGTCCTAACTTCTGACATTCAAGATGCCTCAACCTTAGATGATTGATCATGTCTCTACGTTACTTTGTTTGTTTTGTATTTAACTTTTTTATAGTTGGTAACTAAGCTTTTATATTAATGAATAGACGAATTCCTTTATGTTTCTTCTCCTTCATATGTATTATGAATATGTGTATTTGTTTGGCATAAATAATCTAGTTGTTTGGTCGGTTGTTGACTCGAAATATTTGGGGAAGGTAGAGTCTATTGGCCTTTGCTTTGACATCGTCTCGAGACTTTGGCTTAAATGAAGGAAAAGTCTTGGTTGCTTCCACTTTTTGTTGGCTAAAGATATAGGTTCAGATAAAGGTAAAGTATTGGTCGCTTAGACTTGATGACGAATGAGATAAATTGATTGAAGACTAGTATCGTATAATGTAGGCTGAAGGCCTGTGCTCATAATCCCTGTTTATAAGGTGATGATCTCTTGTTTATGGTATCCATATGTTTGCTGGCTGATGGGTCCTCATATCCATATCCTTCAACCGTTTGGAAAAGTTAGAAGTCTTCTCTACATAACGGTTACTAAGCCCATCGCGTTTCTTATTTCTTTTATCTTATTCCCACCGGATCTCAACTTATGCTCGAACCATTGTCTGGTCCACGGTGTAGCACATAAACCTTGTTAGCTTCTTATAAAATCCATTTTCGTATGTAGACCATTGCGTAAAGCTTCGACAGCGGTAGGTTGATGAGAGATCTATGATGGAAATTTTTTCTTTGTTGAAGTGTTTCACGTAGCTTCATGTGGATTCTCCTTTCCACTACTGGTTGGAGTTCAGGTCATCCATGGTTTTCTCAAACTTACAAGAGCTTGCGATGTGTTCCAAGAACTTGTCTGCCAACTCTTGGTATGATCCAATAGACCGGCATGGGAGATTGATAAACCAAGTGAGGGCTAGGTCTGTTAGCTTCTCTTTGAATCATCTGTCTAATCCGCCCTCTCATTGGTGTGGTGTCAGTGCCATGGACATCATCTTATACTTGTAGTGGACGACATGATCATCTGGGTCTGTGGATCCATCGTATAGCCTCATGTCTAGGGGCTAAACATCTATGGAAGCTCTAAAAAGTAATGGTTTCCAAGAAATGAGTGTCAATAATTGTCCCGGTCGAATTATTCCTCACCGTTTGACTCAACCCAAGTAGGTTGGAGAGAATAATCTATTTGAACTTTTCTATCTCTTTATATGGTGGAGGTGACTTGTTGTGTTAAGTTCGGTATAGGGAAATGGTTTGTCGTCTGCCAGCTCTGAGGGTGGTCATTTGGGGGTAGATTGTCATCAGCCACATCGTTGAATGCCCCTAAGAGGTCGGTTGGAATGGCAAGTCTGCTAGGGTGTTCTTGTTGTCGGAAGCCGTGTGTGTTGTGGGGATCGTAGACTGAGAGATCTTTGTTTGCTCTGAATCATCATAGCCCCACGGTGGGTGCCAAATTATAGACACTAAATTTAATCTTCAGGCTACAATCGAAAATTTGTATTTTTGGAACTCCAACAATGCTACAAAACAAAAATAAATGGAGCATAGAGTAGCTACCCACTGGTATGGTGAACATTGTAGGCACTACGATGCTCAAGTCAGTAATGATAATGAACGAAAAGAAGGAAGAACAAGGATAAGGGTTACCTTGGTCTTCATAGTTTGATTGTCGTGAGGGCGTTCGGCCTGTGTTTAGGGAGAACTCGAGGGTGGAAGAGCCAAATCTTGAGTTTTTGAATCAGAACTCGAGTTCTGAGTGCTAAATCTTTAGTGCTTCAATCCCTTAGACCCAATTTCCTTTTATAGGTTGTGAAATGGCCTCCTAGTTGGCTTAGGATTCCTTGGAATAGTTGAATTCCAATTCTTTTTGTAGAGGGTTGTGGAGTTGGGATTGAATTAGAAGTACCTAGATGTTCTGGGAGTAGGTGTAATCCCGTTTAGATTTCGATTGGTCTAAGTTCTTAGTTTCCTTATGGGAAAAGGATTATGACTAACATGGTATGTGGTTCTTAGAGGCTTTTCATGTCGTATGGGCCTTTTACCCTTGAAAGTATACGAGCTCGTGGGTCCTAAATGTAACATCCCCTCCAGGAGATGCTACCGGTAGGGAATAGGTCGTATTATCCCCTGAGCCTCTGACTTTCTAACTACAGACAACACTGATACTCTTTTCTCAAACATAATCTCATATATGGGACTACTGCCCAAATCCACGACATAGAATGCAAAACAGTACACAAGACTGAATACTCAATACCACTTTTCTTAACAACTCTATATACGAATACTTATAACACAACTTTACTATACAAATATCTGGAACTTGACTTTACTTGACTTGTCTGAACTCTATCTCTGACTTTACCTGGTGAAACCAATTCTAAGCGTGATTATTATGTGAATTAATCAAGAAAGTTACGGAATACTTACATTGATCGGATTTAGGATTTCAAAAATTCCTTGGATGTTGAAGCTTCCAAGATCATGGGTGAGTATCCCTATCACCATCATTTGACTCTTTAATATGCTAGCAAGAATAAAAATGGAACAAATTTTATTTCCAAAGGAGAAACAAATTTGCCCAAGAGAGAGAGGAGCAATCAGTTATTGGCTTAAAAAAAAACAGAGGCCAAAAATACCTTTGTTGCTTTCGGCCTTCTCAAAGAAGGCAAAGAGCAATTGCTCATTAGTTTCTCAACCTCTGTAAAAGAAAAGTCAAAGGCCAATTTGCCAATTCCAAAATGATGAATAAATTGCTTTCCTTTTCGGCAGTTTTCAAAGAAGACAACAACCACTTGGCTTTTTATTTCTAAATAAAATAAAGCAAATGTTGCTTTTGCTGATTTAAAAGAAATCAATGGCCACTTTTACGCCAAAATAAAAAATAAAGATTATTTGCCTTTTGGCCAAACCGAGAGAGAGATATAAAAAAGAATTTCCAAAATTCATTTTTAATATATATTTTGTTGGTAGGTGAAATAGGTAAGTAAAATCCAATTTATTACCCAACAACTTCATCAACAAATGACTAGTTGATGTAAGTGAGTGGGTCCTACCACATTGAATTCAAAATTCAAATTACTTACACAACACACTTTGGGCTTGGATTCGTTTAATCCGATTAAATGAATTTTCCGTCGCGACGCAATTAAATCTAATTTAATTAAATAATTATGTCTCGCAAAATTATTATTAAAATCGCTTACGAATTTTTCCAAAGTAATTTGTTCGCCCAAATTAAAATCCAATTTTAATACCGTATTGAAATCTAATTTTAATTAATATATCTAATATATTATATTAGCACAATTAAATAAATTAAATAGTAAAATCTAATTTAACTATTAAATTTATTTTACCGATTAATTCCAAATTAATCGCGTTCTCTCCTCTCGACGAATTTAATCCCAAATAAATTCTCGACGCAATTAATCCCAGATTAATTCTTTCTCTGATAATTAATCCCAGATTAATTCAAGTAGTAATTAATCCCAGATAAATTTTCTCTCTCTTAATAAATCTCAGATTAATATTGTTCGAGTCAAATATCATCGGTGAATCTTTGGGATGCGACCCAAGAGATCCCTGGATATGTTGGCAGTAAATACGGTTATCAGACTATTCGCATACGTGCGTACCTGGTACTACGTACTTACCGATTTACAAGACATGGTTGGCTTCTAGCAAAGCACCGTGCCTACCCAATTCTCCAGAAATATTCTTCTACGGAATACATGATCTTTGCCAGGCGTAGTATACGCAATATTGCGTATAACGATCTAGTATCGGATGCACATGCTAGGCCTAGGGCTGGAGTTGTGTCTGCCCTGTACAAAGCATATATCAGATCACTAGCAACTAGTCTCTTTAAGATCGGAAAGTCATGACCTAGTCATACTTCTCCGATGGCTATAGCACTTACAGTACCATTTTGTATCCCTGCGTGATCATTATCTCCATATGACTGAAGTGATACTTTCATCTTGACATCACACCCAATACACTACGATTCTCAGTATACCCAGAAGAGGTGTACACAGAACCTGTTAAATCCACGAACGATAAAAACCAAATTATATTGATTGTCGCAAGTATCAGCGATGCAAGTCTCATGTTAAGACCAAATACACCTACCCTGATTCAGATTCTTATAGACACATAGTCATACTACCAATGGGATTCCGAGGGGTCTATCCAGGGTGAAGCTGTTTCCATACCATCAGTAAATAGAACATTCTATTACACTTGCATGAGTATCCAATACCCAAATATATGAGAACATGTTGTTACGCTTCCATAACACGCACAAGTGTAATACTAGCATATTCCGCATTATTGATGTCCAATCTCGATAATACTACGACTAGTGATATTTAATGATTAAACCTTAGTAGATTAATATTGTCTCATATCTTATTAATCTGGTACTAATCACATGGATTTTATCATTTATATATCTGGGTAATCCAATTACAAATGATAAAAGATAAATTTTCTTTGTCATATAGTTAATTTGTACAACAACACCATGTTTTGTACAAATAGTGATACTATGGGTCATAATTATCCAAAAATCTCCCACTTGGCCTATAGCAGATCACTCAGGTGTCCTACACTTGAACTATGTACGGGTCGCTCAAACTTCTGCTTAGAAACAACTTTCTTCAGTGGATTTGCAAGGTTATCATCTGATGCGATTTATTCGATAATCATATCGCCACGATGCATGATCTTACCAATTAGATAAAATTAGTCGAAGTACATACTTGGATTATTGATGAGACCGTGGTTCCTTAGCCTGTGCTGTAGCCCAGCCCAGCCCAGCTGCTAACAGAACTACTCCTAATCTAATTAGGAATATTATAGATCCAAAATACTTCTTTTGCTGCCTCAGCTGCAGCAATATCCCATTTTTAATTATTTATTCGGTAACATTATCTTGCTTGGAAGATTTCCAGCTCACTATACCGTTATTCAAACTATATACGTACTGTCATTACGAATTACAGTCGTTTTTATCGATTTGGGAACTTGTAGCAATGAACCCAGTCACCTCAAGTTCTTCTTTCCCCATATTCTCAAAAAGCATCATTAGTTCATCCAAGATACTCAAGGATGTTCTTTACTTCAATCCAGTGACCATCGTCTGGATTGGCCTGATTGAGTCTATATATGGTCAAAGCATATGAGACATCAGGTCACATACATATCAAAACGTATGAACACTGAGAGAGTGTCAGCAGCTTTCTAGATCTATCCCAGTAGATCTTTATTCCTAAAATAAAGCATGTTTCTCCCAGGTATTCCATGGAGACTTTTCATGAAAGCCAAGCTTTCACCGATTTAGTATGGGAATGTCATTACTAAGAAGCAATAAATCATCAACATATAGGACAATCATTGACAGTGTGCTCCCACTAACCTTCTTATATACACAAGAATCATATTCATTTTGAATTAAATCATATACCATTATGATTACATCAAAACACTAGTTCCAAGAACGTAATGCTTATTTCAATCCATAAATAGATCGATTTGACTTGTAAATCTTGTTTGCATGTTTTGGTACGACAAAATCGTTAGGCTGTTGTAAGCATCCTCCAAAAGGTTTCTGTTAAGGAAAGCGGTTTTGGCATTCAACTGCCATATTTCATAAATGATTTTATGAAATATGGCAGCAATAGCAAGCATTATCCGAATAGATTTAATCGTGGCAACATGTGAAAAAATTTCATCGTAGTCGACACTATGTCTTTGACGATACCCTTTCTATACAAGCCTAGCTGTGTACATTTGTTTGTTGTCATCCATGTATGTCTTCCTTGAAGACTCATATAGTACCAATAGGCACAATGCCTTTTGGTACATCAACCAGTATCCAAACTTGGTTGATATTCATGGAATCCATTTCGGACTTGATGGCACTTTGCCATAAAAGGAGTCGATACCTTGTATCACTTCTTCATACGTAGCCGGTTCGTCTTCCTCAATAAGATTTATATCTACATGAGGTGAGATCAGAAACACATACCTCCTAGGTTATTTTCTGACTCTCTCCGACCTACACGGTTCTTGTGTATTCGAAGATTATTGGTACAGTTTCATCCTTGATGAACTGTTGGTGTTCCGTGAGGACTCGGTGCCTGAAACAGTATTACTACGATTTTCATCGAGTTTTACTTTCCTCCCCATTTCCACTGTATATAGGAATTCCTCATGGAGAGCAACAATTACATTGTTCTCTTGTGAGTTGTATAAGTACTATACTTTGGTTTCCCTAGGACAACCTACAGATAGGCACTTATCCGATTTGGATTCTAGTTTGGTATCATCCAAACATTTGCCCAGCATTCTAAAATCTTCAGGAATGAAAAACCCAGTTTCTTTCCTGTTCATATCTAATATGAAGTCTGTCTAACAGATTTTCATAGAACCTTATTCAAAATAAGTATTGTAGTGTTCAATGCATATCCCGTGAAGGAAATTGGTAGCTCAGACCGACTCATATATTTAAGTATTTTACACTATGGTCCAACCGTAATGTTTTGATACTTAGCCGGTCTGTTTTCTTACTTCGTGTCGAAACTCTTTGAATTTATCAAAAGTTTCTGACTTGTGTTTCATAAGATACACATAACCATAACGCGATGCCACATCCGTAAAGGTTACGAAGTATTCATATCCACCTCTAGCCTAGCTAGATATGGGCCCACTTACGTCACTATGAACGAGGGCTAACAGATCGGTGGCACTTGCACTTTTACCAAGTAAAAGGTGTTTAAGGTAATTTGTCTAATAAACTAGATTCGTAGACATAATTTGAATTAGAATCAAATCCGTCCTAGTATCCACTCTTCGATAGTGTGGATATACGAGTCTTGTTAATGCATCTCAGATGACAATGCCACAAATAAGTCTCATTTGATTTACTTAATTTGAGCTATTTGTTTGTTATGTTATATGTTTGAGATTCATTTATATTCAAAATATAAATACTGTTATTCACATCTAATGTGTATATCTCAATATTATCTTTATAAACAAAACATCTGGCGTTTCAGAATATAAAGGTATACCCGCAACGGGTTAAACTAGATATAGAGATAATATTTCTAGTCAAACTAGATACATTATAACAATCTCCTAATTTAAGTACATGCCGAAAGGGCAGTTCCAAAACTTAGGTTCTTACGGCTAAAAAACGATTCTCGTCCTGTTTCCGACTTGTAGGTCGATATCATCCGAAGCCAGTCTCCTGCTTATCAGCAGATCCCGCACATCAGTACATATATTCATGTACCACTTATAGTATCAAAAATCTAATTTTAAAACCAGTAGTGAACATGTTTATAACAAACATTCTTGAAGCCGGAGCCTAGTCTCGTCTTCACTTCCTTCATGTGTGCCTTGTCCATACGGCAGTCACACTTCTAGTGACCCCGTTTGCCACAATTTAGGCAGGAAACTTAGGATATGCTCTTTTAAGAAGCTCTGGCTGTGCATAATAGATTGAGCACTAAATTTATCATCACAATGAGTCTTCCTAAGCTCATGCTTTACTATTCGCTCAACTCCAGGCTCATGACCGAAAGGTTTTTCTATCAAATAGAATAACTTCTCAGCTCTCAGTATTATCGTGAGGTTCTATTCCCAATCTGAAAATTAAAGCCGTTAAAGATATTTTCCCCATGATTATGTCCTTTGATGCTAATCTTTCAGTCATCTTGATTGCTATAGTCTAACTACCCAATCAACGATTTCAGGTACAATTAAATATAATGATTACTATAGTCTAACTATATAATCAACTACAATTGATCGGTTACTTTCAAATGTATTGATTACTATAATCCAATTATATAACCAACTACAAATGAAGTAGTTTGAATACAGTCCAACTGTTAAATTAAAACAACAATTGAATATTAGTCCATCTATATATTTAAAATTAATGAAGAAAAATAAAATGAGCGCGTATTGGCAAGTATCTAAACGAAATTACAAATTTAATACTTGTCTCCCACTATTTTTCGGCTAGCCTCTAACCCTCTGTGGAGTACTCGGGAAACCTAGTTCCCTAGTGGGCTAGGATTCCGTTAAATAACACAAAACCTTGACTTTGGCCAACAAGTTGTATGAAACTTAACTAGGTAGATCTCTAAGATCAATTGGATCTCGTCCAATTCCTAGATCCAGTAGATGGACCTCCAAGTCCGAAACATATATCCAATATATGCCAATATATCTAATATATAACCTAATATTTTCCTCTGAATCAACTAAGCCTTGGTTTTGGCTCAATAAGCTTAACCCATTGACAGTGGGAAAGCTTCGTAATCGAGATCGATGAAAAAGAAGTGACCCTGACTTTGGTCAACAAATCACAACGTGCCCAAGACGTACGATGTAGAACAAAGCTTTCGTGATTCAAACACATCCGTGATGGACAAAGGTCTTGACTTTGGCCAACAAACCAATGCCAATCTTGGATCTTGAGAGCGAATCACTCAATGGAAGGAAAAACGCTTAATATAAAATGAGGGTTTTGTCGTGATTTGGCAACCGATTTATTATCTTTAATTAGGTCTCATCATATACTCTTAAGCATGCACTCTAAAAGCATAATAAGGCGAGAAAGAAAATTAATAATGATATGCGGATGGATATATAATACATTTTGTTCCTATAACAAATCTCTCTATTTCCTCTCTCCCGCTAGCACTATTCTTACTTCTACCCAATTACATAATACTTCTAAAGAAACCTCATTTACATTGAGGAGAATTGGTGAGAAAAGAAATACAATGAGAAAAGAGGTAATAGGCTGGACACGCAGGTCCAATTTAATAAATTCTAAATTTATTACAATAATTTTCAAAATTGCCCTCACACTTCTAATATCCATCTTATATACATTATTCATACATACATCCAAGTATTCACACAAAGCATGTTATTCAATCAATCTAATCCAATTAATCAATCTTTAATTAATGACCATCCAATGTTCATACAACGATTTGATTTGCTAGAGTCAAACTCGTTTAAGAATAAATACTCAAAGTAAGTATTCTTGAATTATATCGAACTATAATTTTGAATCCAATTTAAATTGTATCCAATACTAATTTATATTTATTTCTAAATTAAATAATTACACTTATTTATGGCCTTAAAGACTTGGATTCCAAATCCAATCTTAATGGGTCTCAATGGCCCTATCAGTATCGAATATTATTCAATTAAAGTCCAATGGGCTTTTAATTAATTCTTTAGGCTTGAGCTTTTGGCCAAAATGGATCTAACCCATAATGCATAGGCCCAATAGGAATCACCATATGCCATAAAATCAATTTTGGCCCATTATGCCCAATTCAATTATTAAAGGCTCAATTGTCATATTTTGGACTTCATGGAAATAGTTTAGGCCCAAATATAATCCAAGATTAAAAATTGGCCCAACCAAGCCCATTAGCCCAAATACAACAAATTAAATTAATATATCATTCCAAATTCAATATTAATTCAATTAAAGTGCAATTAACATAATTAATTAATTAATCTAGTATTTCCAAAATACTAATTAATCTAATTAATCATGCTTAACATCTAATTTATGTCAAACACAAATTAATCAAAATCAATCTTTCCAACATGCTTCACACTCACGGCAATACATGAAATTAACATCCAATTTTGATTTCAATCTAATTAAATCAACAATTAACATTCAATTTCATGTGAATCAACATATCCAATTGTCTATTCAAAAATTAACCATGAGCTCTCCTAGGGTAGTAATCGGCCAAGTATGGATTTTGGGGATTTTTTATCTAATCAATTTATCACAAAATCAATGATGCACAAATCAATTTAAACATCATACAAGCTCAACCAAACCATCAATTTAAGAAAATACATACTACAAGCATAAAATCTCAAATTAAAGTTTACAAACCCTAAAATCTAATCAAGCTTAGATCTCGCTCTGATACCAATTGTTAGTGTCCTAGACGTGCCACGGGATCTCTAAGCATGATTATTATGTGAATTAATCAAGAAAGTTGCGGAATACTTACATTGATCGGATTTTGGATTTCAAAAATTTCATGGATGTTGAAGCTTCCAAGCTCATGGGTGAGTATCCCTATCGCCATCATTTGACTCCTTAATGTGCTAGCAAGAATAAAAATGGAACAAATTTTACCTCCCAATGAGAAACAAATTTGCCCGAGAGAGAGGAGCAATCAGTCATTGGCTTTAAAAAAACAGAGGCCAAAAATACCTTTGTTGCTTTCGGCCTTCTCAATGAAGGCAAAGAGCAATTTCTCATTAGTTTCTCAGCCTGAGTAAAAGAAAAGTCAGAGGCCAATTTGCCAATTCCAAAATGATGAATAAATTTCTTTTCTTTTCGGCAGTTTTCAGAGAGACAACAACCACTTGCCTTTTTATTTCTAAATAAAATAAAAGCAAATGTTACTTTTGCTGATTTAAAAGAAATCAATGGCCACTTTTGCGCCAAAATGAAAAATGAAGATTAATTGCCTTTTGGCCAAACCGATAGAGTGATATAAAAAAGAATTTCCAAAATTCATTTTTAATATATATTTTGTTGGTAGGTGAAATAGGTAAGTAAAATCCAATTTATTATCCAACAACTTCCATCAACAAAAGACTAGTTGATGTAGGTGAAATAATGTTAAAAAATAAATAATTATTTTATTACTTTTAGCATCCAATGCTTCGACGCTAAAGGGGAAGTAATATTGAAAAATAAAATTTTATTTTATTACTTTTAGCGTCGAAAAAATTGATGCTAAAGGTTTACAGATTTTTTAAAAAAAATATTATTATATAAAAATAATTTTACTGAATAATAGTATAATTATTTTTATTCTAATATTTTTTTTATTTTTATAAAATTAAAAATAGATTAAAATATAAATATAAAAATAAATTAAATTTTATGAAATAAAATAAAGACACTCTATTAATAATCACTGTTGCTGTGAATGTTTATACAAATGAAAATAACAACCACTGCAGCTGTGATGGAGGGGCGCTCAAGGTCGATGCAGACTGGCCGAGTGAGTCCTCCAACATCTGCTTGAAAGTCTCCATCTGCTGGTCGAACTTCTGCATCTTCTTTCGGTTGTCCTCCTCGACATGTTATAGCTTCTTCTGGGTCTTCTTTAGCTCTCCTTGGTATTGTCCAACTATTCCTTGGTGTTGTCTAGCTGAAGGCACAACTGAGTAGGAGAAGAAACAATAGTTCGTCTAGACAACATCAACTTCTTACGAGTGCCAAGGCTGACGTTGTACGATGTCTGGTTCTTGAAAATCAATTGTGACAACTCCTCATATGGTATAGGGTCGGACCCTGTCTCCTGAGCCTGTCCCTGGACCTCCACCATTTCATTCTCCTTAAAAAAAAAATTGTAGTTTAATATTCAAACTTGAAAAGAAAAAAATTAAATTTAAAAATATATTTAATTTATTTTAAATACTAAAACTTACGTAGTAGTGTTTAACTTCTTCATTGATCCATTTCTTGTTCTTACTGTAGTGCATCACTCGAAAAAACTTCAGAAATGACTTCGCCTTACCCTTGCTATTCTGCGAAAATAAAAAATAAATAAAGTGGTTATTAGTGTTAATAAAATTAATGAAATGTTAAAAAATAGTTTAGGGTATATTTACCTCAGAATGCTCGGCACGGTGTTGGGAAAATGGTTTGGAGCCTCCACGATGGTTGAGTCGCAGGTGACTACGATTCTCCGCGTTTGCTTGACATTTATTCTACATTTAACAACATTGTCAGTAACAAAAACAAAGAGAATTATCAGTTTCGTATTATTTAAAAAGTTACCTCGTGTTTCTCGCTCGACTAAAGCTCACACAAGAATGTCCAGTCTTTCGAATACTAGTATTATATTTTCTTGTAGTATAGATGAATTTAACATCTCCCAACTCTCTAGCAATTGATTGAATATCAGAGATAGCCCATGTAATTTCCTACTCACTGTTGCTTTTTCCATTGACTAGATTCATAATATTTTGTACATCAACTTTTGTAATCACACTACAACATTATATACTTTTTGAGTTGAAAATTTTCATCACTAAAAATCAACATTTCATCGCTAAAGATCTTCTATGTGGAAGTAAAATTTTAACACAAAAGCTTAGTCGAGGAAGATATTTAGCGCAAAAATTGATTTTGACGCTAAAAATATATCTTCAGCGACGAAATACTTTGTCGTTAAAAGTACTTATCTTTAGCGTCGGAAATCATTTTCGACGCTAAAAGGTTTTTTACGCTAAATACTTTCATCGGCCAAGCTTTCGCGTCAAAATTTTACTTTGACGCAGAAGACCTTTAGCGACGAAATGTTTCAACGGTAAATGTGAAAATAATAAATAAAAATTCACAAAAACTAATTATAGCAAAATTGATATTACAAATTAATTTTAAACTAAATTTCATTACAAAAATGATTAAATTTTTAGAAAACATAAGAACATTATTTTAATTTTTTTATAAAAAATTAAAACAATGATAACTTTATTGATATTTTCATTATTACCTAGTTAATTTACTTTAGAAATTAATTATGCCAAAACATATAAAACCAATCATATGGATGGTGACAATATTTATCTATAACAAGTCCAGTTAGGTACTAAATTATGCCAAATATATAAAACCAACAATAAAGGCGATAACAAAAATTATGGGAAAAATACGAAAATTACGTAAAGCTGGAATTTCCGAAATTGTGCATTGTTAGAACGCCATTTCAAGTTTTTGGCCTCCAAAATCCAAATGTCACGTCCATTTTTTAGTTATGTATCCAAAGTATCATTTCACCCACATAAGAAATAAAAATCACAATTAAATATATAAAACATAAATTTAATTATTATTTCACAAATGTGTTAAATTAAGGAGATTAATGAAATTATAAGTGTAAAATGATTAATTTTCTTTTTGACAAATGTACACTTTTTAGTGTTCATCAGATATAAAAAAAAAATTATAAATTTATCACAACAAACAAACATAAAATAGTAAATAAAATTATAAAATATAGTTTTCTATATATTTTCTATGTTTTATTCATCTTTACTTCCATATTTTTCATCTTCACTTTCAATTGTTTTTTATTTTCTTCATCATCTTATTTTCCACCATTTCTTCATCTTCACATATTATCCTACAAATAAAATAAAATATTGGATGTTAATATAAAATAAATAAAAAAAATGAAACAAAACCCTTAAGGAAAAAGGAATAAGAGAAAAGAATAGGAAATGAAGAAAGTGAGAATATGAGAAATGAAAGAGCAAATTAATATTTATAGGAAAAAAATAACTTTTAGCGATGAAAGCCTATTTCGTCGCTAAAGGTCCTCAAATAGTGGGAATTATTTCCACCAAAAATTTGAACTTTAGCATCAAAATATTTGACTTTTAACATTGAAAAGTCGTGGCTAAATGTCAAAATTTTAAATTTTATTTTTGATGGCGATAAATTCAAATTTTTGAAGACGAGAAATTCAAAATTTTAAATTTACCTTTTAGCGTCGAAATTTAAATTTGACGCTATAGGTCTATCATTTAGCGTAGAATTAATTTTTTCGACTCTAAATGATATTATTTTTTTATGTCAAAAGACCTATATTTTTTGCGTAAAAAATAAAGGGTTTATTAGCGTCGAAAAAGAGTTCTGACGCTAAAGATCTCTTTTCTTGTAGTATCAGTTGGGACAAACCTGTTTTTTTTTTCTTACAATCTACATGCATGTTAAATCTCATTGCTTCAGCTTTCAATTGTTGAAGTATAGTGCTCCGAGCACCATTCTGACAAGTACGAATAGTATGAATTCATACATAACATTTTCGTTGTATCAAAAAATGAAGATGATGAGCATGTGTATAAAAAGTCAGTGGAACATAATAATTTTCCTAGTACTAGTAAAAAAATAGGCTATATTGACAGATAATTTATGACAAATACTGATTCTATCATCAATTTATGATACATATCTGACAGATAAATTAATTGTTAAGAATCGATAAGTGTGATTTATAACCACTTATTCATACATTCTTAACTTATTATTTTATTAGTATCATGTGATTTTACATGTTTTATAGTTTGTTTTGTGTTTTATTAATAGGAAGAATTAGAGCATGGATCTTGGGGCAAATAGACGTGTTTTGGATGCTTAAAGATATCAAGGAAGCAAACAGGGAAGGAAAAGACGTAAGAACCACACATCCTGGTAGAGAAGTTGGGGTCACGACGCCACTTCTGGCATCGCGACGCCTTCACCAGCCATGAAGAACACATGTTTGCCAGAGAAGCTGGCATTACGATGCCACTTCTGGTGTCACGACGCCCTGGATGATTTTCAGACTAGGAAATTCTTTTTTAAATGCAGAAGGACTCCAAAACTTTCTATATATATAGTGCGTCCAAAACCCTAGGAAAAGGAAAAAGACACAACAAGAGAGCTCAAAACATATAATTTAGAGGGATCCAATGAAGGAATTGAAGACCGACAAGAGGAGACGTAGGTGGTGACGTCCGAAGATGAAAGGATTCGATTAAGGTTTTATCTTATAGTTTCATTCTTCAAACTCTTATGATGCTCAATATGTTCTTGATCCCATTTTCATTGTTCTTTTATTTAGTCATGAACTAATTTTCTTGTTCTAAAGGATGATGTAGCCTATACTTGAACCTATGTATTTGATTGTCAATTAATTATTATGAAATTTTAATTCAGTTTATTTATATTTTATTGTGCTTAATGCTTCTGGTTTGCTGGCCACAAATTAGATGATTCTATATTTAGAATCTATCACTCGGGAGAGGAGATTTTGAATAGGATCTAGCAAATATAACCTAGGAATTTTATAGAGTTCAGGATGGCTATAATTTCTTTGAAGTCGTTAACAGAGAATCACATAACGTAATGAATTGTTAATTACTTGATCTTTTAGAGATATCAAAATCGGTAACTAATAATATTTTCACTCCGCACTGGGAATATGAAGTAGAATAATTTAGGATTCTAGGTTTATAAACTAAGAAATTGAATAGTAATTGATTGGCATAACAAATACATATGGGATAGTTAGATGAAATCAGACTCTACAATTCATCTCATCTTGGTCTTTCTTAATTAAACGTTTTGACTTCTTGCTTCTTTAGTTTATAATTTTAATTTAGTTTATTTTAAATTGATTTTTAAATAAAGTTAAGTTTATTAATTATAGTATTTAGTGTGAATTCGATTTCAATCCATGTGAGTTCGACACACTTATCTATCGTTTACTAAAACTTTACACCTGATAAGTGCACGAAAGCGTACTTAGAACACTAGTAACTCAGCTTTATTATCATACATTTTAATCTTAATTAGAGTTATTTTGTGATTTGTTAATAGAAAGCAATGGATTAAGGAGAATGGAGCAATTGAACATGTTCCAGAGCCTAACAGACTTATCGGACGCACGCGGGAGCATCAGCCGCGCAATGAATTTAAAAAGGCTATAAATTTTTATCTAGAAAGAGTTACGAGACCCATAATATATCGATTTACATGTACTCGAGGAGATCTAGTCAATTGTAGCATCTTGAAAAGCCGCTGGCACGTTGCGATGCGAAACTGCGATTCCAGGATTGTGTGATGTGCGTTTTTGATGCAGATTAGAGTTCCATGACTTTTCTATATAAACCTAACTTCATCCTAAACCCTAAAGGGGGAGAAAATCAGAGAGAAACTGGGGAGAAACACATAAAAAGAGCCAAAAACATAATTCATAGAGAGGAAGAACGATGAACTTCAAGGAAATTATGACGTCTCTCCAATCTATTCAGGCTGCATCTCTTTCTTCCATGGAGAACTAATCTCATAGGCAAAGATAAGGATGAACTCTTGTATTTTAATTTCTATATTTATGTTGTTGATTTCTTAAGAACCTTTTAATGTTTAATATATTGATGGTTGTTATTTTCTATTATATTTCGATTCTTGAATCCAGAAATTATGTTTTGTCAAACTCTCATATAGATCTAGTCATGCTTCTTCTATGTGTGATTTGCGAACTTAGTTTATGACTGGTAAAAATCATTTTATGTGTTGGTTTTCTACTGTAGTATTGTCGGAGGGTATATTATCGATGTTAGGTAACTCGTAACGATGACTTTTGTGTGATGTTAACATAGAGAAAATAACCATTGATTAACTTAGAATTTAATAGGAATAGAATTCATTATTTTCCTATTGTTGGTTTGGGATGTGAAACCTTCAATTGAGTAATAACAGGAATCAATAACTGAATATAGGAGTTTGGTACAATAGGGATTCTCGATGCTTTGCCATATTTCTCTACTGATAAAATCCTGCAAACTTTTCTATAGTTTTTACTTTAATTATCAATTCATTCATTTTCTTTATTTAAGTTACTGTTAACATTTTTGTTTGAGTAAATTAGTTCATGTAATCATCTCTCTGAGGAATCGATACCCCAACTATACTACGATAACCGCAAGTTATTTTTGGGCGAAATCAAAATTTGGTGCCGTTGCCGGGGAGACGGTTTACATGCAAAATGAGCAGGTTTGATTGGTCAACAACAAAGCGGTAACTTTGTTCCATATCTTTTTTATTTTATTTTATTTTATTTTATTTACTTTACTTATTTTAATTTTTAATTTTTAATTTTTAATTTTTATTTAGATTTTTATTTTTATTAATTCTTTTTAATTTTTGTTTCTAGTATTTTATTTCTATGTTTATTTATTTTATTTCAAGTTTAGTTTTTAGTTTAGATTTTTATTGCTTTTTTATTTTTTATTTTATTCTTATTTCTCGTATTATTTGAGCTTTAATTGCATGTCTAGATGTAGGGATAGGTTTGGTAGATTTTTTAGGACTGAAGAAGAAAACTCATACTCTGATCACATATTTGAAAATCTTCCACCCAAGAGGACTCTTGAAGAGTACCTCCACCCAGCTCGCACAGCTACACCATCGTGCATAATGTTCCCCCTAATACACCACATATAAACTTTAGGCCTGGAATGATACAATATCTTCCAACTTTTCACGGTTTAGAGAGCGAGAATTTTTACGTGCACATTAAGGAGTTAGAAGAAATTGTAGCTACTTACCATGACCAATTTGGGACTACCAACACAATTAGACTTGAGTTCTTCCCCTTTGCCCTTAAGGATAAAGCTAAGAGCTGGTTGTATTCTTTGAGACCTATGTCAATAGGATCATGGGGCGAGATGACTTAGAAATTCTTTAATAAATAATCCCCGCACCATAAGACGAATGCCCTGAAAAGATAAATCTCCACCTTCTCCCAGAGAGACAGTGAGACCCTTTATCAAACGTAGGAGCGGTGTAAGGAGTTGTTAGCTAATTGCCCTCACCATGGATATGAGAGTTGTTATTTAGTAAGTTATTTATATGATGGATTGACCCCTAGGGAGCCCCAATTCATTGAGACATTATGCAATGGTGAGTTCATCCGAAAGGACTCTGATGAGGCACTCGAGTATTTAGATGACCTAGCAAAGAAATCTCATACTTGGACTGGACCTAATGCCTTAGATAACACTGATAGGACACACACTTCTTCTAGCAGAAGCCTACAACACCTTAGGGAAAATGATAACTTTAAGGCACATGTTGAGCTACTAACTAGATAAATAGGATCCTTTCAAGCCAGAGATAGCAAAACCATGCATTTAGTCACCCACCTAGAACCCTAAGAGTATCTGGTATATAGTGAGATGAGATGGGCATATGAAGAACAATGTAATGTATTAGGGACGTACCAAAAGCCTTACACACCTTACTCAGACACCTATAATCCTAGTTGGAGGAATCATCCCAATCTTAGTTGGAGATATGAGTCTCATCAACCGAGTCAAACATCCCAACCTAGAGGTTATAGTGCTCCCCAGCATCACACATCTGCAGTTCTTAGGAATTCCCTAGAGGATAGTGTGCAGGCAATTATGGAAGCCCAAAATAAAACCAATCAAAGGATTGAGTCATTGATAGCTCAGGTAACTGAAGACCATAAGGAGATTAAGTGTCAGATCTCTAAATTAACTAATGTCCTGAGTGTACAAGAAAAAGGAAAATTTTCATCTCAAGCTCAACTTAATCCACAAACACAATACATAGCACAGGCTAATCATGAGGTAGCCAATACAAAAAGTGTTAATGCCATAATCACTAGGAGTGGTAGGGAGGTGGAAGAGCAGAACGCCTCTAACATTACAGAGGACCCCAATGATAATAGTGCAAATACCTATCAGGAAGAACAAGTGCCACATTTTCAAGTTATAGTACCTTTTCCACAAGAACTTAGGCCCACAGTGAGAGTCTCAGATCTAAATATTGAAAAATAATCACAGGGTGAGGGTGGCTGTCAATACTCATCTATGATAGAAACAGTCCAGCCAGAAATAGCTTCTCTATAACATGAATTAAATCCTCCTGAGCTGAAAATGGTCCCAAAGAATCGAAAAATGAGAAAAAGGAAAATTATGGCTCAATTAAAAATGATACCTGGGAGATTAAAAAGGATGTTGAGCCAACTTTTCCTTATGAGCAGCCCAAAATCTCAACAATCCTCATACCCTGAAAGATCAATGGATACACTGCCACAGCTAAATAGAAATTCCCTCTCATGCTTTCATCTATACGCTAGATGGAAGCCACCATGAACAACTTAAGTGGTTACGGCTGGCTGAAGACGTTAAATTTAGCGCTAGCGGGGAGGCAACTCTTGCATCTGTATTTATTTATTTATTTTATTTCCCTTAATTTTATTTTATTGTGTGGTAATTGCATGTTTTGTTTTTTTTGTTTGCATAAGTGTTTATGCAAATTTTAGCACAACCTATACAGCCACACAGCCAAAGTCTCTCCTGCAAGAACCTGATCAACTCCGAGCCTGATATTTTTGTTCCTTAATCTTTTTTCTTTATATTTATCTTATATTGAGGACAATATAAGATAAATATTGTCTGCATAAGTGTTATGCAAATTTTAGCACAACCTATACAGCCACACAGCCAAAGTCTCACCAGCAAGAACTTGATCAACTCCGAGCCTGATATTGTTGTTCCTTAATCTTTTTTCTTTATATTTATCTTATATTGAGGACAATACAAGCTTTAAGTGTGGGGATATATGCATGCGCATGATAATACCTGTCATAAATACACTTTATTCTTTTAAAAAAATTATTTTATTTTGTTTATTTGTAGTCCTTAATAATTAAACATAAGTCCTATGATGATATTGTTTGTTTTAGGGTGAAATCTTAGAAACGATAAATCTTTTAATGTACTTTTATCTGATGCTTTGAGTATTTTATCTATGTTAGACTCGTAAGCACTTAATTATAGGTTCTTAGCAATGAAAGCCTGAATAGTTGGCAATGTGACTAGTTGAAGAAATTGCAGGTCGATGAATGACCGTTTACTTAGATTTCTATCATGATTTTCTTATGCTATGATGTATGGTATGATTAAAAATAAAAGAAAAAGTCTCCGAAGAAAGAAAATAAACCACCTATAACCGATAAGCGTGAAGCTAGAAAAGAAAAAAAGAAGAAAATAAAAAATTTAAAAAGGAATGCAAATAGGAAAAAGAAAAACCATACTATATTGAGCACATAAAAGCAATTACAGAGCTTAATTGAGATATCTAGGTGGTTTGACCCATCGATCCCAATTTTTAAACGAAACCATTGAGTTGACTTACCTAGGAATCAAGCTACGAATAAACTTTTACACACACACTCTATGAGTCTAGCTTAGATGATTTATTCAAGGTCTTGGATTTGAGTTACGCTGAGTACTTGAAGGTTCTCTCGTTTCATTACTAGGCATTCTTTGAGGACAAAATTATGTGAAACTATTGGGACTATATAATTTTTGTTTTTGCATGATTGTGGTTTTGAATGACGTTTATGGGTGTCGTCACTGTAAGCTCTCACGAGACTACAACTCATCCACTAAGGACACCTACTTGTTGCATATGCTAAATGCAATCCTGAACCCTACGAAGTGGCTTAGATAGTTTTTATTTTATTTTACGCTTGAATTGCTAGATACTAGCAATAAGCTGGTTGGAGGTTGTGATAAGTGCACGAAAGCGTACTTAGAACAATGGTAACTCAATTTTATTATCATATGTTTTAATCTTAATTAGAGTCATTTTGTGCTTTGTTAATAGGAAGCAATGGATCAAGGAGAATGGAGCAATCGAACATGTTCCAGAGCCTAACAGACGTATCGGACGCAAGTGGGAGCATCAGACGCGCACTGAATTTAAAAATGCTATAAATTTTGATCTAGAAAGAGTTACGAGACCCATAATATATCGGTTTACATGTACTCAATGAGATCTAGAAAATTGTAGCATCCTGCAAAGCTTGGCACGTCGTGATGCGAAACCAAGATTCCAGGATTGTGTGTTTTGCGTTTTTTTATGCAGATTAGGGTTCCAGGACTTTTCTATATAAACCTTACTTCATCCTAAAACTTAGAGGGGGGAGAAAATCAAAGAGAAACAGAGGAGAAACGCAAAAAGAGCCAAAAACACAATTCATATAGAGGAAGAACGAAGAACTTCAAGGAAATCATGACGTTTCTTCAATCTATTCAGGCTGCATCTCTTTCTTCCATGGAGAACTAATCTTCTAGGCAAAGCTAAGGATGAACTCTTGTATTTTAATTTCTATATTTATGTTGTTTATTTCTTAAGAACCTTTTAACATTTAATATAATTGATGGTTGTTATTTTCTATTATCATTCGATTCTTGAATCCAAAAATTATGTTTTTTCAAACTCCCATATAGATCCAGTCATGCTTCTTCTATGTGTGATTTACGAACTTAGTTTGTGACTGGTAAAAGTCATTTTATGTGTTGGTCTTCTGCTACAGTATTATCTGAGGGTATATTTTCGACGTTAGATAACTCGTAACGATGACTTTTATGTGCTGTTAACATAGAGAAAATAATCGTTGATTAACTTAGAATTTAAGATGAGTAGAATTGAATATTTTCCGATTGTTGGTTTGAGATGTGACACCTTCAATTAAGTAATAACATGAATTAATAACTGAATATAGGAGTTTGGTACAAGAGGGATCCTCGATGCTTTGCCATATTTCTCTATTAATAAAATCTTACAAACTTTTCTATAGTTTTTACTTTAATTATCAATTCATTCATTTAAGTTATTTTTGGGCATAATCACACCGTATACTTACGGTACGATAATCTCACAATAAATTTTTGGCACTGTTGGCGAGAATTGTTTAATCTTATTCATATTAATACTATTATCAAGTAACATTAAGTTTAATTTAGAATTTTTTATTTTTTTATTACTTTTTTCTTTTTGTGCTTTAATGAATGTGAAGATCCACAAGTCTCAAATCGCTCATGTTTGATCCTGAAATATAATGAATATCAAGGAGACTAAGGAAGTAAATGGGGATTGAAAAAAATAATGGCGGTAGAAAATAAAGAGAACAGTCAGCATCAGGTGGCAATCCGACATCATTTTAAGTCAATCACTGATGATAATTATTCTGGAGTTATGCACCAACCAATCAATGCCAATAATTTTAAGTTGAAAGCTGTAGGTCATCAACACAGTGCAACAGAACCAATTTGTGGGTTTAGCTATAGAGGACCTCAACATTCACTTAAGGATGTTCCTAGAGATGGCAGATATCATTAAGATAACTTGAGTAACTAAAAAGACCATCGGGTTGTGCTTGTTCCTATTCTCCTTAAGGGAAAAAAATGGTTGGCTGCAATCTATACCAATGGGGAGCATCATGACATGGAAGGATATGACCACATAATTTCTTTAGAAGTTGTTTCCACCTGCTAAATCAGTCTAGCTGAGAACAGAGATTAGAACATTTAACCAGTTGGAGACCGATAACCTATACAAACCGTGAGAACGCTTTAAAGATCAACTCAGAAGGTGTCTTCAGCGTAATTATGAAGACTTTGTTCAGATTCAACTATTTTAGAATGGGTTGAATGGTCCTAAGAGGACCATGGTCGATGTAGCTACCGAAGAAACTATGTTCAAGAAATTTATTGAAGATGCTTATGCTCTATTGAATGAGATGGCCTTTAACAATTTCCAATGGCCAATCGAACGCTCTACCGTGACGAAGGTAGCTGGTATACATGAGGTGGATCCTGTTGTTGCTCTTACAGTTCAAGTTTTATTCCTTACGACCCATATAGCAACATTGACCAACAAAAGGGCCCAACCATCCATTGAAGCTGTTGTTATGGCTAGTCGGTTGTACCTAGACGGAGGAACAAGTTCTAAGCAAGCCTAGTATGTGAAAAATCAGAACTTCAATAACTATAGAGGTAATATCATGCCTAACTATTATCATCCGAACTTGTCATATGTGAACGGAGAGAATGCCTTGCAACCTCCTTCTAGCTTCACCAATCAAAGAGCTGAGCAGAAATCATCCTTAGAATACCTTATGAGCACATTTGTTGCTAAAACTTCAAAAAGATTTGAGAAGAATGAGTCACGGCTGAAAAATATTGAATCCAAATGAGGAATATGAAGGCGACGAAGAAATCTTTAGAAGTCCAAATTGAGTAGCTCGCCTATTCTATTATAAATCAATAGAATTAGGCATTTCCTAGCAATACCGATGTCAACCCTACGAAGCATTGTCAGGCCATTACCTCAGGAGTGAATTAGAGATGCCCCTAAGGACCAAGGCAGTCAAAATAAAGAAGCGACATTTCAAGAGGAAAAAATAGCGAAAAAAGAAAACATTGTAGCAGATCCTCCGTATAAGCCACATTCATCCTGAAGACACATTTGCCATATTCTTAATTCTTTCAAAAGAAGAAATTGGATGCTCAATTTGTCAAATTTCTTGACATCTTTACAAAGATCCATATCAACATCGCATTCATAGACGCATTAGAATAAATGTCTAATTATGTGAAGTTTATGAAGAAGATAATGTCCAAAAAGAGGAAACTGACTAATTTTGAAACAGTAGCACTCACAGATAGACCGGGCCGGCAGTTCGGTTCGGTTCTGAACCAGAACCGAACCGGTTAATTCCGGTTCCACACTAAAATGGTTCCGGTTCCATTCGGTTTTTTTTTTTTACTTTTTTGAAAATAAAAGTTAAATTATAAATAATTACATTAAATTATTTTTTTTGAAAATAATTACAAATAAAATTACATAATTACAAATAAAATTATGTAAATTACAAATTACGTTAAATTACATTACATAATTACACTAAATTACAAATAAAATTCTTATCTAAAAAATTAAAAAAATATATTATTGTAAAAATTCAAACCGGTTCCAACCGGAACCGTACGGGGTTGGAACCGTTGGAACCAAACGGTTCCAACCAGTTTGGCTAGGGGAGGAACCCTAACCGAACCGGTAAGGTTCCGGTTCGGTTCCGGAACCGGAACCGATTGGAACCGGAACCTTCCGGTTCCAACCGGTTCGGTTCCGGTTCCGAACCGGAACCTTGGTCGGGTCTACTCACAGATGAGCATAGTGTCATTATACAAAAGAAGCTCTCTCCAAAGTTGAAGGATCCTGGCAGCTTTACCATACTGTGTACTATTGGAAATCGAGAGTTTGGTAAGGCGCAATGCGATTTGGGTGCGAGTATCAATCTCATACCCTTATCTATCTACAAATAATTAGGCCTTGAAATGTCACACCCGTCCCCTTAGGTAGGGTAGGGGTGAGACAATTAATGGTATCAGAGCCCAGGGTTCATAGATTCTGTAGACACTTCATTTTCTTTATTAGTTATTCTATGACTTCTAGCGGTTGACATCTTTCATTTGTTTTTAGATGCCTCCGTGTTCTAGAGTTTATGGTTCAGGTCGAGTTCGTATTTGTAAGATAGAAATGTTGGCAAACCTTATAGGGCACCTCCAGTTGTTGAGGAGGTTAATTCTTATGATGGGGAAACCTTTTGAAGGGAACCCTGATTCCGTTGTAAGAGATTCGCTAGCCACGATTTTCGGAGATGGTACTCCAGTTCATCATCTTCCAGTAGTTTCGATAGTTGCCCTATCGTTATTCCTATAGTTGAATCCGACGTGACTTCTATGGTTGTACGTAATATGTACCTTCTGTCATAAATATGATATCGTTGTGAATTAGTAGGACGAAGGCATTAGAACTTCGGCGTTTAAGAAATGAGAAAGAAGACCTTGTTGATACTCATATTTATTTGATCAATATTTATGATTACATTATGGAATATAACAACTGGGTTGTGTTGCAAGGACAGGATCATCTTCGAATTGATAATCTTCCCATTGACGTTTCGCGCGTAGAGACATTGGTATGAGGCCGTCGATGATTTGAATTTCGAGGCTGTCAGGAAACTTGATTTTGTTGTAGCCTTGAACAATACTTCTAGATGACTCTTCGATAGTAGTGAAGATTTGCCAGTCTTTATCGTTAGTATTGCTTTCTAGACTTCGACGGACTGAGTCTGCAGAGAGAGCTCTAAGATCACAGGATTGACGAAAAGTAATCTCTTCTGGGAAAATATCATCGTATCCATAGTAAACTCTAAGTTTCGGTCTAGATGGCCAACAAGTGAGTTTCCAATTAGTGAGTTGACGTGATGGTATGATTCTTATAAGATGAATTGGGTGGTAGACGAGCGAATAGTCATTCGACCATTCTGGGGTAATGGTTTCGATCCAGACAGTAATACTTTTGTGGCGTTTATACCATCGATACAAAATATTACTGATGAATGGAGGAAGCTCACCAAGGCTATCTTCTGAGATACCAGGATAGTTGGGATGGATTGGACTTGGTCCAAGAATAAATCCATTTAGGAAACCGAGTTCGAACAAGGTGCCGAGACTCCACTGGCAATGATTGAAGAAATCATGACTGTTGATGAAAACTGTGGAGTGGAATCTGTGATATCCACAATGAACAATCGCTGAATTATTTTTGTATTGGGATAAACCATCTGTTTTGCCATCCCAAATGGTTCTAAGAATGTAACACCATCTCAAGAAGTTTGTGGGAACTCTTGCTACGATATCCATTGCAACCTCTTTAGGCAAAAGAGCTGATGGAGCTTCATTGAGACAATCGTAGATATCTCTCCATAGGTCTCTGACATATTTAGAATCTATAACTGCTCGATCAATGACTGGCCATTTACAAAACTTTTGGTATATCACCTTGGCTCTGACAGATCTTGAATAAGGGTCAGGATTAGAAGATGATGATGCCATTGAAGAAGTTTTGAGTAATTCCTTAAGAACTCATGTATCTCTTTATAGAGAGAGATACCAATAATTCTTCATGACAAGATACTTTCACAGTATCTATGCATTATTGGAAGAGATAATAATTGTCGAGCTGATTAAAGGTAAAGCAGATATTTGCGGGACCTGCAAATCCTCTTTTCAATAATGGGAAACTTAAGATAGTGGATTTTGCGTAAATTGCTAAAAGTTCTTTACAGCTGTTGTTTGTGAATGACCCTAGGTGGAGCCTTTTCTTTTTGTGGTGGGATAGTTGGTTTTTAAGTTGGGGCACATGTTTAAAAAAAAAAGGCAGTGATTGGAAGGAATGCGACTATTGAGTTGAGAAAAGATTTGACTTATGCTGAAGAACCAGTGGAAATTATGACTAGAGAGTTGAGATAGCTGAGAAGCAGGACGATTCATTTGGTGAAAGTTCTATGGGGTAAATACTCGAAAGCAGAAGCAACTTGGGAGCGTGAGGAAGACATGAGGAATAGATATCCTCATTTGTTTCCACCATTTGGTATGTGAATTTCGGGGACGAAATTCTTTTAAGGGGGAGAGAGTTGTAACATCCCAGATTTTCGGGACTATTCTAGGAGATTCCCAGACTGTCGATATAGTCCTGGAATAGAGTGATAATGAAGAATAAGTGTTTAAGTGATGGAATATGGATCAAAATAATATGAAATGAATTTTCGTCGCGTTGGAAAACGCGTGGGACCAAGAATCAGTTACGTGATTTTTACTATATGCGTATAGTTTACAGTTTTGGGCATGAATTTAGCAAACGAACTCCGATTGAGTTGGTTCCTGAACCATCAGACTCATTTTTCCAAGACGAACAACTTTCGTGTTGAACACATTTCGAGAATCGCATCAGAAGAGCTTTGAAAGTGGTGATTTCCAAAGTACCCTTCTTAGTGGGGGCATATTGGTAATTTTTGGAATTATATATATATTTATTATTTTTATCAGCAGCCTTACAAAAAAAAGAGATAAGAAAGAGAAGAAAAGAAGAGAGAGCAGGCGTACGAGAGAAAAAGAAAGAAAAAGAGAGAAGAGAAGTTTCAGTCTTGATCCGTCATCAATATCCGACCGAGTCCTTAAGGAAAAGTGTAGATCTCGACGAGAGGATCATTTTGGTGGTGGTTTCATCTCGGGAAACTTCCAATTTTCAGAGAAATCTCGGTAAGAAACTTTTTATGGTTTTTCTCGATTTCCCGTTGATCCGGAACTCCGATCGACAAACCGTCAGCGCCATTAGAACCGAAATGAGGAGAGGAATTCACGGCCACCAGAAAATCTGGTTTTTGGCCGGAGCGTGGCGCTCACGCGCCACTCTTGTGGCGGCGCGTGAAACCCACGCGCGGACGGGAGAGGTGGCGCGTGGAACCCACGCGCCAGACAGAATTTCGCCGCCGATATTTCGAGTATCCTCCGCGAATTTCAGACCATTCCGAGTAGTTTTGGACCTTCGAATCTTAATTTTCGTTAGGATTGCGAGAACGACCAAACCACGTTTCTCACATATTCTTTCATCTATTCTAGTTAGGATTATGTTCCTTATAGTAAATTCTTTTGTCTGTTAGGTGATCGTGATACTGTAAGCAGGGACGGTCCTGCTGCATAGTTCCTTTCTCAGTAGTCAGCTCACCAGGTGCGTGGATAAACCTGTAACATTGATGTTTTCAAAAGTATATAGTATGTATGTTTTCTTAAATGAATTTTAAGGTAATGCATTAAATGAGCTTGTTTTCAGAAAGTTTATATATTTTGCTATAAGGTATGGATCGAATATTGATTATGTTGAAATCATGTGTTTGTGATATATGAGAAACTTGCATGATTTGAGATATATGAGCATGGATTTTGGAAATGATTTTTATGTTAGGATGCACCCCGTGTACTTATATGTGCCAGATTATTGCCATGAGATAAGGTCTCATGTTGCCAGTTATTGCCGTAAGATAAGGTCTTACGTTGCCAGTTTGCTCCGGATGCCAGTTTTGCCGTGGGGAAGCCCCATGTTGCCAGCTTTGCCGTATTTGTCATGAGGTTGTGCATATAGATGAATAAACAGATTTGTCTTTACAGAGTATTTTTGAGCAGTATGAGTTTTATGAAAAATGAGCTTTATGATTTGAGTTTTATCAGAAATGAGATTTATGATTTGAGCTTTATGAGAAATGAGATTTATGATTTCAAGTAAATGTTTGAGATATTGATTTACAGCTTATGTAATTATATATATTATGAAAGACTTGTTCGATCCACCTGTTACTTGATTATCCACGGCACTGAGCTGTGATCCATTGCACTAAGCGTGAGCTTACCCCCCACTTTACCTTTACATTTCAGGTTTAGCAGATTAGTAGATCGTTCTTTCATCTGCTGTTTCGTCATCATTCCTGCCAGTAGAGAAAAGGTTGTGCCAACAGTAGAGTGTCTTTATTATGTTTTGAGACTGTATTTCTAGACTGTATTTCTTGGAAGAATTTGTTATGTGATTATAGGCATTGAGCCTTTAATTGATACTGAGGTTATTGTGTTTCCTTTATGGATATTATGTTGAGTTGGATCATGGAGATCCTAGTTTTATGATGAGATTTTATTTTTTTTTTTTCAGTTTAGATTTTTCCTTGTATTTGGAGGATTAGTCCATATTACAGGGGAAACTCTGCCAGTTTTTAGTCTCCGTCTCACCCCTACCCTACCTAAGGGGACGGGTGTGACATGAAAGGTGAAGTCAATCACCGTTACATTGCAGCTAGCAGATAGATCCCACACTTACCCGCGAGTAATAGTAGATGACATGTTGGTTATGGTGGATAAGTTCCACTTCCCTACTGATTTCTTTGTCTTTGATATGAAAGAGGATCATGAAGTCCCAATCATTATTGGGAGACCTTTCTTGGCAATAGGCAGAGTGATCATTGATGTACAGAAAGGTGAATTGATAATGAGAGTGCAGAATAAAGAAGTCGTCTTTAGTGTTTTCAGAGTCATGATGAGTCCTCAAGGTGGTGAAGAATGTCACATGATAGACATTGTAGAGAATAGAGTTGCAATGGACAATGACCATGTATTAGGTGTGTCTCCATGTATTCAAGCCAACATGCAGGGTGAACCAGTAGTCAAGAAACCAATGAACATAGTGAAGCCATACAAAGAAGATCATCCACAGTCGCAACTGAAGTCATTCCCAAGGTGCCACAATAAGAAGAACTCAAGAGTCAATGCTCACCTAAAGTGATCATTGGAAAGCTAAAAAATAGGTCGAGCCAATTTTACCGCATGTACAATCCAGAATTTCAAACTGGCAGAAAATTTATAAATTCTGACCCAATGATGGAGACAATAACTGAACCATTAAAAGATCTTGGCGGACCTTCCATAGTTTCTATGTTGAAGCCAGCCAAGCAGTATTTTTCATGTCGTAATCACGATGGATAGCAAAACAAGAAAGCACATGAGACTTCCCGGTCCGCTATATTGAAGCCACTTTGTCCACTTGGGTGGTTACGTCTGGCTGAAGACGTTAAACTTAGCGCTAGAGATGAGGCAACCCGCATATTTATTTTCTTACTTTAGTTTTATTTTATTGTGTGCTATTTGCGTATTTATTAGTTTGCATGTGTATTTATACAGGTACTAGCGCAACCCACACATCCCGTGCAACGAAATTTCGACCGAGAGGAGCCTGATCAACTCCATGCACGGTAGTGTTGTTCTTCATTATTATTTCTTTATGTTTATCTTACATTGAGGATAATGTAAATTTTAAGTTTATGGGTGTGTGTATGTTAGTGGTAGTGTTAGTTCCAACCATTTAAAAAAATTCAATCCAAAAAAATATATTTTTTTATGTTATACGTAGTAAAGCATAAGTCCAAATGATGAGTTTTCTTTGCTTTAAAATGAAATCTTAGAAACGATAAGTGCCCAATTGATTTTTATCTAATACATTGAGTAAGTGATTTAGGTTAGACTCGTAAGCACTTAAAAGTGGGTTTCTAGCAGTAAGAGTCTAGGTAGTTGACAAAGTGACTAGTTGAAGAAATTATTTGAAGATGAATAATTATTTGCTTAGATATATGTCTATGTTTGTAATTATTTATAATATATGGTATAACCAGAGCAGAAAGAAAAAAGAAATAGATCTTTTGAAAAATGAAGAGAGCATAAAAGAGAAAAATACTTTGAAAAAAAGATAAACCATCTATAACCAATAAGCGTGAAGCTACCCATGGGCAAGTGTTAGGATCACCATGAGAAGAAATGATACCTTAAAGGGTAGACGAGTCAAAATATTATGAAAAAGAGAAGTCATATCATATCGAGCTCAATAGGAAAATACATAGCACTTTTAAGGTATCTAGGTTGGTTAGACCCATCAAATCCCATTTTTAGATGAAATCACTGGGTTGGATTACTTATGAGTCGAGCTGTGACCAAACCTTTACACACACACACTCTGTGAGTCTGGATTAGATTATTTAGTCAAGAACTTAGATTTAAGTTGCATTGAGTACTTTGAAGGTTCTCTGATTTCATTGGTAGACATTCTTTGAGGACAATATTATGTATAACTATCATGACTATTTTATTTGTTTCTCTATTTTTTGCATGTTTGTATGTGTGATTAAAAGATGTTTGTGGGATCGTTGTAAGGCCTCATGAGACTATAACTCATCCACTAGGGTCGCCTAGGGGTTTAAAGGCTTGTTGCATAAGCTAAATACAATCTTGATCCCTGCGAAAGTGGCTTAGTTAATTTAGTTACTTTTGTTTGTTTATTTTTATTTAGTTTTTATTTAGTCTTTTGCTCGGGACTAGTAAAATCTTAAGTTTGTGGATATTGATAAATGTAATTTATACCCACTTATTCATATATTCTTAGCTTATTATTTTGTTAGTTTCATGTCATTTTACATATTTTGTAGTTTGTTTTGTGTTTTATTGATAGGAAGTATTAAAGCATGGATCTTGGGGTAAATAGACGTGTTTTGGAAGCTTAAAGATACAAAGGAAGCAAGCAGGGAAGGAAAATATGAAAAACCACACATCTTGGCAGGGAGCTAGCATCACGATGCCATCACAAGCCATGAAGAATACACGTTTGCCAGAGAAGCTAGCGTCGTGACGCCTCAAATGATTTTCAAACTAGGAAATATGTTTTCTACATGCAGAAAGACTTCAGGACTTCCTATAAATACATAGTGCATCCAAAACCCTAGGAAAAAGGAAAAAGATACAACAAGAGAATTCAAAACACATAATTTAGAGGGATCCAAAGAGGGAATTGAGGAGCGACAAGAGGATATGAAAGTCGTGATGTCTGAAAATGAAAGGATTCGATTCGGGTTTTATCTTATAGTTTCTTTCTTCAAACTCTTATGATGTTTAATATGTTATTGACTTCATTTTCATTGTTCTTTTATTTAGTCATGAACTAATTTTCTTGCTGTACATGATGATGTAGCCTATGCTTGAACATATGTGTTTGATTGTCAATTAATTATTCTAAATTTTTAATTCAGTTTATTTATATTTTCTTGTGTTTAATGCTTCTGGCTTGCTAGCCACAAATTAGACGATTCCATGTTTAGCTGATTCACTCAGGAGATGGGATTTTGAATATGATCTATAAAATATAACGTAGGAATTTTATAGAGTCCGGGAGACCTATAATTCCTTTGAAGTCGTTAACAAAGAATCACAAATCGTAATGGATTGTTAATTACTTGATTTTTATAGGGATATCGATAACTAATAATATTTCACTCGGTACTTGGGAGAGGGAATAGAATAATTTAGGATTCTTGACTTATAAACTTAGAAATTGAGTAATAATTGATTGTCATAACAAATACATAGGGGATAGTTAGATGAAATCATATTTTAGAATTCATCTCATCCTGGTCTTTCTTAATTAAACGTTTTGATTCATCTCATCCTGGTCTTTCTTAATTAAACGTTTTGACTTTTATTTTAAATTGATTTATAAATAAGGTTAAGTTTATTAATTATAGTATTTAGTGTGAATTTGATTTCAATCCATGTGGGTTCGACACTCTTATTTATCCTTTTATTAAAATTTGACACCGTATACTTATAGTACGATAATCTCACAACAAGAATCAATGACATGTATATGATAGATAATTATCTATTAAGAAATAATGATATAAGTCTCATAGAAAATATTTTTATCAATAACCAATGGTAGAAATACTTGACTATCAAGAATTCATGATGTTTACATATAGCCATGTTGCCCAGTGGTAGGGTGTTTCTACTATCTTCTCGTTGGCGAGTATAGGGATGGCAAAATCTGGATCCGGACCCGGGTCCGGATCCGGAAGCAATTTCATTAGCCCGGGTCCGATTCCGAACCCGAGTAAATAGACGCGGCTCCAAACTCGGGTCTACACGGTCCGGATCCGGATACTGGTTTTATTATTTTTTTTTATTATTTTTAATTGTATTATTTTATATTTATATTTGGATTTTGATTTTATCAATTTTATTAGTTTTATTTCAATTCTTTTATATTTTTTAATTATATTATATTATATATATATATGCATATTATTTTATATTTTTCATTATATTTTAATTTATTATATTTATTTTTTATTATTTTTTTCGGACCCGGATCTATCCGGGCAAGACCCGTGCGATCCCAGGTCTGGATCCGGATTCGCCAAGATCCTAATTTTTAAGACCCGGATCCGGATTTTTTAATCCTGGACCCGGGTCTACCTGGACTCGGCTCGTCCGGGACTATACAGATCCGGGCCGGGTACAAGTCTCACTGCCATCTCTAGGCGAGTATGAGACAGGCACAAATGACAACTTAGTTCATTTATATTATCAATAATGGGCACATCTAAGGTACACCGGGGTATGTCATACCCATGGGTCCCTCACCGTTGGATCACTGTCAAGTGATCCAACGGTGAGTAAAAAACGAAAAGAGAAAACCGGAAAAACCGCTAACAAATATACATTGTATATACAACTCTTTATCTCTCTCTCTCACACAAAACCCTCATCACTCTCACGGTCTCTCTCCCTCTCTGTCTCACAGAAATTGATCATCACTCTCACACAAACCAAATTTATGCCCTAGAAAATTGTCGGGTGCCCTAGAGAATTACCGCCGATGATGTTTAATTGGATCTTCTTATCCGGCGTTTGTGTCATCACTTTCACTCTCACTCTCACGATCTCTCGCTCTCACACAAGAAGCCAAATTTGTGCCCTAAAATAGTAAACTATCCAACGCCGACGCTGTTTCATAGGTGTTGCTTCTCTGTCGTATGTTGCTAGATTTTTATGGTCGGTAATCTTGATTACACTGCATCCTTTATGATTTTAGTGATTTTGGGTTTGTTCTCCTGTTGCGAATTTTGCATGCAGTGTAAATTAATCATCAAAATTATTCTTTTATTTTGGGTTTGTTCTATTTTTATCATCAAATTTGAAACTTGATGACCTCTGATTTTGTTACCTGCAGTTTTAAATTAATCACCTTAGAAAGAATACTTATAAAAAGTTTCATCCTTTTAACTTGACTAATTTTCTGTTTTGCTGGGGATTTGGACATATATATTTGGAAGCTCATAAATTGTTCATGATTGCAAGGTACATTTAAAAAGAAACTGTTGAAGTTCATCAATTTAAGATTTTTCTCTCTGTTTTGTGTCTTATTGTATTTGTGACCCCATTGTTATTTTTATTTTAAGCATGATTGCAAAAGTTTAGGTTGATAAAATTTATTGGTGAGATAAGTTTTGAAATTTTTGGTATTAGGATGGAGTTATTTGTTGTTCAAAAGCATGGCTGGTAATCATCTTATATCATAACTTAATGGATAAGAAGTTTGGGTTTGATTGAAAAAAATTTGGATCACAGTAATGGGATCCAACAGTGAGTTGTATATGCTGATGTTTGTGGGTGATGATTTTGATATACATAGAATACCTCATTATGTTGAAAGTTGAAATCATTAGTTTTTGAGTTAGATTTGGTATTTATCGTCTTTTTTTGACTTTCTTCAATCTTCATATAATTCAACTCATTACATTGTAATAGTTTTTTTTGATAGTTTTTTAAACAGTTTGCTTTTGGATTGTGGTTAAAAAATGAATTAGTGTAAGCCGTTAAGTTTGTTATATTTAATATTTTGACGTAATTTTTTTTAAATGTAGTGGATGTTGATAGTTTTTATTATGTAAAAATGCAATATTTGTTGGCATTATACGTGTTTGTGAAGCTTCGCATTTAACGTGGTTGTCAAGCTTTTTTCTAACTTTATATTAACTTATTTATCATTGTTGATGTATTTGTAGTCCATCATCTATGTCCTTTGTTGTAAACATAATGGCTAAACAAAAGAGGACGGAAATGAATGATCAGCCCCATAGACCGGGCAAGCACGCATGGTGCTTTTATTAGTAAGTTACTAGTTAACCAAATAGTTTCAATAGTTAAATAAGTTTATTTGATGATGTACATATAAAATTAATTTTACTTGTCTTGACAGCAAGTGTGAATCAAAGCAGATGAAAGAAGAAGGTGTTAAACTGACCAAAGAGGTATGCAATCTACCATTTAACTTTTCTTTGTTATTTAACTTTATAGTTTGATTTATTAACCTTCACTATATTATTTGGTTTTAATATATTATTTGGTTATAGATAAAAGGTCACATAGGAACTAATTGCAATAAAATGACCTTGGAACAGAAAGTTGCTTTTGTAAACAAGTATAATCAGGAATCTGTCAACCATGAAAGGTGGCCTCGTGGATTATTAGGCGATCCAGTGGAGGAGAAGGTAGAAGATAAAGACCCTAACTATAAAGGAATATAAAGATGTAATGTCACTCGATTCTCGAAAATGATTTCCACATTTACTGTTGAACAAGAAGAAGCTGTAAGAGAGCTTGGATTTGGAAGCCTATTGGGTCTTAGATGTGGGAGATTGCGACAATAGTTATGTAGATGATTGGTTAAACAATGTGACGCGGAGTGTTGATACTTTTACTGCAGCTATGGGTATTGATGATGAGGGTTCGAAGTTTGAGACTTACGGGGAAGACAATGACATAACTGAGTTAAAAGCCCAATATTGTACTACTAAGAAAGGCATCCCAATAGCAATTGTGATTGAGAGACTAAGCACTATTACCACTGCAGATGATGATTTTGTTGGGAAAACCTACGGTCCCGAGGATAGATTCAAGCAAAAAACATAAGTGTGAATATATCGAGGAAGTTACGGAATATTTACATCGATCGGTTGAGGCGATGCGTCGAAGAACAAAAATTCTCTTCTCCCTCCAAGGTAGGCTCGGCAGTGAGCAGATTTTGGGCTCCAAATTTTCGGCAATGGTGATCTCCATCAAGCTCCAAGCTTTGTGTTGATTCCTTGCTCACAAGTGGGTTTCCCTATCACCTTAGGATGACTCCATTGTGTGCTAGCACTCTTGATTTTGCAATAAAATCATCACTCTTGATTTTGCAATAAAATCATCACTCTTGCTTCTCCTTGTTGTCACGGTGAAACCAGTGAAGAGAAGAAGAAAGAAAGCCGTTTTGGCTTGAGTAAATAGAAGGAAAGAGAGAGGAATGTGTGTATTTGGTTGTTGGATGATTTTGTATATCTAATACACAAAATAATAAAGTCAAATACCAAAATTAATAAATGGTAAATGATTTTTCAAACAACCAACCACTACCACCAACTTCTATCAATCACATCAAAAGTGACAAGTTGTCACATCAATTGATTGACTAGTGATTTGACGCTTAATGTGACTTGCGGGCCGCACTTGAATTCGAAATGCGAGTGCGTTCGCAAACACTCCCGGGCTCGGGTTCACTAATTCCAAATTAACGAATTTTCCGTTGCGACGCAATTAAATGATTATGTCTAGCAAAATTACTATTCACATCGCTAACGAATTAATTCTAAATTAACTCGTTCACCGGAATTAAAATCTAATTTCAATTCCGCGTCGAAATCCAATTTCGTATAATATATCGAATATATTATTTTTATCGATTAATTCTAAATTAATCATTTTCTCTCTTTAAATGATATTTTATCCCAGATAAAATATCTCCGCAATTAATCCCAGATTAATTTTCTCTCTCATCTAATTAATCCCAGATTAATAAAGTGCGAGTCATACGTCATCGGTGAATCTTCGGGAAGCGACCCATGAGATCCCCGAATATGTTGGCAGTAAATCCGGTCGTCGGACTATCCGAACACGTACGTACCTAGTACTACGTTTGTACCGATTTACAAGACAAGGTTGGCTTCTAGCAAAGCGCCATGCCTTCCCAATTCTCCAGAAATATCCTTACAGGAATAAGTGATTTATATCAGGCGTAGTATACGTAGTATTGCATATCTCGATCCAGTATTGGATGTCACGTGCTAGGCCTGGGGGTGGAAATGTGTCTGCCCCGTACGAAGCACATATCGGATCTCTGGTAACTAGTCTCTATAATCGGATAAACATGACCTAGTCATTTTATCCTGATGACTGCAGTACATAAGAGAACCAGTTCCGTATCCTACGTGACCATCATCTCCACTATGACTGGAGTGATACTTCCATCTTGACATCACACCCAACACACTACGATTCTCAATATACCCAGAAGAGGCGTACACAGAACCTGTTAAAGCCCTGGACGTCCAAAACCAAAGTACATTGATTGTCGCAAGTATTAGCGGTGCAAGTCTCAGGTTAAGACCAAATACACCTACCCTGATTTCGGACATCCATAGACACATAGTCATACTACCAATGGAATTCCGAGGGGTCTATCCAGAGCGAAGCTATTTTCCGTACCATCGGTAAAACACAACCTCCTACTACACTTGCATTAGTATCCTATACCCAAATATATGATAATTATGCCGTTATGCCCTCACAACGCGCACAAGTGTAATACTAGTCTTTTCCGCATTATCGATGTCCAATCTCGATAATACTCTGACTAGGGATATTTAATGATTAAACCTTCGTGGATTGATACTGTCTCATATCATCTTAATCCAGGAACTAATCATAAGGACCTTCTATCATTTATACATCTTTGGTGATCTAATCACAAATGATAAAAGAGCAATTTCCTTTGTCACATAGTTAATTTGTACAACAACATCATGATCTGTACAAATAGTGACGCTATGGGTCATAACTGTCCAACAATCTCCCACTTGGCCTATAGCCAGTCACTCGAGTGTCCTACACCCGAACTATGTACGGTTCACTTAAACTGCTGAGAAAAGGCTTTCTTCAGCGGATTTGCATGATTATCATCTGACGCGATTTATACGATCATCACATCGCCACGATGTATGATCCGAACGGATCAGATGAATAGTCAAAGTATTTATCTGGATCGTTGATGAGACCATTAATTATTTAGCCTGCGCTGTAGCTTAGCTCAGCTGCTAACATAATTATATCTAATCTAATTAGATTTATTATCAATCCAGAAGGCTTCTATTGCTGCCTCAGTTGCGGCAATAACCCGCTTTTGTTGTTTATTCGGTAACAGTATCTTGCTTGGAAGATTTCCAGCTCATTATACCATTATTCAAACTTTATAGTACCGTTGTTACGACTTATAGTCGTTATTATCGGTTAGGAAACTTGCAGTAGTGAACCCAGTCACTTCAAGTTCTCATTCTCAATAGTATAAGACAGCATCCTTAGTTCCTCTAAGATACTAAAGGATGTTCTTAACTTCAATCCATTGACTATCACTTGGATTGGCCCGATTGTGAATCCATATGCTCAAAGCATATGAGACACCAGGTCGCGTACATTTATTTCAATGTACGTGTTATCGGAGAGTATTAACAACTTTTAAATCTATCCCAGTAGATCTTTATTCCTAGAATAAAGGTTGTTTCTCCCAAGAATTCTACGGAGAATTTTCTCGAAAGCCAAGCTTTCGTCGATTGTATTTATGGGAATATCATTTCCAAGAAATGACATGTCATCATTACTTAAGACTTTCACTGTCAGTGCGCTCCCACTAACCTCCTTATATACACAAGAATCATTTTCGTTTTGAATCAAATCATACACCATTATGATTACATCAAAAAGATAATTCCAAGAATGATATGCTTGCTTCAATCCATCCATGGATCGAATAACCTGCAAACCTTGTTTGCTAGTTTTGGTATGACAAAACCGTCAGGATGTTTTAAACATCCTCCAAAAGGTTTCCGTTAAGGAAAGCGGTTTTGGCATTTAGCTGCCACATTTCATAAATGAAACATGCAGCATTAGCAAGCATTATCCAAATGGATTTACCATGGCAACATGTAAAAGGTTTCATCGTAATCGACACAATGTTGATAACGATACATTTTCGCTACAAGCCTAGCTCTGTACATTGGTATGTTGCCTTCCATATATGTCTTCCTTGAAGACTTAATAGTACCAATAGGCACAATGCCTTGCGGTACATCAACTAGTATCCAAACATAGTTGGTATACATGGGATCCATTTTGGATATCATGTCACTTTGCCATAATAGAGAGTCGGTACCTTGTATCACTTCCTCGTAGTCAGTTCGTATTCCTCAATAAGATTGACATCTTTATGAGGTGAGATCAGAAACCCATACCACAGGTTGTTTTCTGACTCTCTCCGACTTACGTGGTTCTTGTGTATTCGAAGATTATTGGTATAGTTTCATCATTGATGAACTATTTGTGTTCCATTAAAGAATCGGTGCCTTGAATAGTATTACTCCGATTTTCATTGAGTTTTACTATCCTCCCACTTACCACTGCATATAGGTATTCCTCTTAGGAAAACCGCATGGTGAGCAACAATTAAATTGTTCTCTTGTGAGATGTATAAGTACTATATTTTGGTATCCCTAGGATAACCTACAATTTGGCACTTATCCGATTTGGGTTCTAGTTTGGTATCATCCAAACATATGCCTAGCATACCCAAATCATCAGGAATGAGAAACCTGGTTTCTTTCCTGTTCATATCTAATATGAAATCTGTCAAACAGATTTTTATGGAACCTTATTCAAAATAAGTTCTGCACTGTTTATGCGTATCCTTTGAAGGAAATGGTAGCTCAGAGCGACTCATGATTAACCTTATCATGTCCAACAAAACTCGGTTTATCCGTTCGGACACACCGTCAAATTGACGTGTTCCGTGAGGAGTCCTCATTAAAAGAATACTATACTCTTTCAAGTATTTGAGAAACTTATTGCTTAAGTATTTTCATCATGGTCTAACCGTGATGGTTTTATACTTTAGCCGATCTGTTTGTCTATTTCGTGTCGAAACTGTAAAAGTTTCCGATTCGTGTTTCAAAATAAACACATAACCATAACGCGATGCCACATCCGTAAAGGTCACGAAATATTCATATCCACCTCTAGCCTAGCTAGATATGGGCCCACTTGCTTCACTATGAACTAGGGCTAACAGATCGGTGGCACTTGCACTTTTACCAAGTAAAAAGTGTTTTAGGCTCTCTGTCCAATAAACTAGATTCGTAGACATTATTTGAATGGAATCAAATTCGTCCTAGTATCCACTCTTCAAAAGTATGGATATACGAGTCTTGTTTAATTGTGTCCCAGACAAAAATACTACATTTAAGTTTTAACTGATTAACTCAGTTTGAGCTATTTGTTTGTCATATTATATGTATGAGATTTATTTATATTCAAAATATAAATTCTGTTATTCACATCTAATGTGTTTATCTCAATATCATCTTTATAAAATAAAACACTTTAGTGTTCTAGAATATAAAGGTATATCCGCAACGGATTAAACCCTGATACAGAGATAATGTATCTAGTCAAACTAGTTACATTTTAACAGTTTCCTAATTTAAGTACACACCCGAAGGGTAGTTCATAAACTTAGGTTTCTACGGTTAAAACAGTGACTTTCGTCCCGTTTTCAATTCGCAGATTAATCTCAACTAAAGTTAGTATTCTGCTCTCAGCAGATTCTGCACAACAGTACATATTTATGTAATACATTCAATATCTAAAATCCAATTTTAATACTAGTAGTGAACATATTTATGATAAACATATTTGAAGTCAGAGCCTTGCTCGTCTTCAATTCCTTCATGTCTGCTTTGTCCAAACGGCAGTCACGCTTCCGCGATCCCGTTTGCCACAATTTAGGCAGACATTTTGGGATATGTCATTTGTCTTCCCAGAAGATTATAATGACTTTGCCTTTACCCTTTTCCACACTCCAGAAGCCTTTGGCCAAGCCTTGGCCTTCCGTAATGTCGAAGTAAGATGCGCGCCTTGCGCTTCTTGCCTTATTGCAAACTTTGGCTTTGTCTCCTTGAGAATAGCCATTAACTCTCCAAGAGTTTACTATTGCAATTTAGTACTTCTAAGATCTAAGAATAGATCTATGAAGATCCTTCAATTTCAATATCATACTTTAAGGATCTAATCCTTAGTTCTGATTAAGAAATTAAGGAGTCTATTCGGCAAGGTTAATGGATTAAGCACTAAAGTTATCATCACATGAATCTTCCAAAGATCATGCTCTACTATTTGCTTAAATCTGGGCTTAGGCCTAATATGTTATTTTATCAAATAAAGTAACTTATTAGTTTCCAGGACTATCCTGAAGTTTTATTCCCAATTTGAAAAATTAAAGTCGTTTAAATACATTTTCCCCAGGATTATGTTTTAAACACTAATTTTTCAATTTATCTTGATTGCTATAGTCCAACTATCCAATCAACGATTTAGGAACTATTTATTATAATGATTACTATAGTCCAACTATATAATCAACTATAATTTAATTGATTAAATTCAATTATATTGATTACTATAATCCAATTTTAAAATCAACTATAATTAATTAAATCAAATATATTGATTACTATAATCCAATTATATAATAAACTATAAATGAAATAGTTTGAATACAGTCCAACTGTTTTATTAAAACAACATTAAATACTAGTCCAACTAATATTTAATTTATTTGACGAATATTGATATTGAACGCGTATGTCAAGTAACTAAACGAATATTGCAAATTTAATACTTGCCTCCCACTATTTTTCGGCGAGCCTCTAACCCTCTGTGGAGTACTCGGGAAACCTTGTTTCCTAGTGGGCTAGGATCCCGTTAAATAGCACACAATCTTGACTTTGGCTAACAAATTGTATGATAATTAACTAGGTAGATCTCTAAGATCAATTGGATCCCATACAATTCCTAGATCCAGTAGGTGGACATCCAAGTCCGAAACATATATCCTATATATGCCAATATATCCAATATATTGCCTAACCTTTTTCCTCTGAATCAACTAAGCCTTGGCTTTGGCATAACAAACTTAGTGATCCCAGTTAAGCGGAACCATTGACCATGGAAAGCTTCGTAATCAATGTCGATGGACAAGAAGTGATCTTGACTTTGGCCAACAAATCACAACTTGGACTAGACACCGATATGGAACAAAGCCTTCATGATTCAAACACATCCTCGACGGACAAAGGCCTTGACTTTGGCCAACAAACCAATGCCAGTCTTGGATCTTGAGTAAGAATCACTCAATGGAAGGAAAAACGCTTAATATTTTGTGAGGGTTTTTCGCGTGCAAATTGGCAACCAATTTATTATTTTGTTAAGGTCTCATCATCATACACCCTTAAACATGCATTCTAAACACATAATAAGGCGCATATAAATAAAATAATAATGATATGCGGATGGATACTTAATACATTGTTCCTAGAACAAATCTCTCTCTTTTCCTCTCTCCCGCTAGCACAAGTATTACTTCTACCCGTTACATAACACTTCTAAAGAAACCTTATTTACATTGAGGGGAATATGTGAGAAGAGAAATACATAGAGTAAGGAGGTAATAGGCTGGACACGCAGGTCCAATTAATAAATTCTAAATTTATTACAACAATTTCCAAAATTGCCCCACCCATCTAATATCCATCCGATATACATTATTCATGCATCGCAAGCATGTTATCAATCAACCTAATCCAATTAATTAATCTGATTATTAATGACCATCCAATGTTCAAACAACGATTTGATTTTGCTCGAGTCAAACTCGTTTTGTGAATAAGTACTCAAAGTACGAATTCTTGAATTATATTAAACTACAAAATTAAATCCAATTCAATTTGCATTAATACTAATTCGCTATTTAATTCCAAATTAAATATTACACTTTATTAACGAACTTTTACGACTTAAATTCCAAATTAATCATTACGCCCATTTAAAGGAATCACCCTTATATGCCTAGAAATCAATTTAGGTCCATTAGGCCCAATTAAATATTAAGGTCCATTAGTCATAATTGTACTTTATGGATATGGTTTTGGGCCCAATTGGATCCAACCAATTTAGCCTAAACCCATCTTGGTACAACGAAGCCCAATAAGCCCAATTACAACATTTCAAGCCCAATTCCAAATTTGGCCCAACATAATTAAATTCCAAAATTCCAATTTCACAATTTAATTACCCAAAGTGTATAGCATAATCAATTACCCAAATTAACATTTCCAAAACAAAAAATTTTACAATTAATTATGCTCATTAACATCAAAACATGTCCAACACATTTTGATCAAAAATCAAACCCATTTTACATGCTCATATAGCCTCGGCAATCATGGGGTATTTTGTCCAATTTCAAATTCAATCCAATTAATTCTCAAATCAACAATTACCCAATTGATCTCAACTCATCCAATGAATCAAAAATCAAAAAATCCCCATGACTTATAGGGTTCATCATTCTCGGCCAAGCCTCAAAAATTAGGGAAAAATGATCCAATCCAATTTTCATGAAATCGATCCAATCAAACTTCAATTAAACATCATTTAAGCATAGTCAATCAATTAATTTAACCAAATCATGCTCAAAATCAATTTACCCAATTTTAAAAAAGTTCAAGTTTCATGATTTTACTCGCTCTGATACCATTGTTGGGAAAATCTACGGTCCCGAGGATCGATTAAAGGAAGAAACATAAGTGCGAATACATCGAGGAAGTTACGGAATACTTACATCGATCGGTTGAGGCGATGAGTCGAAGAACAAAAATTCTCTTCTCCTTTCAAGGTAGGCTCGGCAGTGAGCAGATTTTGGGCTCCAAATTTTCGGCAATGGTGATCTCCATCAAGCTCCAAGCTTTGTGTTGATTCCTTGCTCACAAGTGGGTTTCCCTATCACCTTAGGATGACTCCATTGTGTGCTAGCACTCTTGATTTTTCAACAAAATCATCACTCTTACTTCTCCTTGTTGTCACGGTGAAACCAGTGAAGAGAAGAATAAAGAAAGCCCTTTTGGGCGTGAGTGAAGAGAAGGAAAGAGAGAGGAATGTGTGTATTTGGTTGTTGGATGATTTTGTATATCTAATACACAAAATAATAAAGTCAAATACCAAAATTAATAAATGGTAAATGATTTTTCAAACAACCAACCACTACCACAAACTTCTATTAATCACATCAAAAGTGACAAGTTGTCACATCAATTGATTGACTAGTGATTTGACGCTTGATGTGACTTGCGGGCCGCACTTGAATTCGAAATGCGAGTGCGCTCGTAAACACTCCCGGGCTCGGGTTCACTAATTCCAAATTAACGAATTTTCCGTTGCGACGCAATTAAATGATTATGCCTAGCAAAATCACTATTCACGTCGCTAACGAATTAATTCTAAATTAACTCGTTCGCCGGAATTAAAATCTAATTTCAATTCCGCGTCGAAATCCAATTTCGTATAATATATCGAATATATTATTTTTATCGATTAATTCCAAATTAATCGTTCTCTCTCTTTAAATTATATTTTATCCCAGATAAAATATCTCCGTAATTAATCCCAGATTAATTTTCTCTCTCATCTAATTAATCTCATATTAATAAAGTGTGAGTCATACGTCATCGGTGAATCTTCGGGAAGCGACCCATGAGATCCTCGGATATGTTGGCAGTAAATTCGGTCGTCGGACTATCTGAACACGTATACACCTAGTACTACGTTTGTACCGATTTACAAGACAAGGTTGGCTTCTAGCAAAACGCCATGCCTTCCCAATTCTCCAGAAATATCCTTACAGGAATAAGTGATCTATATCAGGCGTAGTATACGTAGTATTGCGTATCTCGATCCAGTATCGGATGTCACGTGCTAGGCCTGGGGCTGGAAATATGTATGCCCCGTACGAAGCACATATCGGATCTCTGGTAACTAGTCTCTATAATCGAATAAACATGACCTAGTCATTTTATCCTGATGACTGCAGTACATAAGAGAACCAGTTCCGTATCCTACGTGACCATCATCTCCACTATGACTGGAGTGATACTTCTGTCTTGACATCACACCCAACACACTACGATTCTCAATATACCCAGAAGAGGCATACACAGAACCTGTTAAAGCCCTGGACGACCAAAACCAAAGTACATTGATTGTCGCAAGTATTAGCGGTGCAAGTCTCAGGTTAAGACCAAATACACCTACCCTGATTTCAGACTTCCATAGACACATAGTCATACTACCAATGGAATTCCGAGGGGTCTATCCAGAGCGAATCTGTTTTCCGTACCATCGGTAAAACACAACCTCCTATTACACTTGCATGAGTATCCTACCCAAATATATGAGAACTATGATGTTATGCCCTCACAACGAGCACAAGTGTAATACTAGTCTTTTCCGCATTATCGATGTCCAATCTCGATAATACTTTGACTATGGATATTTAATGATTAAACCTTCGTGGATTGATACTGTCTCATATCATCTAAATCCAGGAACTAATCATAAGGACCTTCTATCATTTATACATCTTTGGTGATCTAATCACAAATGATAAAAGAGCAATTTCCTTTGTCACATAGTTAATTTGTACAACAACACCATGATCTGTACAAATAGTGATGCTATGGGTCATAACTGTCCAACAGATTTATGTATTTTTTTGTTTGTTTGCTATCAGTATTATCATATGTCCTACTCCTGCCTCGTACATCAACACATATTACTTGCATGCATTGAAATATGTCAACTCCATTAGATTTAAAAATTGGGCAACCTGGTGTTTATAGTTTTTATGGAATGGAGTAAAGAAGGTCAATGAAAATAAAACTTCTTCAATTAGAGGATGTGTTTTATTTTTAATGGTATGAAATGAATAACATTTGATCTCTTTAATTTCATCATGTTGGTGCTACCACCAGGCAGTCCATGTTTATCATTATGACATTTATTTGTTTCTGCAGATTTTCTACATGTCGTCTTCTACTTACCATCTCTGTTCACCGAGGAATGGTTGGCTTATCATGCAGTGGACTGCCACGGAAATAAAAAAATTTGTTCAATGGGAGAAAAAATTTGGTGGTTTCGGGAGCAATGCGGTATTAAATTAAGTTAAAAAATTTCCTTTTATGGTATGCTTCAAGTTATCATTAAAATATTAATTATTATTTTTAAATTTTAAATAGGTTCTCATGAGGAAGGAGAGTAGCCACCAAGACAATTTTGTACGTGCGAAGGAATTCGATCCAGTTATGACAAGCCTACAAACAATTCAGGAAACTATAGGAGAACATGCTAAAAAAACCTCACAATGCATGAAATTGATGGAAAATAAAATGGACCAATTGACAAAAAAGATTGATAAATTAGAATCATATTTGTTAGAGCTAAATTCACATGTTTGTGGAGAACAAGCGCGTCCGACTAATGAACTGACGTCGGTCCCTATCTTTGAAGCTGCACAACCAGTCGATGCTAAGGAAGTAAATGCCCATGATAAAAAACCAACTAACATTAGTTCGTCCTCTCTTGACAACTCATTCAAGTTGAAGCATAAGCTTGCAGCAGCATTTATTGAATCAATGGCCAACCCTAAACCATTCTCCACCCTTCTAAAGGATGAGGTATGAATACAAGCAATTATATGTTTTCTTTTACTTTCATTGTTATTATTTGAATATAATTTGTGACTTATTTTCTGTCACCTAGTCCTCGATGGATATAGTTGGACAGAAGGCAGAGGCTCAAGACTCTGACATGTCTTTAATTCCTAATCGGCCACTGAGAAACAAAAAGCCAGGGCCTTATCAACTTTCCCCATATGATCTTTTATCAACAGGCGCAATGTCCAAATTTAATGCTGGTCATTTTTGGTGAACAAGGCAGTCAATACTGATCATTTGAAGATAATTCAATATTGTTTTAATAAATTCGCTGAGAAAAAATACCAAATCATTTACCACCATAGACTAAATTATTTTCAATATATGTATATTGGAATGAAATTTTTTTTAATCTTTTTCGGGTTGCTTGTAGTGACATTATTGTCCGAACAAGTCATGAACATATCACTCGGGGTAGCTTGTTGTCGCTTTTTCCTGGTGAACCAGTTCAAGGCGAGGTTGTATCTATTGATTTTTATGATTTTTATGTATTATTTTGTAATAATAATTGACCTATTGCTCAAGTCATTTGGATGAAAGCTGAGTACCTCACCATAGAGGAGTCTTTCAAAAGAAGTATTGAACCAATCAATTGGTTTTTACCTACAACCTTTGCTGTTAGTATTTTCGTTCTACCATTAAACTTGATTATTTTAATTTCGTTACTTTATTTTTATCTCATTCCAAGTCATAATATTTTGGTCTGGAATCCATAATTGAATATGTAGCAAATGGTACTAGAACGAAATGCATGATATGATTCGTTTCGTAGAGCTTCCCAAATGAAAGATCATTATATATGTGATCTGCAAAGATGCCAACAGGTCCAATGTATATATTTCTATATGCTTCATTTATATTTTTTACGTTATTATTTCTTAATTGCATCCTTATATCTTCTTTACTTTTCAATAGATATGTGTGCCCATCCACGACGGAGATTTCCATTGGTACATGTTATTGATTAAGGTTAAAGAAAAAGTTTGTGAGATTTGGGATTCTTTGCGGAGTGGTCGTCGAGCGCGTAAACGACAAAACCAAGAGAATATTATTGTAATTCCATCTCACTTTTATTTTATTTATTATTTATTTCATTTGGTTGTATTTCTATTATGCAGAATTTTTTGATTATAACCAGTTTATTTTGTCATTTAGTTGCAAGCGCTAGATGTTATCCACCACAGTTATATATTGAATACATTCCCAGAACCTTGGAGCTTCTTCACTTTCCAAATGTCCAGTGGTATGAGAGTTCCAACCCAACCCAATGGGTATGATTGCGGGATTTATGTTATTAAATTTATGGACACTCCGGGAGTCGCCACCGGCACAACTTATCTGGTACGTGATGAGACTATTACGTTCAACTAACTTTTCATAATCAAGTGCTTCGTAGAACATAACAGTTCCATATATTCATATATTTACTCACTTGATTGTTTTGGGATGTATAACTACATTGAGTTAAGGTTCTTGGGTGCTATATATACTTACAAGTTTACATTATATATTCTTGTTACTTGCTTTTACAACTTGGAATATTTCGTCTATATAAATGGACAAAACGAAACCAAACTTTAGCAGTTAGTATTGCAAATGGGGAGACAAAATTCCTCACCTCACCTCACCTCACATCTTTTATTCTCTTTAATGTATCATCGACATTTGATTTTCTAAATGTATTAACAGCATTTCATTTTCTCTTACTGCACAATTATTTCTATGTGATGACATATATTAAGTTGTTTTGGATGGTATAAATATATTGAGTTGAGGTTGTTGGGTGATACATATACTGACTAGTTTCCTTCAATGATTTTATGTTAATTGGACCAACATGACTCCCAAGAAGCAAGAGTGACAATAGCACTGCAACTTATTGACTCTCCATTGAATGGCAAATGTGATGAGGTCTTAAAGTTAGCAATGGGAGAATATAACACACAACATCAGCTGAATTCACTGCAAACACCAAGATCGAAACCTCCGAAATTGTCAGTTAGAATGGAAAAGAACAGTAAAAAGAAAGGTCGTTTAAGGAGAAATGCTTGACATTTATTTTACTGAAAATGTAGCTGTAAATGCATCAGTGGATGAAGAATATAACAATTCTATGAATTGGGGTATTATTTTTGGTCATCAGTTTAGACTTTTTTTGAAGAATCTATAATATCAGTGATGAAGCAGCATAAGTATCTTGCTTCAGGTTCTTGTCGTGATGCTTGTATCCGAATGGTTTTGTGTATATGTCTCATCTAAATTAGCCAATGATTGCATTAAACAAGTCAGTTAACAACTTTCAAAATTTCGTATTGAATTTGGTTCACTTCATCAATCCACTGAACCTTCCTACAATGACCAAATTTGAAAATTTCATGTTTTATTGTTAGTCTTATGTATTAGTTATTAAACAAGTCAGTAAATAAATAAAATCCATGAATTGACAGACTTTAACCCCTACATGTTGCAATGCATGAGCATGTGCTAAATCAGCATTACTGACATGTCTGTGGGAACGAAGAAATTGTGTCTCATATGGGGTTGCCAACATATGACTGTGGTCATCAATAAATTTTACAACCACGTATTTCTCTCTTGAATGATTAAATTTGATACGGAGTTTCGCTGGACAACCGTAACTAGTAATGCCATTCGGTTCCCTCACTCGATTAGTTAGCTCCAAATATTTTTTTGACCTATAACCCTGGCAAGAGCAAACCTAAGAATGAAATATTATTTTGCCACTTTTATTATCTCTACGAATCTCATCTTTCTTAGTGGAGAATCCAACAGACTTAGAATGTTTTTTATACCATGCCTCGGCATCTTCGACTGAATCAAATTCTGAACCAACACTTATTGATCCAGTGAAGTCATCTGTACATGTGTTCTTTGAAGGTTGAAGCTTGCTACTGTCTGTAGCATTAGTTAGAGTGGCTGATATATCCCCAAAATATTGGCTGGAATCTTCTTCATTGAGGTCGAACCCCTAAGCTGCAATACTTCCAGTAGCTGATGTTGAAGTCATTAGTACAGCTAAAGCAAAAAATAAAATACCAAGTAAATAATCTGACTTAATGAAACAAAAAATCATTTGATTAATTTCTAATTTAATCAACCACCCAACAAGATGATGGAATCAAATTTTGAATTTCATTGCTCATGAAACCGAAAAGACAGAACAAGTTGATGAAAACTGCTAATGAAGAATACTTACTGATGAAACCAGAACCACCAAGCTTCCTGTTGAAACCAGAAACAATGAACAAGTTGATGAAAGCTGCTGATGGAATTTACTTACTGCTGATGGAACCACCGAACTTGCTCTTGCAACCAGAAACACTGAACAAACTGGTGAAACAAGGCAGTCAACAAGCTGCACGTAGGTCCCTCAAAGGTAGAATGAATTTGCTTGCTTGGGGTGGTTGGTGAAGAATAACTCATTCATGAAGCACAGCCAAGAACGTCAACTTCAAATCAATTTTCACTGCAAATTTTAATTTCCATTTATGAAGTAAGTTGAAAATAGTAGGAGGCCCATGCTATGGATTTGGCCCATTTATTATTTTTCACTTTGGCATGCAATTTGAGAAGCCCATCTTAAGCCCATTACATAATGTAGAAGTAAATTACAATTAAATTAAGTAAATTAAAAAGTACAAGGCAACAAATATAATTTAAAAAATGATCATCTTCTATAATTAATAAAAATTCATTTTCATACTAAATACCTTTCATATGAGGGATATGAAATAAAAATTATTTATAAAAAAATTTTAAAAATTCTCCTCCATGCTCATTAACTTTAGTAAATACTATTAATTGTAACCAAATTTAATATTTACATAAATAAATAAGTATAAAATTTATTAATTTAATATGGAATCGATTTTTTCCAACTCATATGCATGCTCATTAATATATATAATTAACGAAAATTAAACCATAACACATGTAATTAATATATTTATTAAAAATACCTCACCAAAATATCGAAAAAATTATTTTTTTATACGAACCATTAGCCATAATTACTCGAATCTTAATTGAAAAATAATTGGTCAAAGAAAATAATAAAACGATTCATTAACGAAAAAACGTATTCATGATATTAAATTCGTATTCCATTAGTTTAATAAATGATTTCAACCGAATTTACCCATTTATTAAACGAATACATTGTTTGAAACTCACATTCGCTTTAAAGCGAATCGAATCGAATAAATAAACAAATTTCTTACCCAAATTGCCACCCCTAGCCGTAATGAATAAAAATTATAAGCGAAAACAATAAGTATAAAACTCGTATACATGCTAAATTAACATATGTAATTAACGAAAAATATAAGTAAATATCAATATTAATACTTTGTGCTCATTATTTGTGATGTTTCATCTTTTTGTATTAACTTATAACCATTAAACACGAAATCGAGATCGAATCGAAGTAATAAACATGATATTGAATAATTTATATCTAATTTGTAATTGTTAGATATAACCAATACATGCAACTTGACACCATCAATATGCAATTTAACCATTAAGATGCAACTTTCAACCTTAAAAGATGCAACAAATATTTTATGCTTGAAAAATAAAAAATTAAATAATGACCATTAGAAACGCAACTTTAACAATAAATGTGAAACTACAACCATTAGACATGCAACTTATACCAATATATATGCAATATTTCAAATATGAAACCTTTAACAATAAACATGCAACATTAAATCATTAGACTTGAAATTTTAGCAATAACATGCAATTGCATCTACCTCGAAAATCGCACATGTAACTATGACCGTCGAATATGAAACTACAACTATTAGACATGCAACTTATACCAATAAATATGTAATATTTCAAATATCAAACATTTAACAATAAACATGCAACATTAAACCATAGGACTTGAAATTTTAGCAATAACATGCAATTCCATCTGCCTCGAAAATCGCACATGTAACTATGACCGTCGAATATGAAACTACAACTATTAGACATGCAACTTATACCAATAAATATGTAATATTTCAAATATCAAACCTTTAACAATAAACATGCAACATTAAACCATAGGACTTGAAATTTTAGCAATAACATGCAATTCCATCTGCCTCGAAAATCGCACATGTAACTATGACCATGGAATATGAAACTACAACCATTAGACATGCAACTTATACCAATAAATATGCAATATTTCAAATATGAAACATTTAACAATAAACATGCAACATTAAACCATATGACTTGAAATTTTAGCAATAATATGCAATTCCATCTGCGTCGAAAATCGTACATGTAACTATGACCATTGAATATGCAACTTCTACCATTATACTTGCAACTTTCACCAATAAATATGCTATATTTGTAATATGAAACCTTTAACAATGAACATGCAACATGAAACCATTGGACTTGAAATTTTAGCAATAACATGCAATTGCATCTACCTTGAAAATCGCGCATGTAACTATGACCATCGAATATGAAACTACAACCATTAGACATGCAACTTATACCAATAAATATGCAATATTTCAAATATGAAACCTTTAACAATAAACATGCAACATTAAACCATTGGACTTGAAATTTTAGCAATAACATGCAATTGCAACTGCCTCGAAAATCACACATGTAACTATGACCATCGAATCTGAAACTTCTACCATTACACTTGCAACTTTAACCAATAAATATGTAATATTTCTAATATGAAACATTTAACAATGAAAATGCAACCTACAACCATTAGACTTGAAATTTTTAGCAAAAACATACAATAATTTTTTTATATTATTTTATTTTTATCAATATTTTATAATTTATTTAATAAAAAATAATTTTTTACATTTTTTTTTTTTGAATAACTGGTTGCAACTGAAATGCGTAAATAATTAGTTTATATTTGGATTTGTCTTTTTTGTTTTTTTTAATAGCATTAATTGATACTACGTAATAGAGATGAAGATGATATAAAATTTTTAATCTCATTATATCGTTCAAAAATAATACTGTTCGGATTCGAGGCCAGGTCTCTACGGCCCCAATATAGAATGCTTACCATTAAATGTTTAGGCGTTTGACATAAACACAGCATGGAAATTTTCGTTGATGGGACTGTGTAGATAGGCCAATTAATAGAAGGTTCCAGGGGTGGTCAGCTCTAGAATGCTAATTACCATTAACTAAGTGTGCGGTGAGCATATATCCAAAAACCCAATTTCCGAAACTCTTTTAGCTACAGAAGGTTCGAACTTTTGCAATGAAGTTGGCAAAGAAATTCCCGGGATGGTCAGCCCTAGAGCTGCTATCTGCTTTGATCTTTCAAATAAGCACAATCACCATAGAAGAAAACATAACCTAAAAAGTATTTGATCTTTCCTTTTTTTTTTTTTTTTCATTTATTATTATTATTATTATTATTTTCAAGTCTTGACTCTTTGTTGTAATGGAACAAGTTCCTCTATTTTACACAGTGTATCGGAAGCTGATAACAAATTTGACGTGAACATAGCATTTTTTATTTAGTAAGTGCACTATGCATGTTTATTTTTATGTCTGTTATTCTCATAACAGTCATTTGGGAGTAGAAGAGTAGCCACCCACTAGTTGCTTACTTTCTTCTAGAAATTGTAATTCTTTTTAGCATCACTTTTAACGTTTTGTGGTGGAGGGTATATAATTATAAGGTAATTTATTTTATTTATTAAATTTTAATTTCTTTAGTTGGATAATTTGTGTTGTTAGTTTGTTACCGTTTCTGGTTTATTTTTGTTGACTAAGTGGCAGAAAGTTGCATGCATAAGACATGCAACTTTCGGCACTTTTGGCAGCCAGCTAATGAAAACAAGTGAAGGAAGAAAAGCCAGCCCTTTGCCAACTTGCTGCCAACTGCCAAGACGTGTGCTACAGTAGCACACGTCTTTGGCACTATAAAATGGAGTCTGAAGTTCATTCCTAGACATCCCTAAATGTGTGAAAGTGTAGTGAGAGTGATTGGTGAGAGTTTTTTGTAAAGCTTGTGTTGTAAGCTTTGTAATTCTTTTGTGGGTATATAAAAGAAGAGTTTTCTCTCAAATTATCCTCTATTATTGTGTGTTTATTCACAACAAGTGGTATCAGAGCTACGGTTCCACGGAGGGATCCCGAAATTCAGTAACGAAGTTTCGGTTCGGAAAGTCGATTCCGACGAAAGTTGTCGAAAATCGATTTTGAGCATATCATCGGACTTTTCACGGCGAGACGAGCTCGGTGATATTTTCCGGCGATCGAACGGAGGTCTGAGTAAGACACACGCGCCGCACGCGCCGGTCAGAGACGCCTTCACGCGCCCCACGCGCATCTCACGCGCCCCACGCGCCCAAAGGTTGAAGACGAAGCTGAGTCATCCGCCACGTCAGCGCACAGTCAGCGTCCAGTCAGCGACACGTCAGCAGACCCTGCACAGTCAGCAGCCCAGTCAGCAGGACACGTCAGCAACACAGTCAGCTGACACGTGGCATCCAGTCAGCAGCCACGTCATCCGCCACGTCAGCAGAACTGCCACGTCAGCGGTGCCTGGTAAATTTCAGATAGGTCCCTGAACTTTCTGGAAATTACAATTTAGCCCCTATACTTTCAGAAATTTTCAACTTAGTCCCTGAACTTTTTTGGAAATTGCAATATAGTCCCTGAACTTTTCCGTAATTGCAATTTGGCCCCTTAACTTTCGGAAATTGCACTTTGACCCCTGTAATTTCTGAAATTTGTAATTTGGTCCCTGTGTCGGATTTTGACAAACGAAAGTCAGTGTCATTTCCACCATTTTCGACCATTCCGGACGCAACGGTGAGGTCCGTTTTTTGAAATTCTGCTTAGAATTTTTATGATGGAGGGAGAGCAACGGAAAAATGATTTTGTTAACCAGTACAAACTATTTCACATGGAGAGGAAGGATGAAAGACCTTCTGTATGTGAAGGACTATGATGGATCGGTATTTCTGGAGGAGAAACCAGAAGGAATGACTGATGGAAAGTGGGCTAATCTTCACCAGAAAACATGCAGTACTATTCGTCAGTGGATCGACGATAGTATCGTCAACCATGTCAGTGAAGAAACAAATGCACGTGTGTTATGGAGAAAGCTGGAGGAGCTTTTCCGAGCAAAGACTGGAAACAACAAGTTGTACTACATCAATAAGATGATGGGGTTGAAATACCAGGAAGGTACAGCTGTGGCAGATCACATTAACGATTTCCTCGGAACCATGAAGGAATTGTCGGGATTGGGCATAGACTTCGGAGATGAGGTAAATGGCTTAATACTCCTTAATACGTTACCAGAATCTTGGGAAACGTTCAGATCTACGGTGATCAATTCAGCCGCAGATGGGAAAGTCACTATGGAGATGGCAAAGACCAGGATCTTCGAGGAAGAAAAGAGGACGAGAATGCAGGAGTCAGCATCAGCCTCAACCTCAGAAGCTCTAGTGACAGAAAAGAACACCAGAAGGGGGAGGAGTAAAAGCCGAGGCCCAGGGAGATCAGACAAGAACCGAGGTAAATCAAGAACAAGGGATATTGAGTGCTATCACTGTAAAAAGAAAGGCCATATGAAGAGGGACTGTTACAAGTTGAAGAACGAGCAGTCCAGAAGAGATGGTGACTCTAATCAAGAAAGAGTTGCTACTACCACCGAGAAAACCTCCAAATAATTTTGCATAATGTATGAAGAAGCTGTTGTGAATCTTGCCAGCCACGAGACCAGTTGGGTGATAGATAGTGGCGCATCCATACACGCCACATCTCGCAGAGACTTCTTTTCATCTTACACACCAGGAGACTACGGTGCTGTAAGGATGGGGAATGACGGACAGTCCAAAGCCGTCGGTATTGGTGACATCTGCCTTGAAACAGAGAACGGGACAAGGCTAGTGTTGAAGGGAGTCAAACACATCCCAGATATCCGGTTAAACCTGATCTCAACAGGCAAGCTGGATGATGAAGGTTTCTGCAGCACCTTTAGTGACGGATGCTGGAAGCTCACTAAAGGGTCAATGGTCGTGGCACGAGGTAAGAAAGACTCAACCCTGTATTTGATGCATGCTAAGCTTTCCAATAGTAGCATAAATACAGTTAACAGCAATGAGGCAGCCGAGTTGTGGCATAAAAAGCTCGGTCACATGAGCCAAACAGGGATGGAGATACTACGCAGGCGGAATGTTCTTCCGGAATTGAAGAACTCACACTTACGGAAGTGTGAACACTGCATGGCTGGAAAGCAGAACAGAGTATCCTTCCAGAGCTCCCCGCCTCAACGGAAACCGAAACCGGAGGTACTAGATCTCATACATTCAGATGTATGCGGTCCGATGCAGATACGAACACTTAGAGGGTCACTGTATTTTGTGACATTCATTGATGATCATTCAAGGAGGATATGGGCATACACCTTGAAGAGAAAAGATCAAGTGCTGGGAGTGTTCAAGGAGTTTCATGCTTTGGTGGAGAGAGAAACCGGCAAGAAACTGAAGTGCATCAGAACAGACAATGGTGGAGAATATAGAGGTCCGTTTGATCAGTACTGCAAGACACAAGGAATCAGACATCAAACGACACCTCCGAAGACACCTCAGCTGAATGGCCTAGCTGAGAGGATGAACAGAACCTTGTGCGAGAGGATCAGAAGCTTGCTGTCACAAGCCAAGCTGCCGAAGACATTCTGGGGGGAGGCACTCATCACAGCAGTTCATGTTTTGAACATGTCCCAGTCCCCAGCGGTCGCACTGAAAGGTAATGTTCCTAACCAAGCTTGGACAGGTAAAGAAGTGTCGTACGAGCACTTACATGTCTTTGGGTGCAAAGCATTTGTACACATCCCAAAGGACGAGAGATCCAAGCTTGATGCAAAGACGCGACAGTGTGTCTTTATTGGCTATGGTCAGGATGATTTCGGCTACAAATTGTATGATCCTGTGGAGAAGAAGATCGTCAGAAGCCGGGATGTTGTCTTTGTTGAAGACCAGACCATAGAAGATATCAGAAATGAGATGAAGACAATGCCCCAGCAATACAGAAATGTGAATCCATAACCTCAGACACCGGTGCCAGTTCGAGTTGAAGATGAGGTTCCCAGACATGAGGGTACAGGTGATGAAGCTCCCAGAGATGATGATCATGATCAACCACCAGTACCAGAAGTTCCACCAACAGTTCCACAGAGAAGGTCTGACAGAGAGAGGCGACCTTCAAACAAATACTCTGCATATGAGTATGTGCTGCTTACTGACGGGGGAGAACCCGAGAGCTACCAGGAGGCTGTGGAAACAGAGGACAGAGAAAAGTGGGAGGAAGCCATGCAAGATGAGATGAAATCTTTGCATGACAATCACACTTTTGAGTTGGTGAAATTGCCAAGAGGCAAACGGTTTTGAAGAACAAATGGGTGTACAGGGTGAAGCAACAGGAGCACACTTCACAACCCCGGTACAAAGCCAGATTAGTTGTCAAGGGATTCAATCAGAGGAAAGGCATTGACTTTGATGAAATCTTCTCTCCAGTTGTGAAGATGTCATCCATCAGAGTGGTACTCAGCTTAGCAGCAAGCCTCGACCTGGAAGTTGAGCAGATGGATGTCAAGACCGCATTTCTTCACGGGGATCTGGAAGAAGAAATTTACATGGAGCAACCAGAAGGCTTCAGAGTCAGCGGGAAAGAGGACTTTGTGTGCAGACTCAGGAAAAGCCTCTACGGTTTGAAACAGGCACCGAGACAGTGGTACGTGAAGTTTGAGTCAGTTATGGGGGAGCAGGGATACAAGAAGACCACTTCAGACCATTGTGTATTCGTTCAGAAGTTTTCTGACGATGATTTTATCATCTTACTGTTATATGTAGATGATATGTTAATAGTTGGCAGGAATCAATCGAGGATTGATAATTTGAAGCAGCAACTGAGTAAGTCTTTTGAGATGAAAGACTTGGGGCCAGCTAAACAGATTCTTGGCATCAGGATCGGTCGTGATCGGAAAGCCAGGAGGTTATACTTGTCACAGGAGGAGTACATCGAGAAGGTACTTCAGAGATTCCAGATGGACAAGACTAAAGCGGTTAGCACTCCTCTTGCTACCCACTTTAGATTGAGTACGAGACAGAGTCCCTCTACTGAGTCAGAGAATGAGGAAATGAAACAGGTTCCATACACCTCAGCAGTGGGAAGTCTTATGTATGCCATGGTGTGCACGAGGCCAGACTTAGCACACGCAGTTGGATTGGTCAGCCGGTTTATGTCAAACCCAGGACGGGAACACTGGAATGCTATCAAATGGATCATGCGGTATCTACGAGGCACATCCTAAATGAGGTTATGTTTTGGAAGCAGCGACAAGCCAGTGTTGATGGGCTACACCGATTCAGATATGGCAGGAGATGTGGATACCCGAAAGTCTACTTCGGGGTATCTGATTACTCTCTCAGGAGGAGTTGTGGCATGGCAGTCGAGGTTGCAGAGGTGTGTTGCACTTTCTACAACAGAGGCAGAATTCATTGCAGCGACGGAAGCTTGCAAGGAATTGCTGTGGATGAAGACATTCGTCCAGGAATTGGGTTTCAAGCAGGAGAAGTATATTTTGTACTGCGATAGCCAGAGTGCTATCTATCTCGGTAAAAATTCCACATTTCATTCAAGGTCAAAACATATCGATGTGAGGTATCACTGGATACGGGACGTCCTGAGCTCAAGGCTGTTAGAACTCAGGAAGATTCACACCGACGACAACGGTGCCGATATGTTCACGAAGGTTTTACCGAAGGAGAAGCTTGAAATCTGTCGTGCCATAGCCGGGATGACAAAACTCTCCACATAGTCAGAGTGGGGAGATTCAGAGAACTACGATTGACTTGATCCCATCTCAGGGTACGTAGGCAGTCACAGAGATGCAGCCAGGGGAGGATCCTTTGGAGGATCCGGATTTGGGTGATTGATGGTCGGCTCAGATTTTGGGAAATCTTCACCGAGGGGGAGATTTGTTGACTAAGTGGCAGAAAGTTGCATGCATAAGACATGCAACTTTCGGCACTTTTGGCAGCCAGCTAATGAAAACAAGTGAAGGAAGAAAAGCCAGCCCTTTGCCAACTTGCTGCCAACTGCCAAGACGTGTGCTACAGTAGCACACGTCTTTGGCACTATAAAATGGAGTCTGAAGTTCATTCCTAGACATCCCTAAATGTGTGAAAGTGTAGTGAGAGTGATTGGTGAGAGTTTTTTGTAAAGCTTGTGTTGTAAGCTTTGTAATTCTTTTGTGGGTATATAAAAGAAGAGTTTTCTCTCAAATTATCCTCTATTATTGTGTGTTTATTCACAACAATTTTGGTTATGAGGATTCTGGAGCTCATCATTGATTTTTTGGTCGGATTATTATAGAGCAGCAATCAATATTTCCTTCCATGTGTTTGTAGTTGACCATCTGGCAATTGTTCGTTCACGACATAAATAAGCATGTTGTTAAGGTAATTATTAGTAGCGAGGCGAATTGTATTTTCAAGTTCTTTGGATATAACCTCCAGTTGGTCGATGCTTGAAGTTTTCTTTAGACTGTGATGTGTGTGTGTGAAGAAATAGTAAATTCACTATAATTAACTCTTTTACGTTTGAGGCCTTTCTACATCAAGGCAAGTTACTCGTTTTTCTTAAATATTGTAACACTGTTCATGCCGATAGGTTTTACCTCAATAATTGTATCCATTCATGTCATTTTTATTTAGTTTATGAATTCTTAAGTATTGATATGTATGTTGCATGTTGTAGTGAAATTATTAATTTGTTAAGGCATATGTTAATAAACAACTTAATGAGTAGTAAAATATTCATCAGTGATGAGAATATTTGCAACTCAACCCATCATTTCCAATAAACTTTGAAAGAATAGTGGATTATTTTTTTTCTCTATTTTGTTATCGGGAATGATTTCCTCCCATACATGGCAACATTGGAAATTAGGGAGTTGTAGAAAGTACTTTGTTCCTTCAATTAAAAATATGGAGTTACTATCTTGTCCCTAACAACATGCTTAACTTTGTTGTTCATTTTATATGGAGTTACTATCTTAAAAATATCACTTATTTGTTTGTGCTATTACTTTCATGTAACTTATCCTATATTATTATTTTAAATTTTTTTATTACTACAGGGTGCTCATGTAATATCACATCCCATTATAATCTTCATTATCTCAAACCTAACAAAACCCCACCTAATTATCATTTAACAACTATGTTTGTTTGTCTACTAATCTAAACAAAAACACTCATCCACCCCTAATCACTACTCCGAACACCATCCAACTTCTTTTATAAAAAAAAATAATAACTTTAGCATATGTTTCAGGCAAAAGCTAATGAAGAAAGAGAGAGATGAAAGCTTTGCATATGTATTAGCAATGGGTACAATACTTCTCATGGCCATGCAAGAAGTGTTTGAGTTGTGAGGGTAAGAAGTGTGTTGAAGACAATTCCGGAGAGTTTTGAGAGCAATTCCAAGGAATTTTAGAGAGAGAAATTGAAACCAATAGAGAGAGATTTGGCTAGAGAGAGAAAATATGTCCAGAGATAGAAAACATCTCGTTCGACGTCGTCTGGTATCCGTTTCCGGCGAGTGACTACATCCGGAGAATCCCCTCAATGAGACGAAGTCAACGCCGCCGAGATTCATTCTCACGCCCTCGCACGCACCCTGAGCACGCCACCGCTTTGCTGCTCCACGCGCTCCATGTGCCGACACACAATTTGTATGTTTCTTATGTGTTTGACAGGCATTCGAACGCCCTTACGTAAATTGCTTACGTTGAACATGATTTTTAGAGGTTTTTCAATATATAAATTGCATGAAACATGCATAAATAAAAAAATGAACAACACATATATGTAATAAGTTCTTAAGATTGTTGGTATGATGTATTATTTATCACTTTTAACATGCATAATTCAATCAAAACATGCAAATCATAAATCACAAATAATAATTCAAAGATTCAAGAAAAACCTGTATATATTTTTGTAAAAGATGAAAACTTTAAACTAAGTCGATATGTTCTTAAGAACTTATTAGTCTCGTATTGGTGCACTTACGGATCTTTTGGCTAACGTTCTCACATGATACTTGGTTACTTCTTGATCAAAAGGCAACTCCTTCGATCAAGATCTTCAAACTTGAAAATTATGGAAACTCTCTTTTTATTCTCACTCTCTAATATGTCTAAAATTTGTGAAAGAATTGAATGAATAAAATGAACCTAATGACCCCTTTTTATAGACATGGAGGGTTGCCTTTGTAAAGATACTTCTATGTCAAGGAAGCCATTTTTTTAAGAGTTATAACCCTCCAAAGAACCCTTTCAATCATAAGGGTTGTATCATTTCTCATTAAAGAACATATCATTTCGATCCACAAAGTTTTGTCTTTTTTTATTAAATGATTATATCATTTCATTTTGTATAAATATACACATTATATTTAGAAAATGTCCTACATAAATTAGATGCATTTTCGTCTTGCTCATCCCTACACTATGATTAGTCTTGCAAGTTGTTTGTATCTAGTAGCAGTATACGTGTATTATGACTAGGGGCGGCAAAACGAATCAACGAATCGAATTTGTATCGAATCCTAAACGAATTGAATTAAAATGTGATGGATTCATATTCGATTCGTTTATTAAACGAATCCTAATATCAGGATTCGTATTCGATTCGTTTATTAAACGAATCAAATATGAATATTCGTTTAGTCACAATATTATTCAATAACATAATTTACCATAATTTATTTACATTATTTTTCATAAAATTATACATATGAAATATGTAATTAGTATATTTACTAAAAATACCTTACAAAATATTGATAATATTATTTTTTTCTATGGTAATTAGCCATAATTTCTCGAATCTTAATTGAAAAATAACAATACCTAGTACAAGAAAATAATAAAACGAATTATAAACGAATAAACGAATCAATTAGCTTAAATTCATATTCGATTCTTTTAATAAACGAATCGAATTGAATTGACCCATTTATTAAATTCATCAAGAATCTGTCACGAGTCTAGTTTGAATATACTATCAAAATCAACTGTAAAAAAAATCAATGAATCGGAAAAACTGATTTTTTAACTCTAAATAAAAAAATTAACCAAATTTTTTAAAGTTCCTAAACTATAAAATTAAAAAATTAAAAATCTATATTTTTTTTATAATTTTTTTGTTAGAATTTGTTAAAATTAATGATTTTATATATATATATATATATATTATAATTTTTAATTAATTAAAATTATTTATAACATTATGATGACGTCAGTTGGTTCAACCGGACTGGTTCAACCGATCAAATCAATAACTTATTAAACCTTTTAAATCAACGATTCAACCACTAATCTGATTTTTGAATCAATGCTATTAGCTGATTTTAGTTATTAGGATAATAAGATAACAACCCTCAACTCCATAAATTTTACCAACTTCTTTGCACATTTAGCCCCATTTTTTAAAAAATATTATGTGTTGACCTACTCAAATTCATGCTTTTTTCATTATGGCCTTTATTTTTTACCCTATCAATTCTACTAATTTATGTTATATTACTACTTAAGTTTATAATTTCTATATTTTGGCACCATAAAAAACTCCTGCATCTACCACTAATTCGGCCCATGAGTTTCTAACTAGAGAAACTGATTAACCGGAGTTTAATCTATATGTCGCAAGATCGGGCTAAGAAAATATCTTTAATATCCTTAAGTTTTACCCTTTTTTAATAAAACTAGAGTTTCAAATTTTTTTCCAATTATGTCCCAATTCAATTTTTAACAAAATGATTAAAACACTCTTTATATTTTTTTTATTCCTTTTTAAGTAAATATCGTATATTGTTACATTGACATCTTAAAATAGTAATTTGTCATGTGATCAGTTGGAGTTAAAGACGTATGTTTTGTTGTAAATTCTTCAATTATTTCATAAGGGTATATATGTCTTTTTGGATGGCAAAGGGATGCTTGAGTGGTTACAATCCATGGAGGGTTGCAACCCCACCCCAAGGGGTGCCCTTTGGCACCCCTCCACTCCTTTATAAGGGGTCCTTACTCCAAATCTAAAGGGAGATTTTTCTTTAACAAAAAGAGAAGACATATAAATATCCAAATTCTCCAGACATTTTGTTTTTTGGTTTTGAGAAAGATCCACCATCTTCCTAGTTCATAAACTTGTTAAGGAGTGCTCCTTGTACAAGTAGCATCCGAATAATCCTGGGAGAACGTTGGCAATACGAAACCGTAGAGCACCAGTGACGGGCCAATAAGTTCTTAAGGACAGAGATCATTTCGACTTGGACAATTCTGCAATCTCCATTTTCTGGTTTGTCTTCAAGTTTTCTGGTTTTAAGGTTTTGCATCTAGATCTACTTTTGGTAGTTTGATCTGTTTGTTTTGCATGTTTATATTACTGTTTAATGACACTAATTTGACCACAATCTTAAGAACTTATTGTATCGTTTTATTAGATAGTAATTTGCATGTTAGGGTTTGAATATTTTCTGGAAAATACGAACTGTGCATGAAAAACCCGTAGGGCGTTCGAACGCCCGACGCACGCGAAGGCTAAAAATTTGAATTTTCGTAAGAACGTTCGAACGCGTCTTCAAACGCAACTCGAACGCAAGCCTTCTGCCTTAGAACGTTCGAACGCGTCCTAAACGCAACTCAAACGTGAACTCTCTGGAATCATTCCGTTCGAACGCGTTCACGAACGCTATACGAACGTGAACTCTCTGGAATCATACCGTTCGAACGCGTTATCAAATGCTACTCGAACGTGAACTCTCTGGAAACACTTCGTTCGAACGCGTTATCAAACGCAACACGAACGCACACACACTGGACAGTCTCGTTCGAACGTAGATACGAACGTGACACTAACGACTTTGTCCTGTAAGTATCATAAAATGCAAACTTTAATTAATATTAACTTGGTTAGTCATATACTGTAAACACATTAATCTTGGTAGTATAGATTTAAGTTATTATTAAGTTGTTCAATTATCACAAGCATACACATAGTGATAAAGTTGAAATTGATTGGTTGTTGCATAATTGGTTGAGAATTTAAAGTGTAATAATACACAAGTAATTCCATCCAATCTTGATTGACATATATATCTACATTTATTATATATCACTTTGGACAAGGTCATTCGTTGATCGTTGTGCAATTTGTCTTTCGTAGACTAATTGACCATGTTGATTTTCCAGTTACATATGGCTAGCGGAAATATCACGGTACCGGTCTCTCACGGAGAAAAACCGGAGAAATTTGGTGGGGAAAATTTCAAACAATGGCAGAGCAAGATGCTGTTCTACCTGACAACTCTCCAGTTGGTAAAATTCATCAAAGATCCTCCGGGTCCTGTGGAGGGTGAATCTGAATTGGCCAAGGAAGAGCGAGAACAGACTTGGATGTCTGGAGACTTCCTATGCAAGAACTACCTTTTGGGTGGTCTTGACAATACCCTGTACAATGTGTACCAAGGCATGACTTCTGCGAAGATTCTCTGGGAATCTCTCGAGAAGAAGTATAAAACTGAAGATGCCGGACAAAAGAAATTTGTCGTGGGTGGGTTCCTGGACTACAAGATGGTAGATTCAAGGACGGTGATGTCTCAGTTGGGTGAACTGCAATTGATCATTCATGAAATACTGGATGAGGGAATGAAACTTTGTGAGACGTTTCAAATTGCCGCCATAATTGAAAAGTTGCCTCCATCATGGAAGGACTTCAGGAGCTATCTGAAACACAAAAAGAAGCAGATAAGCCTTGAAGACCTCAGTGTTCGATTGAGAATCGAGGAGGACAACAGGATGTCCGAGAAGGTCAGCTACAAGACTCTGGAGTCTAAGGCCAACATCATTGAAGTTGTAAAGGGTAGCAAAAAGTGAAAGAACAGTGGAGCTGACTCTGGGATCAAGAAGTTCAAGGGAAAATGCTACAACTGTGGAAAGAGCGGTCATATGTCAAAGGACTGCAGGAACAAGAAGTCTCAGGACAAGGGCAAGAAAAGGAAAAATGAGGCCCATGTCACTGAAGGTGAGCAGCTGACTGATGATATCTCAGAGATGGAACTATCAGCAGTGGTAACCGAAGCCAACATAGTTGGGAATCCGAGAGAATGGTGGGTAGACATTGGGGCTACTCGTCACATCTGTGCAGACAGTAAAATGTTTTCCATGTACCAGAAGGTCGATGGCGGTGATCATCTGACAATGGGAAACTCGTCTACCTCTCAGGTAGTTGGACAAGGCACAGTGGTTCTGAAGATGACATCCGGAAAGGAGCTAACATTGAAGAATGTACTGCACGTTCCAGATATTCGGAAGAACTTGGTCTCGGGCTCTCTTCTTAGTAAGGCTGGTTTTAAGCTTGTATTTGTTTCTGATAAGTTTGTAATGACTAAGAATGATATGTATGTAGGAAAAGGATACCTAACTGAGGGTCTTTTCAAGCTAAATGTAATGACTGTTAATCGTGCTATTAATAAAGCTAGTTCGTCTGCTTATATTATTGTGTCACAGAATGTATGGCATGGGAGGTTAGGACATGTTAATTATGATACCATGCGTAAATTAATTAACATGGACCTTATACCTAAAATTGCAATTGATAGCCAACATAAGTGTGAAGCATGTGTTGAAGCAAAAATGCATAGAACATCATTTCATTCTATAGAACGTAGTTCTGAACCGCTAGAACTTGTACATACCGATGTATGTGACATGAATATTGTGCAAACAAGAGGCGGTAAAAAGTACTTTGTCACTTTTATCGATGATAGCACAAGATTCTGCTATGTGTACCTGCTGAGAAGCAAAGCAGAAGCTATTGAGAGCTTTGTGCACTATAAGAGCGAAGTTGAAAATCAACTTGGCAAGAAAATCAAAAGAATCAGGAGTGATAGAGGTGGTGAATATGTTTCACCATTCGGTGAATATTGTTCTGTGCACGGAATTATTCACGAAACCACTGCTCCCTATTCTCCTCAACAGAACGGAATTTTGGAGCGCAAAAACCGAACGTTGAAGGAAATGATGAATGCTATGTTGACAAGTTCGGGTCTACCCCAGAACTTGTGGGGGGAAGCCTTGTTTTCCGCAAACTACGTTCTGAACAAGCTTCCTCACAGAAGACTTGACAAGACACCATATGAATTGTGGAAAGGTTTCGTACCTTTCTACAAATACCTCAAAGTGTGGGGGTGTCTTGCCAAAGTAATGGTTCCTAAACCTAAGAAGGTTAGAATAAGACCCAAAACTGTTGACTGTGTATTCATTGGATATGCTCACAACAGTAGTGCGTATCGATTCTTGGTACACAAGTCGGAGATTCCTGACATCAATCCAAATATGATAATTGAGTCAAGGAATGCGATATTTTTTGAAGAGACGTTTCCTTGTAAGGAAAGACAAATAACTGGGTCTCTCAAAAGGACAACTGACACTGTCAAGGATAGTGATCAGGTTGACCTGGAATCAGATCAACGTGTAAATGCTGAGACAATCGAGCCTAGACGTAGCAAAAGAGCTAGAACGTCTAAGTCGTTTGGTCCCGATTTTCTGACATACTTGTTAGAAAATGAGCCTCAAAGCTATAAAGAAGCTATGGCTTCTCCGGAGGCACCTCTTTGGAAAGAGGCTATTAACAGTGAGATTGATTCAATCCTACAGAACCATACTTGGGAGTTGGTTGATCTTCCGCCAGGTTGTAAGCCGCTGGGCTACAAATGGATATTCAAAAGGAAGATGAAAACGGATGGATCAATAGATAAGTATAAGGCAAGACTTGTCATAAAAGGTTATAGACAAAAGGAAGGCCTTGATTACTTTGACACCTATTCACCAGTGACTCGTATCACATCGATAAGAATGCTCATAGCCATAGCAGCTATATTTGGTCTTGAAATACATCAAATGGATGTAAAGACGGCATTCTTGAATGGTGATTTGGATGAAGAGATTTACATGGAACAACCAGAAGGGTTTAGTGTTCCTGGACAAGAACAGAAGGTGTGCAAATTTGTAAAATCCTTGTACGGATTAAAATAAGCACCGAAACAATGGCATGAGAAATTTGACAAAGAAATGTTGTCAAATGGGTTCAAAACCAATGAGTGTGATAAGTGTGTGTACACCAAATCAACTCAAAAAGGATATGTCATTGTGTGTCTCTATGTAGACGATATGCTGATAATTGGTAGTAATCATGAAATGATTCAGTTTACCAAAAACGTGTTATCCAGCAGATTTGATATGAAAGATATGGGGATAGCTGATGTGATCCTAGGAATAAAGATTTCTAGAGCATCAGACGGATATATATTATCACAAACTCATTATATTGAGAAGATACTCGATAAATATATCAAAGGGGATCTAAATGTGGCTAGAACCCCTGTAGACCTAACCCTTCATTTATCAAAGAATACTGGTTCAAGCATATCGCAACTAGACTATTCGAGAATCATCGGAAGTCTGATGTATCTCACGAATTGTACACGACCTGATATCGCTCAAGCTGTGAATCGGCTTAGCAGATATACGAGCAATCCAGGACACAACCACTGGAAAGCCATAGTAAGAGTTTTGAGGTATCTGAGAGAAACTTCAAAATATGGGCTACATTACGAGAGATATCCTGCTGTACTATAGGGTTACAGCGATGCTAACTGGATATCTGATACGGTGGATTCCAAATCCACGAGTGGATTCGTTTTCACACTTGATAATGCAGTCGTGTCATGGAAATCCTCGAGGCAAACGTGTATTGCCCGGTCTACTATGGAATCAGAATTCATAGCGTTAGACAAAACAGCGGAAGAAGCAGAATGGCTTAGAAACTTCCTGGAGGATATTTCTAGTTGGCCCAAACCGGTGCCAGCGATAAGCATACATTGTGACAGCCAATCGGCTATTGGGAGAGCCCAAAATATAATGTATAATGGTAAGTCTCGACACATACGTCGGAGACATAATACCATACGTCAACTTCTCTCAAGTGGCATAATAACGATCGATTATGTCAGGTCGAAGGAAAACCTAGCGGATCCACTAACTAAGGGTTTACCTCGAGAGCAAGTTGAGAAGTCATCGAGGGGAATGGGCTTGGAAGCCTAAATCTAAGAATTGTCACTGTGGAAACCCAACCTAGTTGACTGGAGATCCCAAGATCTAGGTTCAAAAGGGACAACAGAAACTTTGTGCAATTCAAAACGAGCACTGAAGAGTTTCATACTCTTTCCCATTCCGATAATGACGCTGAGTGCTGTCTGTCATTGGTTAGGATAAGCTAAGGCTTTTAATGATCACTATATTAGGAGATGAGTCCTAATGGGTAAAGACAGATTACCTCTTCATAGTAGATCACCTATTTCAAGTAAGAAGTAAGGCCGCTTCCATGGGAACCTTAAAGGCGGGTTACCCTAAAGTGCTTGATGAATCCAGGACCGTTGTTCAGGGCCAAAATGAACACAACCGTAGAACGGGAAAATGGTCGAATTAAAGCTGTGTGTTGGCAATTGTCTTGGTTTACACCAACGGCAGAACAGTTCAAGACTAAGGGTCACTGGTTTGCCAAGTAAATCCGATTGTCATTCACTAGGAAAGGTTCAAGGCGAAAGCTACCTATTTCGATGCAGATTTAGCTCACGGTATCTCTCTCACGTGTATGAATGAATATTTGAAGAATTGTGGGGGTTGTTGTAAATTCTTCAATTATTTCATAAGGGTATATATGTCTTTTTGGATGGCAAAGGGATGCTTGAGTGGTTACAATCCATGGAGGGTTGCAACCTCACCCCAAGGGTGCCCTTTGGCACCCCTCCACTCCTTTATAAGGGGTCCTTACTCCAAATCTAAAGGGAGATTTTTCTTTAACAAAAAGAGATTTTTCTTTAAACAAGAGAAGACATATAAATATCCAAATTCTCCAGACATTTTTTTTTTGTTTTGAGAAAGATCCACCACCTTCCTAGTTCATAAACTTGTTAAGGAGTGCTTATTGTACAAGTAGCATCCGAGTAATCCTGGGAGAATGTTGGCAATACGAAACCGTAGAGCACCAGTGACGGGCCAATAAGTTCTTAAGGACAGAGATCATTTCGACTTGGACAATTCTGCAATCTCCATTTTCTGGTTTGTCTTCAAGTTTTCTGGTTTTAAGGTTTTGCATCTAGATCTACTTTTGGTAGTTTGATCTGTTTGTTTTGCATGTTTATATTACTGTTTAATGACACTAATTTGACCACATGTTTTAAAAAGAATAAATTAATCCTGGTTAAGGAAAATGAAAATATTAGGTGTTAAAATGGTAATATTGCTATGATTTAAGATGAAAACAATATATCAATAAATTACAACATTGTTACGAGTAATGAAAAGTTGCTAAATGCTAATGATAAATATAACATTGTTTCGAGTATTGAAAAGTTACTATAATGCTAACAATAAATGTATTTGTTAATAGTAAGTTCGATGTACTCTTCTATATTTACAGACATTCATACAAACATAAACACCAAAATTATGATTTAATATTGAGCTGAATTTGTATTAAGCATTGAATCAAAAATCAAGAGATAATTAAATAAGACTCACGTGTGACTCATATTAGATAAATCTCGGTTAACTTTTAACTTGTCTTTTTGCGTCTCAATTTTCAGGATATTGCTATGGGGGTTATCCTTCGATCTCCACCACTTGTTGTTGCCTTCATCTTATGGTCGATAATTGGAGCCGCTTATTCCATTGATGTAAGCACTCAAATTTTGTAAATCAGAAATTTAAGTGCTGCAGTTTAAAAGATCTTCAATTCAATTTAAACACTTAGCATGATCTATCATTTTCCTTTTTCATCTTGGTTGCTTGTTTAACAAAATTGGGTTCTTGATGAAATAAATTTCATCTATAATTGTTCTTCTCAATCGTGCAGCTTCCACTTCTACGATGGAAGGGAAGTCCATTGATGGCTGCAGTTACCATCATATTTCTGAACGGACTTCTTGTTGTGATTCACCGATCACTTTAGAGAAGATTTGAGGAAAAACCGAATTGCTTTTCTATTACTACAAGAATAGATAAAAAGTTTACAACTTGAAACTTAACAAAAAAAAACCTCACACTCTCTCTGTATTTTCTACACTCTTTGGGATGATTTTTACAAAACTATGGTACTCATTTTATAGTTGCCAAAACGTGTTGCCAGCTTCTTCAACACGTTTTGATTTTTCCAGCTTCTTCAACAAGTTTTACTTTTGCTTGCTGACTCCAACAAATCTCCCCCTCGGTGAAGATTTGCCCTAAAATCTGAGCCGACCATCAATCATCCAAACCGGATCCTCAAAAAGGATCCTCCTCTGGCTGCATCTGTATGACTGCCTACGTACCCTGAGTTGGGTTCAAGTCAATCTTAGTTCTCTGAATCTCCCTACTCTGACTATGTGGAGAGTTTTGTCATCCCGGCTATGTCTCTGCACAACTCTAGCTTGTCCCGAGTAACCACCTTTGTTAACATGTCTGCTAGATTCTCATCTGTATGGATCTTCACTAGTCTCAGCAGTTGTTAATCCATCACCTCGAGTATCCAGTGATAGCGAATATCAATATGCTTCGTCCGGGAGTGATACATTGAGTTTTTGCTCAAGCCCAGAACACTCTGATTGTCACAATGTATCTTGTAATCTGTCTGCTTGATCCCTAACTTTTGGAGAAAACATTTTAGCCACAACATTTCCTTTTCTACCTCAGCTATGGCAATGTACTCAGCCTCTGTTGTGGATAATGCAATACACCTCTGCAATCTTGACTTCCATGACACAGCTCCCCCTGCAAAAATGTAGATGAATCCTGATGTAGATTTCCTACCATTAAGATCTCCCGCCATATCTGAATCTGTATAGCCTTCCAAGATCGGATCAGCTCCCCCGTAACACAGACGAAACTTCGTTGTACCCTTGAGGTACCTGAGAATCCATTTGACTGCCTCACAGTGTTGTTTTCCAGGGTTAGAGAGAAAACGGCTCACTACACCCACTGCGTGTGCAATATCTGGCCTGGTACATACCATTGCATACATTAGGCTTCCAACAGTTGAAGAATATGGTATTGCTGACATTTCCTCTATCTCTTTCTTGGATGAGGGGCATGAACTCTTGCTCAGTTTGAAATGGTGCGCTAGCGGAACGCTGACTGGTTTGGCTTTCTGTATATCAAACCTTCTGATTACCCGTTCAATATACATTTCCTGTGAAAGCCACAACTTCTTATTCTGTCTATCACGAACAATCTCCATTCCCAAAATCTGTTGAGCTGGTCCTAAGTCTTTCATGTCGAAAGCCTTGGAGAGTTCATTCTTCAGCTGGCTGATCTTCGTTGCTTCTTGTCCAACAATCAACATGTCATCTACATATAGTAGAAGAGCAACGAAATTTCCATCTGGAAACCTCTGAATGTATACACACTGATTTGCTGCAGTTCTTTTGTAGCCTTGACCCACCATGAATGAGTCGAACTTCTTGTACCACTGCCTCGGTGCTTGCTTGAGCCCGTACAAGCTCTTTTTCAGCTTGCAAACAAAGTTTTCTTTTCCTAAAACCTTGAATCCTTCTGGCTGCTCCATGTAGATTTCTTTATTCAGATCACCATGAAGAAATGTTGTTTTAACATCCATCTGTTCAAGCTCCAAGTTCAATCTGGCTACCAATCCCAGGATAACTCGGATTGAAGCCATTTTTACCACTGGTGAAAATATCTCATCAAAGTCAATTCCTTTTTCTATAGGAATCCTTTGACAACTAGCCGAGCTTTGTGTTTCACCACTTTCCCGCTGCCATCTTTCTTGAGCTTGAATACCCATTTGTTTTTCAGTGTCTTCATTCCATGTGGGAGTTTGACTATCTCATAAGTGTTGTTCTTCTGCAGAGATTTCATCTCATCCTGCATTGCGTGCATCCATTTATCTTTGTCTTTATGAGATACAGCTTCGTTGAAGGTTTCTGGCTCCCCCTCGTCAGTAAGTAGAATGTATTCTGATCCTGAGTATCTGGCTGATGGAATCCGGCCTCGCTCAGGTCTTCGTACTGGAGGTTCTGGCTGTTGTTGTCATCCGGATCTGTGGATGATCCTGAAGCCTCTGATGGAGCAGGCTGCAGCTCCCCCTGCTCAACACCTCCTTCCTCCTCCGGTTCTGCTTCTGGTATGTCTTGCACCCCATCATCATATGTGGCCATTGGTGTTGGTGATGGGGTTGTGTCTGGATTTGCATCGGTATTGTCGGAACTGGTTTTAGAAGGCATCTTGGGTTTTTCAATGTCTTCTACTGTCTGGTCTTCGAGAAACACTACATCCTTGCTTCTGATGACCTTCCTTTCCTTCGGGTCCCATAGCCTGTATCCAAATTCCTCGTCTCCATAGCCTATGAAGATGCATGGAGTAGTCCTTACATCGAGCTTCTGCCTGAGCTCCTTGGATACATGCTCAAATGCTAAACATCCGAATATTCTGAGGTGAGAATATGAGGGATTCTTACCAGACCACACTTTCTTCGGAATCTCAAAATTCAACGGTACATATGGTGATCTGTTGATCAGGTAGCAGGTGGCACGAACAAGAGCAGCATTTTTGGAGACAGTGATTAGATCCTTCTTTGTCAAAGTAGATGTAGGCACTGCATTTTTACACATAAGTCCCTATGATGAGTCTCATTTGGAGACACTAACTTTTAAGTCACGGAGGTCACGGAAAACGGACATCGAAAGGGGAAATTCAGAATAAATAAGGTTCACTGTTTTCGTTCGTGCTGCGTTCATGTATACGTTCGAACTCCAAACAGATTGCGGGCGTTCGTGCCGCGTTCGAGGAGGCGTTCGAATGGTGTCGGTAATTCTGGTTTTGCTGCTAGCCTCACATTAAGCCCAATTCGCCCAAGCCTTGGCCCACACGCCCAAGCCCACTTAAAACACATATTTAACACATGGTGAAATCAAAACAAATCTAAAAATCACATACCAAATTAAAATAAACATTAAAATCAATCAAATATTTTAATTCCTTAATTAAGATATTCACCCACCAATTACACAAGATTCCTTCCTAACTAAACAAATCACATACTAAATTAAAAAGATGTCATGCCTAATTAAAATCAATCATAACAAATTAAAAATATTGACTTCCTAATCTAAACCAATTTTGTCCCCCATCAAATCCCTTGCTTTCCTTGTCTAACACCAAATCATATCTCTCTTTAATGCCAAAATCCCTTTCTTGTGAGACAATGTGAAACCCTAGCCCTTCTCTATATAAACAACCCCTAACCAAGACATGCATCCTCTAGCTCATACAGATAACTCACACAAAAATCACAACACAAAGAACCTTAGCCACTCACGGCAATAGCAACAGGAAGAACACAAACCATTCCCCTCATCTCCTCCACTCCATAACCGAAAACAGCACCCTCATAAACCTCTACCCATCACCGAAAATCTCCCCCATACAGCAGCCCTCCATCACCGAAAATATACCTCCAAACAGCATCCCAAACACACCCCAAACAGCCCTTGAAACACGCCTGGACAGCAGCCCAAACCACTCCCAAAACAGTCCCTAAAATCCCTTAAAACAGTAACATAAACTGCACTTATAATCCTTGAAATAACCACACAAAACTACACTAAAAACCACGAAAAACACTCGAAACAGTTCGTTAAGCAGAGACCGAACAGCAGCTGAATGGAGACCGAACAGCAGCAGAACGGAGACCGAACGGCAAGCAAAACAGCAAAACAGTGAGCTAGGGCGTTAAACCAGTGAACCGGAGAAGTTGAGGAGCTGTACCCTTTCCGACGTCCGTGAAACGCAAGCCCGAAAGTTGGCAAAAAGGTTAGACCTGAGGGTACTTTCCACACTCATCTTTATTTGATTTTTGTTATTTATTTTAACTGTATTTTAATTATTTGTTGAATCTTGTGTGTGTATGATGCGTGTTGTGGGTATTGGATGAATGAAAGAGTGTCGTCTCTTGCGGTATATAGGATGGAAACCCAAACGTAAATTCCGTAGCCGAATCCGAATGGACAGTAGTGCGGTCTGTACTTGGGATACAACTCCACGTACCGCTTGAGTAAACGGCACCTTCTTTTGTTTCATGTTGCTTTGATTTATTTATTTATTTTTCGTCACTTGAATTCTGCATCTTGCTTATTTATGTATGATTCGATCGAGCGCATGGGCTTAGTAAGTGGAATGAAAGATCCCCTATAGGGAGGGGTTAAAGCCCTTTACCACGATGCTTCGCCGCGCCGGTTGATGTGTGTTCGGTTGAATGCAAGATACGTTCAATCGGGCATACTACGTTTGATATTATTGTTTTTTAATTCTTTGTATGCGTGATTCAATCGAGCGCATGGGTTTAGTAAGTGGAATGAAAGATCCCCTACGGGGAGGGGTTAAAGCCCTTTACCACGATGTTTTGCCGCACCGGTTGACGTGTGTTCAGATGAATGCAAGATACGTTCAATCGGGCATACTAAGTTTGATATAATTGCTTTTAATTCTTTGTATGCATGATTCAATCGAGCGCATGGGCTTAGTAAGTGCAATGAAAGATCCCCTATGGGGAGGGGTTAAAGCCCTTTACCACGATGCTTTGCCGCTCCGGTTGACGTGTGTTCGGTTGAATGCAAGATACGTTCAATCGGGCATACTAAGTTTGATATTATTGCTTTTAATTCTTTGTATGCATGATTCAATCGAGCGCATGGGCTTAGTAAGTGCAATGAAAGATCCCATATAGGGAGGGGTTAAAGCCCTTTACCACAATGCTTTTCCGCGCCGGTTGATGTGTGTTCGGTTGAATGCAAGATACGTTCAATCAGGCATACTAAGTCTGATATTATTGTTTTTTAATTCTTTGTATGCGTAATTCAATCGAGCGCATGGGCTTAGTAAGTGTAATGAAAGATCCCCTATGGGGAGGGGTTAAAGCCCTTTACCACGATGCTTTGCCGCGCCGGTTGATGTGTGTTCGGTTGAATGCAAGATACGTTTAATCGGACATACTGAGCTTGACATTGTTGTCTTTATTCTTTGTGTTGCATGCATCAGGTCTGGTTCCGTTCGAACGCGTTATCGAACGCTATACGTACGTGAACCTTTTGTTTATCGTTCGAACGCGTTCTCGAACGCTACGTGAACACACACGCACTTTCTTAGTCTTATCATGCATCAGGTCTGGTTCCGTTCGAACGCGTTCTCGAACGCTACACGAACGCGAACCTTCTGTTTACCGTTCGAACGCGTTTTCAAACGCTACGCGAACGCGCACCCACTGAACTGAGTCCTTTTCATCAGATTTCATACATAGTTTTCCTAGTAGCTATCCCCACATGTATGAATACAATGTGTTTAATGTATTATAATTCATATACCTATGTCATGATAACATTTGAGTATTATTTCTTGTGGTATATCGGATGGAAACCCAGACATAAATTCCGTAGCCGATTCCGAATGGACGGTAGTACGGTCTGTACTTGGGATACAATTCCACGTACCACTTGAGAAGGTGCTCACATGTGTGCTTGTGTGGTTAGTATGTGTGCTTGTGTTTTCTTGAATACAATATGCCAATGAAGTTGTATGTTTGTCGCTCATTTGATGTACTTCCAAGCATGCAATCTTAGATGTGAAATATATGTGTAAGTCTTATTTTGTACATGTGAATTTAGAAGCATGATACTCTTGGAAATAAGTGCTACTTAAGCCTGATTAAATTATTACATAAATCCTTTCATTACAAGTGGCATTAGTAAGGGACCATTCCGAACCCAACGGTTTGAGGTCTTCCCTTGCGAGGGGTGAGTGCGGCCTTAAATCTCATTTTCTCGGTTCACACCGGGTGGCGACTCCATTATTCTCCGATTTAGTCCCCCGTGGCTACACCGTACTCCCGATCGGGCCGCGAGCCCGAGACAGCATGCGTCGTCCAGTTCCTGTATCCCACAGTATACAACCCCCTTTCACCCATGTGACCGTGTTTCTGGTGCCACAGATTCTGAGAAGCCTCCGGTTCAGCTACATTTAGGCTTTCTGCACAAATATTCACATGAGTCATGTATAAGGTTCCACAGATATGTCCTCGGGCGATGACCATGGCACCTTTTATCATCCTCCAAGTGCCGTTGCTGAAGTGGCTAGCATAGCCCTGTTTGTCAAGGGCTACCCCCCGAGAGTAAGTTGAGCCGAAGTTCTGGAACATGTCTGACCTCCTTCAGGGCTATTGTATACCCTGCATTTGTCCGCAATTGTATTTCACCATTTCCTACTATCTGAGAAGAACTGGTAGTCTCCATCTTCACTGCTCCAAAGTCTCATGCTTTGTATGTTGTGAAGAAATCCCTGTGAGGAGTGACGTGTTAGGATGCTGTAGTATCTACCACCCACTCAACATCTTGAGTTGTGGCGTGAAGGCATGCTTCTCCTGGCCGGAGCATATAGCTACATCTACCGTGGCAACTACTAGTGACTCCGCGTCATTCTTCTTCGGCTGGTTATTGCCTTGTCCCTGCTCCCGTTGCAGTTTCCGGCAATTTTTCTTCAAGTGGCCTTCTATGCCACAGTGGAAGCACTTGTATGTCTTTTTCCCATCCTTGGATCTGCCCCTGCTTTTTCTTCTGCCTCTCCTTCCACCTTGATGTTTCTCCTGTTGTCTTCCTCGTTGCTCCGAGACAAGGGCTTCTGTTTGATCTGAGCCCACGTCTTTTCTTCTGGCTTCTTCATTTGACAGGGCATCATTTACCATAGGCATGGTAAGTTTGCCTCCTGGAGCTGAGTTGCTGAGAGTAACCACCAGAGTCTCCCAGCTATCAGGAAGAGAACTGAGTAGCAAGAGGGCTTGAACTTCGTCTGCCAGTTGCATGTCTACTGCAGACAATTGGTTCACCGGGCTTTGAAACTCGTTGGTGTGTTCTGCAACGGAAGTTCCACTCCACAGCTTCAGGTTCACCAAACGCCTCATGATTAAGGCTTTATTCCGATATGTTTTGGCCTAAAACATGTCTTCCAATTTCCTCCATATTTCATAAGCATTTATGTCTTGTGCTACATGGTGGAAGACATTATGGCTGATCCACTGCCTAATCTGACCCAAAGTTCTGTTGTTGAGTTTATTCCAGTCATACTCCTTAACAGACTCTGGTTTCTCTCCCTTCAACTAGATGACATCAAACAGATCTTTACAATGCAAAAAATCTATCATCCTAGGTCTCCAGAGGGAGTAATTAGTAGCAGCCAATTTAAAATTGCACCAGAATGAGAATCCTCCATTTCCATTTTAAGTTTTAAAGTTTAAAATGAAAATAGATTAAAATCGAGGCTGAATTTCACAAATCCGAGGTCACCGTTGCGTCCGGAACGGTCGAAAATGGTGGAATAGACACTTCGTTGGTCTAAATCCGACACAGGGGCTGATTTGTAAATTCCTAAATGTTCTGTGGCAAAACTGTAAATTTCAAAACTTCAGGGGGCTAAATGAAATTTACCAGGCTGCTGACGTGGCGCTGACGTGGAAGTGCTGACGTGGCAAGTGGGACTGGATGTGCTGACATGGCAGACACATGGCGCTGACGTGTCTGCTGACTGGGCGCTGACTGGGTGCTGACTGGGGCTGACGTGGCGCTGACGTTGGCTGACGTGGCGCTGACGTGGCAGCCATGTAATCGTCTTCAACCTTGCAACAGCGCCTGCAGCGCGTGACGCGCGTGAGGGCGCGTGGGAAGTGCACTGGAAGGCGCGTACGGTGCGTGACGGCAAACAGGACGTCGGATCGGTCGTCGGAAAATACCACCGTGCTCGTCTCTCCGTGAACTAGCTGATGGTACCCTCAAACTTGATTTTTGATAACTTTCGTCAGAATCGATTTTCCGATCAGAAGCTCTGTTACTCGGTTTTACGATCCCAAAGAACAACCGAAGCTCTGATACCACTTGTTGTGATTCACCGATCACTTTAGAGAAGATTTGAGGAAAAACCGAATTGCTTTTCTATTACTACAAGAATAGATAAAAAGTTTACAACTTGAAACTTAACAAAAAAAAAAACCTCACACTCTCTCTGTATTTTCTACACTCTTTGGGGTGATTTTCACAAAACTGTGGTGCTCCTTTTATAGTTGCCAAAACGTGTTTCCAGCTTCTTCAACACGTTTTGATTTTTCCAGCTTCTTCAACAAGTTTTGCTTTTGCCAGCTTCTTCAACAAGTTTTACTTTTACCAGCTTCTTCAACAAGTTTTACTTTTGCTTGCTAACTTCCAACACTTCTACTTCATCCACTTCCAGGTATATACAAATAAGGCTGGAAAAAAAAGCTTGAGTCTGGCTCCAGATAAAATTGGCTCGGGCCTGGACATATATTGGAAAAATAAAAACCTTAAATTCAACTGGTCTTGATTGTAATTAAAAAAATATTGTTTTAATTAAATATATAAAATTTTAATTCTAAATATATATATTTATAAATAAATTTTTAAGGTGGAATTAGTCGTCAGGATTTAGTCGTCAGGTTCTAGATTCGAGTTTAAGAGGTACATTTTCTGTAAGAGCCTGAGGCAGACGGGTTTTACTTGCTCTGTTAAAGCTCATTGATTCGTTTATTATTTTCTTTTACTAATTATTGTTATTTTTTAATTAAGATTCGAGAAATTATGACTAATTACCATAGAAAAAAATAATATTGTCGATATTTGATAATATATTTTTAGTAAATATATTAATTACATATTTCATATGTATATATTTATGAAAAAATAATGTAAATAAATCATGGCAAGTTATGTTATTGAATAATATCATGACTAAACGAATATTCGTATTTGATTCGTTTAATAAATGAATCGAATACGAATCATGATATTATGATTCGTTTAATAAACGAATCGAATACGAATCCATCATATTTTGATTCGATTCATTTAGGATTCGATATAAATTCGATTTGTTGATTCGTTTTACTACCCTGACATAAAATCCAAAATGATCAAATTCATGCAATGAGAAATTCAATAATTTTATGTAAGAATGTATATCGAAATCATTTTCAATTTGTACAATTCATAAGAATTGAATTTAAAAAAATAAAATAAAATTTCTAAAATTAACGGAGCCAGAATCATTTAGATGGTTACTGTATAATCGGAGATTAAGATGGCTTCATCAATGCTTTAAATATCTTCTGTACCTCGCTCAGCTTCGCTATCGATGCACGAGAAGCTCAAGGTACTACGAGTTTCCTGTGTCACTGTTGTATCATTTGTTGACTTTCCAATATTCATTTTTTTTGCTCGTCGGGAAACCTGACAGATTGTATCCAATGTTTAAAAATACGGGGCGGCGCCTCGAGGCGGCCTGCTATTGAGGCGCGAGGCGGACCTCCTCGAGGCGGTGAGGCGGGCGCCTCGATCCGGAAATCGGAAAAATAATTCAAAATACATTCATTTCTTCATAATTCATAGTATGTTCAAAAAACAATTGATAAGTAATCCAAAATACATGACTTTCTTCATAATTCATAGTATGTTCAAAAAATTATTGATAACTAATCCTTAAATAAACTATCATTAGTGTATAGCGGCATGAAGCTTGGGTCCAAATCTCTGTCATCATCAGATGGGTCATCATCCAAAGAACCTCATTCACTTGTATTGTCTTCATCCACTAATTGTAGAGCTTTCATTTTCCCTTTCCCTAACAAATAACATAAAGTCGTATTATTTTTAATTTGATTATATAAGTTTCATTATTTGTACAAGATTAACTTACTTTGGTCTCTGCTCCTTTTTTGTGCAGGTGCTCTACTGCCACTCGGTTGTTCAATGGAAGTATTCTCCACAAAGCTTTCTTCAGCCACCCACTCATCATCAGAAGGCAACTCATCCTCAATCAAAGAATCATCAACCGATTGAAATTAATGTTTTTTCATGTATTTTTGCTTCAATCGCATATTGTACATTATGTACACTAATGAGTTCAAATTCTCGGTGGATAATCTATTTCTCTTCTTTGTATGAATCTACAGTTTATTTATTCAAATTATCAGAAGTTGAATAAAGTAGGTATTCACAAAACACGAGTTATTATTAGATCATACCATATTAAATGCACTCCAATTGCGTTCACACCCCGAGGATGAGCATGTTAGACTTAAAATATTTATGACTGTTGATGCCAATGTTTCTCGTTTTGAGGGGATAATGTTGGCTCCCTCCCCCTGATCCGATTCTTGGAGTTTCTGAAGCTTTTAGAGCAGACACAAATGAAATGAAACTCAACCTTGTGTGCTTAATGTTGTTAAGTAGGTTATTTACATCTTCTCAACAAATTTTAAGTTTTGCCAAGTACTAAACAGAGACACTGGTTTCATCCACAGTTGATTGGAATCACAATTAACCATTATAGGCTAAGAATCTTATGCTGGAAAGAGGGGAAAACAAAGAGCTACATTGAATCACGGATAAATTGAAGCCATTCTTATATGGTAGCTTCACTAAAATCAATTTTAATTACAATATACAGTATCTTTCAATTGAAGGTTTGGCTGAATTCAATAAGGCAACTGCAGAGTAAGTTAGGATTTAGGCCAATCTAATGGAGAACAAAATTAACTGCATTCAATAGCTTACTTTTGTTTCTATCCATTTATGTGTAATATTTTTGAACTGGTTCTCTTTGGCTCCCTGCAGCTCTTATAGAACAACGTTTTCCTGGGGAAAAAGTATTGGAGTCCAGCATGCATTTGCATGCATGACTTCATGCATGCAAATGCAAGCTAGCTGCAAATAATGGCAGCCAGCTCTCATGCAATGCGTAACGCGTTGGGTTGGCAAAACGTATGGTCAAAACGTGTGCCACTGTAGCACACGTTTTGGCAACTATAAAAAGAGCCCCATAGCCATTAGAAATGCATCCCAAAAATACAGAGAGTGAGCATAATAGAGAGTAAAGAGTGTTTTGTGAGTTTTTTGTAAAGCTTTGAAATAGCTTTATAATTCTTTTATTTGAGAAATAAAAGAAGATTTTTCTCTCATTTCTCTCTATTGTATGTGTTTTTAACACAACAAGTGGTATAAGTTCCACGGTGGGATCCCAAAACAGAGCTTCAAATCGGAAAATCGGTTCCGACGAAAGTTGTCAAAAATCGGTTTTGAGCATACCATCGGCTTTTTCACGACGAGACGAGCACGGTGGTATTTTCCGGTGATCGAACGGAGTTCCAGGGGAGTCTCACGCGCTCCACGCGCCAAATAGAGAGTTGCCCACGCGCCTCCACGCGCTGACGAAGGTTGAAGACGCTGAGTCAGCGCCACATCAGCGTCGAGTCAGCCACCACGTCAGCCTGTCATGCACAGTCAGCAGCCCAGTCATCCCGCCACGTCAGCAGACCAGTCATCAGCCACGTGTCATCCAGCCAGTGCCACGTCAGCGACACGTGTCTACCACGTCAGCAACAGTGCCACGTCAGCAAAATTTTTGGTAAATTTCATAAAGGTCCATGTACTTTCTAGAATTTATATTTTGGCCCCTGAACTTTCGGAAATTACACTTTGACCCCTGTAATTTCTGAAATTTTGCATTTTGGTCATTGTGTCGGATTTTGACAAAAGAAGTGTCATTTCCACCATTTTTGACCATTCCGGAAGAAACGGTGAGCTCCGTTTTTTTGAAATTCTACTTTGAATTTTTATGATGGATGGGGGCAACGGAAAAATGATTTTGTTGACTAGTACCAATTATTTCACATGGAGAGGAATGATGAAATGTTGGACAATTATGACCCATAGCATCACTATTTGTAAAGAACATTGTGTTTTTGTACAAATTAACTATATGACAAAAGGAAATTGTTATTTTATCATTATTGTAATTAGATTACTTGGATATATAATGAAAAAAGTCCATATGGTTAAATCGAATTAATAAGATATGAGACAGTATTAATCCATGAACGGTTTAATCATTAAATATCCATAGTCGTAGTATTATCGAGACTGGACATCGATAATGCGGAATAAACTAGTATTACACTTGTGCGCGTTATGGAAGCTTAATGACATAGTTCTCATATATTTAGGTATTTGATACTTATGCAAGTGTAATAAGAGTTCTGTTTTCCGTTGGACCGAGAATAGTTTCGCTCTAGATAGACCCCATCGGAATCCCATTGGTAGTATGACTATGTGTCTATGGGATTCCGAATCAGAGTAGGTGTATGTGATCTTTAACCTGAGACTTGCATCGCTATTACTTGCGACAATCAGTTAACTTTGGTATTGGTCGTCTGGAGCTTTAACAGGTTTTGTGCACGCCTCTATTGGGTTTACTGAGAATCGTAGTGTATTGGATGTGATGTCAAGATGGGAGTATCACTTCAGTCATATGGAGATGATGGTCACACAGGATACGGAACTAATACTCTTAAAAGCTGCAGCTATCGGGAAAGTATGACTAGGTCATGACTTTCCGATAACAGAGATTAGTTACTCGGGATCCGATATATATTTCGTACGGGGCAGACACAGAGCCAGTCCTAGGCCTAGCATGTGACATCCGATACTGGATCATATTACGCATTACATTACTATTACTAAGCCTGATACAAATTATATTCCTCGGCGAATATTTCTGGAGAATTGGGTAGGCACGGTGCTTTGGTAGAAACCAACCATGTCTTGTAAATCGGTGAGAACGTGATACGGGGTACGCACGTGTTCGGATAGTCTGATGACCGTTTTTACTGCCAACATATCCAGGAATCTCTTAGGTCGCTTCCCAAAGATTCACCAATGACATTTGACTCAAATAGAATTAATCTGTGATTAATTATGAGAGAGAAAAATAATTTGGGATTAATTACGGCAAGAATTAATTTGGGATTAAATTCGTATAGAAGAGAGAACGTGATTAATTTAGAATTAATCGATAAAATAAATTTAATAGTTAAATTGGATTTTTCTATTTAATTTATTTATATGGGGCTAAAATAATATATCGGATATATTGATTGAAATCGGATTTCAATACGAAATTAAAATTGGATTTTAATTCGGGCGAACGAATTAATTTGGAATTGATTCGTAAGCGAGTATCGTAATAATTTTGCTAGGCATAATTATTTAATTAAATTGGATTTAATTATGAAGCGACGGGAAATTTGTTTAATTGGATTAAACGAACCCGAGCCCAAGTCAAGTTGTGTGTTGTGCAAGCCAACTTAAATTTTGAATTAAAAAAGTGGTGGGACCACTTGACTTACATCAAATGTATTAACTTTGATGGAAGTTGTTGGCCTTATTAATTGGATTCTTTAAACCACACACCAACCAAGTTTTGAACTATTCACTCATCTCTATCTTTGCTCTCATTGCCGATTTCTTGCTCTCTTGGGGATGAAATTTTTGCTTCAAAAATTTCATTAAGCTATCACTCGGAGAGTCATTTGAGGTGTTAGGGAAACTTACCCAAAGGTCAAACAACACAATCAAAAGCTTGGAGCTTTATCCTACAAATGAAAGTTTTTGAAATTTCTCCCAAAATCAATGCAAGTATTTCCGCAATTTTACTTGATTAATCCACACTTAAAATCATGTTTAGGATCTTGGAAACATGTCTTAGAGACTAACATGAAAGACTTTCTATATGTGAAGGACTATGAAGGATCGATATTTCTGAAAGAGAAACCAGAACCAATGTCCGAAGAAATATGGAATAATCTTCACCAGAAGACATGCAATACTATTCGTCAGTGGATCGACGATAGTATCGTGAACCATGTTAGTGAAGATACAAATGCACGTGTCTTATGGAGAAAGCTGGAAGAGCTTTTTCGAGCAAAGACTGGCAACAACAAGCTGTACTATATCAAGAAGATGATGGGGTTAAAATACGATGAAGGTACAGTTGTGGCGGACCATATCAATGATTTCCTCGGTACCATGAAAGAATTGTCTGGATTGGGCATAGACTTCGGTGATGAGGTAAATGACTTAATACTCCTAAATATGTTACCAAAATCTTGGGAAATGTTTAGATCTATGGTGATAAATTCAGCCACATATGGGAGAGTCACACTGAAGATGGCAAAAACCAGAATCTTCAAGGAAGAAAAGAGGACGAGAATGCAAGGAACAACATCAGCCTCAACCTCAGAAGTTTTTGTGACTGAGAAAAATAACAGAAATGGGAGGAGTAAAAGCCAAAGCCCAGGTAGATCAGACAATAACCGAGGTAAATCAAGAACAAAAGATATAGAATGCTACCATTGTAAAAAGAAAGGCCGTATGAATATGGACTGCTACAAATTGAAGAACGAGCAGTCCAGAGACAACAACAGAAGGGATAGTAACTCTAACCAAGAAAGAGTTGCTATTGCCACCACTGAGGAAAATATTGTGAATCTTGCCAGCCACGAGACCAGTTGAGTGATAGATAGTGGCGCCTCCATACACGACACATCTCACAGAGACTTCTTTTCATCTTACACGCCAGGGGACTATTGTGCTGTAAGGATGGGGAATGACGGTCGGGCCAAAGCCGTCGGTATTGGAGACATCTGCCTTGAAACAGACAACATGACAAGGCTAGTGTTGAAGGGAGTCAAGCACATCCCAGATATCCGGTTAAACCTGATCTCAACAGGCAAGCTGGATGATGAAGGCTTCTGCAGCACCTTTAGTGACGGCACCTGGAAGCTCACTAAAGGATCAATGGTGATAGCTCAAGGTAAGAAAGATTCAACACTGTATTTGATGCACGCTAAACTTTCCAATAGTAGCATAAATACAGTCAATAGCAATGAGACAGCCGAGCTATGGCATAAAAAGCTCGGTCATATAAGTCAAGCGGGGATGAAATTACTGCGCAGACAGAATGTTCTTCTCAGATTGAAGAACTCACACTTACAGAAATGTGAACACTGCATGGCTGGAAAGTAGAATAGGGTGTCCTTCCAGAGCTCCCCGCCTCAACGAAAACCGGAGGTACTTGATCTCATACATTCAGATGTATGTGGTCCGATGCAGATAAGAACACTTGGTGGGTCACTTTCTTTGTGACATTTATATATGATCATTCAAGGAAGATATGGGTATACACCTTGAAGACGAAAGATCAAGTGTTGAGAGTGTTCAACGAGTTTCATGCCCTGGTAGAGAGAGAAATCGACAAGAAACTGAAATGCATCAGAACAGACAATGGTGGAGAATACAGAGGTCCGTTTGATCAGTACTGCAAGATGCAAGGAATCCGACATCAAACGACACCTCCCAAGACACCTCAGCTGAATGGCCTCGCTGAGAGGATGAACAAAACCTTGTGCGAAAGGGTCAGAAGCTTGCTTTCACAAGCCAAACTACCGAAGACATTCTGAGGGAGACACTCAACACAACCATACATGTTTTGAACATGTCCCCATCAGTCGCACTAAAAGGTAATGTTCATAATCAAGTATGGACAAGAAGAGAAGTGCCATATGATCACTTACATGTCTTTGGGTGCAAAGCATTTGTACATATCCAAAGAACGAGAGATCCAAACTTGATGTAAAGACGCAACAGTGTGTCTTTATTGGCTATGGTCTGGATGATTTCGGCTACAAACTGTATGATCCTATTGAGAAGAAGATTGTCAGAAGCCGAGATGTTGTCTTCGTTGAAGATCAGACCATAGAAGATATCAAAAAGGAGATAAAGACAATGCCCCAACAATACAGAAATATTGATCCAGAACCTCATACACCGGTGCCAGTACATGTTGAAGATGAGGTTCCCAATCATGAGGGTACAGGTGTTAAAATTCCCAGAGATGATGATCATGATCAACCACCAGTACCAGAAGCTACACCAACAGTTCCACAGAGAAGGTCTGACAAAGAAAGGCGGCCTTCAACCAAATACTCTGCATATGAGTATGTGCTGCTTACTAACGGGGGAGAACCTGAGAGCTACAAGAGGCTATGGAAACAGAGAACAAGGAAAAATAAGAGGAAGCCATGCAAGATGAGATGAACTCTTTGCATGACAATCACACTTTCGAGTTGGTGAAATTACCAAAAGGAAAACGGGCTTTGAAGAACAAATGAGTGTACAGAGTGAAGCAACATGAGCACACTTCACAAACCCGGTACAAAGCCAGACTAGTTGTCAAGGGATTCAATCAGAGGAAAGACATTGACTTTGATGAAATCTTCTCTCCAATTGTGAAGATGTCATCCATCAGAGTGGTACTCAGCTTAGCAGCAAGCCTCGACTTGGAGATCGAGCAAATGAATGTCAAGACCGCATTTCTTCATGGAGATCTGGAAGAAGAAATTTATATGGAGCAACCAGAAGGCTTCAAAGTCAAATGAAAAGAGGACTATGTGTGCAGACTCAGGAAAACCCTCTATGGTTTGAAACAGGCACCGAGACAGTGGTACATGAAGTTTGAGTCAGTTATGGGGGAGCAATGATACAAGAAGACTACTTCAGATCACTGTGTTTTCATTCAGAAATTTTCTGACGATGAATTTATCATCTTACTGTTGTATGTAGATGATATGTTGATAGTTGGCGGGAATCAGTAAGTCTTTTGAGATGAAAGACTTGGGGCAAGCAAAACATATTTTTGGCATCCGGATCGGCCGTGATTGAAAAGCCAAGAAATTATACTTGTCACATGATGAGTACATCGAGAAGGTACTTCAACGATTTCAGATGGACAAGGCTAAAGCGGTTAGCACTCCTCTTGCTACCCACTTTAGATTGAGTATGCAAAAGAGTCCCTCTACTAAGACATAGAAGGAGGAAATGAAACAGGTTCCATACACCTCAGTAGTATGAAGTCTCATGTATGCCATGGTGTGCACAAGGCCAGACTTAGCACACGCAGTTGGATTGGTCAGCCATTTTATGTCAAATCCAGGAAAAGAACACTGGAATGCCATCAAATGGATAATGCGGTATCTTTGAGGAAAATCCAAAATGAGATTATGTTTTGGAAGCAACAAGCCAGTGTTAATGGCTATACCGATTCAGATATGGCACGTGATGTGGATACCCGTAAGTCTACTTCGGGGTATCTAATTACTCTCTCATGGGGAGCTGTGGCATGGCAGTCAAGGTTGCAGAGATGTGTTGCACTCTCTACAACAGAGACATAATCCATTGCAGTAACAGAAGCTTGCAAGGAATTATTGTGGATGAAGACATTTATCCAGGAATTAGGTTTCAAGCAGGAGAAGTAAACTTTGTACTGTGATAGCTAGAGTGTTATCTGTTGGGGTTGGTTCTCAGAGCGCCAATTCCTGGTTGTATTTCTTTATGAATACTACTGTAAAACGTTATTATTATGAATAATATATGTAGTTTCTATAATATAATGTATCTTTCAATATGGTAAAGACGTAATGACCTTAGAATGACTAGTCATGGTGCTGTTGCAAAAGCGTCGCAACTGACATTGAGTAGTATCATGACGTTGTCATTCCCAGACAGTTCCTGGTCAAGGTTTACACTACTTGGTCAGTATAGTAAACCTGTTGAGACCGGTACATGTCTTATACTGGAATATATGATTTCAATGGTTTCTCAATGAACCATAAGTCTTGGAGACTAGTATAGACGTGTAGGTGTTTATAGCGGATAAACACTGAAAGACTCACCGAATATTTTTAATGGATGGTACACCAACGTCAATAAGAATCTTATCGGGTCGAGTAGCACTTGTGATTATTCGACTTGAGATACCATTGTGGGCGCATGAGACATCTTCCACACTTAGATGGCAGTCACGTCACCGATATATTTAGATCAGACCTCCGCATGTTCGTTGGGTGTGGATATATCCTCAGGGTGTCATGTGTGTATCAAGATAGGATCCGTCAGTTCTGTGTATCAGAGCATAGGTAGTCCATATGATTAGCAATCAGATAAAAACCATGGGCCCGTGGTACAATTTAGAAGTTAGTTATAAATGTTCTTTTTGAGATTGCTAATAGAATAGTCGGCTGGATAATCCCTATAGAGATTTGACGTTTACATCTATATCTCTGGGATTTATCCGGATACTTGTGACGGAGGAACTATACATTTTCCATGACCTCGACCTGTATGATTCAGCGAGTTTATCAGTGGTCGTCATAATTTATGGGTGGATAAATTATGGACACGAAATTGGATTTTGTGACGGATATGCCTGAATCTATAGAGTCTCACTAATGAAATATAATCGTATAACACTATGGCAATATTTATAAATAATATTGATTATTTATAAAATCATTTAAAGGTTAAACGCAAAATACATGTGTAGGGACCCGATAGTCATTTCCTTAATTTTTGTGTATTTGCTTTTTAATATTAGATTAATTCAAATACACATTAATTAATTGTCAAATTGAGATATTTGACTAATATTATAAATATATATATGTATTTGATATTTATTGTAAATATAATACATATATTTAATATATTTGTATTTAATTAATTAATTAATTATTTAATTGTTAAATGATTAAATTAATTAAAATATAAATATCTTAAAGTTATGATATTTGTTTTAATGACCAAGTTGCAATTGTTGACTAAGTTGAAAATGTCATTAAGTGTAATGATCATTATTAACAAGTTGGCAAGTTGAACTTTAATGAAATGAAAAATTAAATATCTTGATATTTGGTATATACCAAATTCGGCCAAGGCCAAATTGATAGGGTATATATTGTTTTGTTTTTCATTAGGGTTAGAACACCATCAACACTTATCAAATAACTCCATTAAAAGAAAACAAAGGAAGCTTGGGAGAAAAGAAGAGAAAACAGAGGAAAGCTTGGAATTTAGTAAGTTTTTCAAACTTGATATTAGAGAGGAAAATGTTCCTTAAGTTCTAAGCTTCATGCTATGAGTTTCTTATGTTTTTCTATTCTTTATTCTTTATGTTTTTGGTGGATGGAAGTTTGATAATGGGGTTGAGCATATATTAAGTTGATAGAATGCTTATAAGGTGTTAACTAGCATTCTTTTGAAAGTTTAAGAAACTTGTTGCTAATCTAGAGTTGTTGACCGACTCTTAAATGACCTAGATTTGATCTATAGTTATTTCATTGTGTTGAGACTTGATTTGAATGGAAGAAACATGATTGAAGTATTGGATTTAACCAATTTGGTCTAATTTGTCCAATTTGATGAAATTGAAAAATTAGGGTTTGAGACCACTTCCAAATTTGGGCCTTTTCATTTATGTTGTGTATTTGGATGTGTATATGATACTTATTAAATCTTATGTTGATTGGATTTCATTTGCATGTGTTTTGAACAATGGAAGTGCAAAATGCACATTTCCCCCTTTTGTGAGGCTCACGGCCTTGGTGGCCAAAAATTGGTTTTTTGTTGCAAATTATATTTTGACATTTGGGATATGTTAAATTCATATTATTAATGATTTAAAATCATTCAAAATTGTTTTGAACAATTTCTGACTAAAATGAACAAAATACAAAGTATAGGGGTAATTTGGTAATTACACAAAAATTTGTTTTCTTGTGTAATATTTCATAATTTTATTATTGGGTAATTAAATAAATAAGTTTATTTAATTAATCCGAGAAAAATTTTTGAAATCGAAAACTTTTGATTTTCCACTATTCCGCTGCGTTACCGGATTTCCGCAATAAAACCCTTTCATTATCTACCTTGGTAAAAATTCTACTTTTCACTCAAGGTCAAAATATATCGATGTGAGGTATCACTGGATACGGGACGTCCTGAGTTCAAAGCTGTTAGAACTCAGAAAGATTCACACTGATGATAATGGTGCCGATATGTTCACAAAAGTTTTACCGAATGAGAAGCTTGAAATCTGTCGTGCCATAGTCGGGATGACAAAACTCTCCATATAGTCAAAGTATGGAGATACATAGAACTACGATTGGCTTGATCCCTCTCAGGGTACGTAGGCAGTCATACAGATGCAGTCAGGGGTGGATCCTTTTGAGGATCCGGTTTGGGTGATTAATGATCGGCTCATATTTTAGGGTAAGTCTTCACCGAGGGGGAGATTTGTTGGAGTCCAGCATGCATTTGCATGTATGACAGCATGCAAATGCATGCTAGCTGCAAATAATGGCAGCCAGCTCTCATGCAACGTGTAACGCGTTGGGTTGCCAAAACGTGTGTAGCACACTTTTTGGCAACTATAAAAGGAGCCCCATAGCCATTAGAAATGCATCCCAGAAATACAGAGAGTGAACATAATAGAGAGTAAAGAGTGTTTTGAGAGTTTTTTGTAAAGCTTTGAAATAGCTTTGTAATTCTTTTGTTTGAGAAATAAAAGAAGAGTTTTCTCTCATTTCTCCTCTATTGTGTGTGTTTTTAACACAACAAGAAGTACTCATATCATCTCCCACATGGGGTTTGTAGTCTTTCACTCGAACTTTGTTCTGAAATTTTCATCAAGATACTATTTTTAGCACTGACACGATCATCTTACAGGTAATCACAGGAATATTTTCAGTGATGCTAGAGTTCCATGGTCTGAGTACCGCTACTATGATCCAAAAACAGTTGGTTTGGATTTTGAGGGAATGATAGCTGACATAAAGGTTGACCAACGATTGCACTTCATTTTCTTTTTCCAGTTAGATTTTATTGTCCAGCAGATTGGCATATCATTCACAGGCTTGAACAAAGCTCAGGTAATTTCCCTTCTCAAGATTCTCTCTCCCCGTTTCCTTTATAATTTCATTCTTATAGAGGGATTTGCGTTCTGATATTACTATCATTTTGACTCAAATTCTGATATTTCTTTAAAGTCCTCTATAGGCAACTCTTTGTGAAGCTAGCCAAATCAAATTCTTCCAGAATGACGACATAATTGTGTCATATTAGTCTCCATGTTGATCATGAAATTTTACAAGTCCCAAATCATTTGTGCAATGAAGTGGTAATTTCTGAAACTGTACCTTGGTTTGGGCACGTGTCTGGAATTGGTTACGATATTCTTGTTTTAAGCTTGTACACCATGGCTGCATTTGTTTTAGATTAGAAGATTTGTATGCAACAGTCAACGCCCATCTTTCACTGACTTACCAAGTCTTATATTTGTGTATTATGTTATCAGAGCAAAAACATGACAAATAAGTGGCATGTCTACAACAAAGGATGGAAGGATATCCTTAACCGTACTGTCTTTGGCCAAATGCGAATACCTTGCCGATGCCATCACTGACTCATATCACAATATCAGTTGAAATCATTGGATAATGAGATTCATATCGGAATCAGACCATTAAAAGTTTTGGTGAGTCCAAATTGAACATCTTTTACTCGATAAATAATACATGTTCACTAACTGCTTAAAAAGCTAGTAATCAAAGTTTTGATCAAGAGACGTGTTATATCCACGAAAATTTTGGAATTTCAAAGCTATTTTATCTAGAATAGTTGCAGCATTTAATTTACAAAGCTTGGTTTACACTCGAATTATACGGGCTCTGTCTGTCTGTTATCAGTATAGGACCTGTTAGTAGCAATATGTAACTTGAAATTCATGTGTTAAACGTTGACATTGATACTCTGTTTCCTTGTTTCCAGTTTTGTATTCATGCATAGTAAATGCATAAGCTACAATTTGTTGAACAATTAATTATGCACCTCCTCCTATGGTATGACCTAGTAATCGTAGTTGACCATCGACGGGTCAACATCTAGCAGTAAAGAAGATTGCTTCTTTTGTTTTGGCTGGTTGCTAATTTCAGTATAAATTTGGATTTCGGCAGATATTTTAAAGATCTTGTGTAATCTGTCCATGCATTGTCATTTATAAGAACGAATATTAAAATGTTTGGATTACAAGTTACCAAGACCAAGCTTATATAGATATAGGAGCTCTTCAAAATTTAGCTAAATAGTTTTGTTAAGAGGTACAATTGTGTAAGGTGACCAAGAAAATACTTTAGAGATGATATTTCAGGCTAAAAGAATCCATGTTAAAGTAATATTACAATGCTTATCTGAAAGAGTGGTATAAACAAGTGATTTTCAGAAAGCACGAATCCATCATACATCTAAATTGCCAATTTACAAATGTGATAAAGAATTCAAACACTCTTTACACTTCCAGCCAGACCGATCATCCTAAACCTAGTATATAAAGGAGTAAATTCTATTCGAAAGCCATTGATTATTATTTATTCGCAGGGAATTCAGGTGTATCAGTGTACACAAGGTACGGTGGAGTCTGAAAGAGGTCCCGATGTTGCAACTCTCAGAGTTCCTCCGAGCTCAACTGGAACCAGCGGTACGAGAGAGTGCAAAACATCTGTAATCAGTGGACGATAGCTTGGTTCTGGTTGCACACATAACACAGCAACGGCCGCAATCTGTAACGTGAAGAACAAGCAAGTTTCAACTCAGCATTTATCTTTTCTGCATATTGATAGCTACAGCAAAGCTGAGTCGAGCAGATAAGCCTTGTACCAGTGACATTCTCAAATTCCCAACAGTTTTGCTTAGTTGTTCCACCAATAATCAAAATCTATTCTAACCTAACATGAATCTAACTCCATCCTAATGCTCATTCTCAACCAAGAAACGACTAAAGAAAAATAAAATATATTATCTGAAAATGAGCAGTCAATTTCGAATCTTTCCAAAATTGTAGTTAGAAAGTAAATTGCCTGATGCCGAAGCAAACTAACCTGGAATAAATGCTTTAAATCCATTGTAGCTTTAATCACAGGATCCACGATGTTTGGAAGTTTAGATCTGTCAGTGAGCTGAGGCATGGCCTGCATTCATAAATAGTTCAATCTTTACAACATTTCCTTGGCGAAAAATGGAAGATTAACGGGAGCATAAACATACCCATGTGACAATAGATTGGCACTGAGATGGTGCCAGTTTCTCCACTGGCCTTCTTCCCAATAGAAGTTCCAGAAGCACAATTCCAAAAGCATAGACATCACTCTTGTCTGTCAATTTACCTATGAAAATTTTATTGAAAAAATCTTCTTTTCAGAACAATTATAAAATAAAATTGCTTTGAGCCCAGAATTGCTTTAACTATGATTGTGTAATATTCACATGGAAGCATTTTGATCACTCAGATATTATTAAATTTATAAATGTTAAATTATGACTCATTCCAAGTTCCAAATTCAAATGCATGCCAACCGTTACAAATATTATTTAATTAAATCACTTTGTCCAAGATCAAAAAATGAAAATAAGGCACGCTTTAATCTTTGTAGAATAAATATTCTTGGTGAACTGCTATATAATGAACCAACTATAATGAAAGATCCAAACTTTTACATCAAAACCAAGCCAGATTTATGAACATGTGCATCTATAATTTTGTATATCAAGATAATGGAATCTAAGTCCTAATTATTAAAGTCATCACACTCTTCCTGCATAATTGAAGCCAATTGAAAGCAAAAGAGCTACCATATAACATCAGTAAACATAGGTAACAGTCAAATTAAGATTTTACCAACAAGTTAGCATACCATCTAAAAGATACTCTGGAGCTACATAGCCCAAGGTGCCCGAAAGCTTAAGGTTGTTCTTGTTTTGGGATCCATCGATTATGGCAAGACCAAAATCTGAGAGCTGAATACAGAGCAAATGAGGGGGAGTAACATTTTAGTTCAGTTTCAAACAGTACTTGAACAAAAAACTGGAGACCTCATTAATTTTGTAATAATATTTTACCTTAGCATTAAAGTTGGAATCTAGAAGTATATTGGACGATTTCAAATCTCTATGGATGACCGTTGGGTTGCAGTGCTCATGTAAATATTCTAATCCTCTGGTCAACAGTTGCACATATTTTAGCACTCAGTATACACTTGCAAGAACTGTCATATGAAAAAGGAAGCTCACCTTGCGGTATCAAGAGCAATTTTCATTCGCATATGCCAAGTCAATTCCGATCCATGAGAAGGACCTAAAACATATTCAATAAAGTTTTCATGAAGAAAATATTATTAATCTCTTTATTTAGAAGGAAAAAAAAAACTAAAAAGAAGATAAATTAATTACCGTGCAATTGAGTTTCAAGAGATCCATTTTGCATCAATTCATAAACAATAAACCTCAAATCATTAGCAGCACTATAACCCAACAGAGAAATAACATTTGGATGGTGAATATCACTCAGCAAACCAACCTCATTCTGCAATCACAAACAACTCAAAATCAAAACAATTAATAACACAACACACCAAAAACATTGGTTCCAAAATTCATAAATTCCTTCAACAAATGATACCTCGAATTCTCTCCCGGCCTCCTGAGTTGCACAATCTAATTTTTTGACCGCGACATGCAAGTTATCGTTCAATTTAGCCTTGTAAACACATCCAAATCCACCCACCCCCAATATATTACTCTCCTGAAAATTGTCGGTGGCTTTCTCTAATTCCTTATACTCAATAAAAGAAATAACAGATCCCTTCTTACTAGCCATTCTCACAGAAGTGAATTTGCCCAAAAATGGTGATAACCCAAGTCCTTTCTCAGCATCTACATTAGAATGAATGCTCACCAAATTATGACACTATAATGAAAATTTTAGATTTTGAAAAAAGATGGTTACCTTTGCTTTTAGCATTTTTGCTGCCGGATTTGTGTGAGTACTTCGAATGATAAAGCCACAAACACAATAAAGCCAATATGATTAAACAAATCACACTGATAGCAACAATGAGTTCAATAAGCAACTTGTGATGTGCATCCATGTGGTGATGAAGATGCTGCTGCTCCTCACTTCCCATGTGATTTCCTGATTAGACACACCAAAAAAAAATTATAATCTTTAAAGCAAAGAAATCTCCAAAACAAAATCACTGAGATTTTAAGGATACCCATTATAGGAAATTGAATCTTAGTTAATAAAAATTGATCTTTTTCATCATTTTCAATTTTTCATTACAATTTTTTTTTTTTTTTTATTTGGTAACATTAAATGACCCGGCGTGTCCCAAAATTTGAAATTACAAAAATTGAAACTTAGCCTGTTACTAACTACTACCTGGAGAAAATTCAGCCATTGAAGAAGAAACAGGGGAAATGATAGGAGAAAAAACAAGAGGGGCTGGTAATGGCTCTAATGAGGCATGAATCCAAAAGGATTGATTTAGAAAAACAAATAAAACAAGAATGAGAATAAAAAGAAGCTTCATATTGTTTTTGTTTAACAAAGAACAAGTGAATATTGAAGAAGAAGAAGAAGAAGAAGCATGGCCTGGCTTGTAGCCTTGTAAATTCTCATAGAGAGAGAGAGGAGTGAAAAAAGTTGTGCTTCCTGCAAATGAATGAATGGCCCTTTTTTTGAACTTTTCAAAAATTTGTTTAAATTTTGTTGCTTCTTTTTAACTGTCTTCGTTTTTCTTTTCCTCTGGCTCTGAGCAAAAGGAGAACAAAAGTAAATCTCATATTTTAGTGGACTGTTGTAAATTCTTTTTTTTTTTGGAATAGTTAATGAATTCTCTAATTAGTAAAATAGTAAATTAAATTAATAAATCAGTGCAATAATGTTAGTCTAATTCTTCCTTCTTGTTATTTTAGGATTTAGAACTAGAGATGAGCTAAGTTCTATTAATTAATTTTTTATAATGCGTATTTTAATTATAATACAACTTCATTTATATATATTATCATCTAATACTTATTAATTATAATTTATAAAAAAAAATTCAGTAAAAAATTTAATTCAATACGGAAACTAAATTTGTTATTTTAAGAAATAAATTAATGTGTTTAATAACGAAATATGTAGTTTATTATAACAGCCTTACTCTTCATTGAAAATATATCATTTTTATATTTTTGAACTATTTGTCTTTAAGAATTTTTGAACAAGTGATTTCTAATTTTAATGATTAAATTAAAAGAATATTATAAATTTTGAATCTTACTTATCTTTTAATATATTGAAATCTATGTATATGATTATAAAGTGACTATAAATTAAGAGGTCTCTAACTATATGATATAACATTAACAAATATTATCAAAAATATGGAGATGATTAATATCATTCACGCATCTAGCATTGTACTGTACTCCTCATAAATTGATTTTTGAAAATATTTGTAGTTTGGAAAACTTTTTTTTTTTTGGTTTACACATATGTGACAGAATTTGAGTTCCTCAACGATTATTATTAATAAGAAAAAATTCACATTCTGTCCCCCTCAATAAATATATCATTTTGTGGTGCAGATGTCCGCACGAAAAATTCATGCAAACATTCGCATTGTAAGAATATTATATATATTCTTAAGTTTGTAGTTTTTCATCTTAGTTCCTTTAAAGTTTGAACCAAAATCTTGATATATTTGGTTTTGTCATAACAAAACTGATATATTGATCGCGATATTATATATCTAGCACGCAAATGCACATATCGCTTAAGTAATAAAGTGATTGATAGTTGGATGTCGAAATTACATGAACTTAATATTTATTTTATTAACATACTTAAGTTGAACCAAACTATTGAGAAGGAAATATGATTTATCGAAATTTAATTGAAATAAAATAAAATAAAAATAACAAACTTTGAAAATCTTATAGATAGAAGAACCTATAGTTGTAATTTCACTTAAGCATGCAGACAATAAGCTCATATATTTTCCATTCAATTAGGTTGTTGTTATTAATTATTAACCTAAAACACTAAATTATTCGCAATCCTCCTTCGATAATCAAGAGAAAATATTCAATTTAAACTAATTAACTATATGTCTATATTAATTAATTTAAATCAAATTCCATTGCTCATTGAGTTTGATAGTCTTGATATGATTTTTAACATGCAAAACACATCCGAAATATATCAAATCACTCATAAAATACACAAAACATTAAGATAGAGGGACGAGAAATATATGCATATTAACCGCTCATCACATATAAAAAGTCCTATAAGAAGAATTGATTAAAAATATAAATAAATTTATAATGTATTGGTCCAAAAAATGAAAATCTTTTCACATATAGATTAGCTGAAATTTTTGTTGTTTTTATATTTTTTTAATATCATTGCGGATATGATCTTAAATATATCGATATAATGATTTGTTTTCTAGAACTTATGAATAAATCACATTTAAAAAATTTAAAAACACATTTAAAGTGTCATTTTCTGTTTATTATTTAGTTTTAAATGGATGAAACTTCTGGTTTTTGTTGACTCAATAGTCTAATTCTCTAACTTAATTACATGTTATAATTGAGATTGAATTTAAACATCAAGAAATTTACGTGCATAGTGATGAAAGACCAATTCCCTTGCCTTTATTTAACCTAATCTTTAACTTTGAAGCTCACTCATTGTTAACCCTCTTTGAGGAATAAAAAAGTGCTTTTTTATATCTGTTTTTGCTTTTGTTTCCAACTCTTGAAGCTGCCTTCAAAAGAATAATGGAAAGTATCAAAAATTATCTAAAATTTTTGCAAATTTTAAAAATAACCTATTTCTAAAATTTTATATGTTTATTGACTAAATACGAACCATATAACATTTTTCTTAATAATCTTGTTCCTTTCTCTCTTTTAGTTTTCATCTTTTGTTATTGGTGTGTAGGATTCAGGATCTAATCTTCAGATCTTGGGTTCGAATTCAGTGAATGCATTTCTTATAAGAACATGAGACAACAGAGACTTTACCTGCTCCGCTTAAACCCGAGTCGGATGATTTGATGGTAGGGTCTAACGTTCCAAAAAAAATAAATAAATAAAAATTCATCTTTCATATTTCTCTCCGGTTGTCGATGTGCAGCGTTGCCCACCGATGACCAAAGCTATTAAGAAATAATGATATTTTAATTTGAAAAATTATTTCTTTGGTTAATAAAAATATAATGAATAAAAGCCAGTCTTGCATTAACAATCTTCCAAGAATCAACATATCTTTTACTGTCGGGACCAAAATGGATGACCGATTCTTAAATAAAGCTCTGCATAAAATGAGAATGCTGACAAATTGAAGAATTCAAGTTGATTACATACCCATTTTGACAAAAGTATTTATTGTAAAAATTGCTATAAAATAAATAAATACATGAGTAGTAACTATCTTTCAGAATTATGCAGCAAACTCAAATCATACTTTAAACCAAAAAAATTGGATGGTAATATTAAATTTAATTGCTCAACAATAATTAAAATGAATTTAATGTACATATTCTCTAAAAATAAAACATTTATGTGCAAATTATTCAAATAGGTTACTTACTAAAGAAAGAAAATAATTAATATTTTTCAAAATTAGGCTTCTATAATATTATTATGAATGTGAGTCACTAGGCAATCACATTATCAAATTGATAAAAAATTTGATGTCACGTGTTGGGTGAATAATGAAATGACTTTTGGTTTTGGAATCAAAGGCAGTCCAAAACAGGTCACATTCACTAACACTACTAAAAATAATTCCCCAGGTACATCACACAATTTTGTTTTACATAAAATCATGGAATCAAAGAATTTGTATTCCATAGCTTAAGGTCCTACACACACTACAAGAATTATGGCTTTTAGCGTCCAAATATTTAGCGTCGAAACAATATGCGACGCTAAAAGTTAGTTTTAGCGTCGAATATTCGTTTCGACGCTATATGTCATGTTTTTAGCGACGGAATAAAAATTCGACGCAGAATATTAATTTTTTAGCGTCGAAATATAGTTTCGACGCTAAAAACAGACCTTTAGCGTCGAAAAATATTCGACGCTGAATAATTATATTATTGCAATAATTTTTGGTGCCAAAAATTGCACTATTAGCGTCGAAACACGGAGTCGACGCCAAAACTAACTTTTAGCGTCGAACATATATCGTCGCTAAAGGTGTATGAAGTTTCCACCACCGGCAAATCCTTGACTCTTTCGCGTCTAATTTACATTCGACGCTAAAAAGGAAACAATTAGAGTCGAATGTGAATAATCGACGCAAAAAAATAATACTTTTAGCGTCGAATATTTGTTCGACGCTAAAGAGTTATGAAGCTTCCACCACCGACAGTCCTTGATTCTTTCGCGCGTCTAAATTTAATTCGACGCTATATGTTTGATATTTAGCGTCGACAAAACGGTGTCGACGCTAAAAACGTATATAATTAGCGTCGATTTTGAATATTCGACGCCAAAAATAATACTTTTAGCGTCGAATATTTGTTCGACGCTAAAGAGTTATGAAGCTTCGCACCGACAGAACTTGATTCTTTCGCGTCTAAATTTAATCCGACGACGCTAATTTTTTATATTTAGGCGTCGAAAAAACGTTTTGCGACGCTAAAAATGGAACATGTAGCGTCGAAACAACATTTTCGACGCTAAAAACGGCAACAATTAGCGTCGAAATACTAAATGCGACGCTAAAGATAGATTAAAAAACAGAAGGTCGACACCCCTTCTCCCCCTTCTGTTTTTTCTTCTTCATTCTCTTCGTAAAAATCCTCTGAAATCTGAGAATTTCTCTCTCTCTACAACGCCTCACATCTCTCCTAAAAATTTTCAATAAAATTGTAATCAATTTCCAAAAAGTAAATCTTCTTTCATATTTCTTTATTATTTTCAATTTTTATGATTATATATGTTGTTTATATGCTGTTTGTTAGTGATTTATGATTCATATATGTAGAGTAAGTATATTAATTAACAAAATAGAATTTTTCTGTAAACTATTTAATTAATTTATCAACCAAATATATATATATATATATATATATGCTTAAATTAAGTATTACTGAATTAGTAATGTTGATTCCAATGTAAAATGATATCTAATAATTATATTATTATATTTAGGTATTCTGCTGAAATGGATAGAAATTGGATGAGCTCTCTGGATAGATTGAGTGTTGAATATCGTAATGGAGTGTCTGAGTTTATGGAAGTCGCAAAACAACACATTGATGCAGAAGGTCGTGTTCGTTGTCCATGTGCAAATTGTTTGAATAGGAAAAGGAAGCGGTTAGATGAAGTTCATAATCATTTATACATGCCAGGAATATCACCCACTTACCGTACGTGGATTTATCACGGTGAGCAGTATCATTCTCAGTCACGGTTTTTTGATGTCGGCGAAGGGAGCAGTAGTTACAATCAACCTGCAAACGATGATATCGCCGATATTTTGCATGACTTACAAGGTCCACAACTTGGTCATAGTGTTAGTGGCGACATGCCAGTGTTAAGTGGAAATGATCAAAATTTATTTAGTGAACTACTTGATGAGGCAAAAAAAATTCCATTCGAAGGTGCTGGAATGTCGATCTTGAATTTCGTTGTGAAATTATTACACATTAAAGTGATCAACAGAATGACCAACAAAAGTATCGATATGATGTTAGAGTTACTGGCCCAAATGTTACCGGTTGGAAGCGAATTGCCTAAGTCGTACTACGAGGCAAAGAAAATGTTGCGTGATCTGGGAATGGGGTATGAATCCATTCATGCTTGTAAGTTTGATTGTGTATTATTTCGTGCCGAGTATGAATCACTTGAACATTGTCCGATATGTGGTGAAAGTCGGTACAAAGTCCGTGGTATGGGGAAGAAAGTGCCTCAAAAGATATTGCGATATTTCCCTTTAACGCCCAGGCTGCAGAGATTGTTCATGTCACGACACACAGCGACTGATATGATGTGGCATCATGAAAAGAGGATCGGTGCGGAGGGCATACTTAGACATCCTGCGGACGGAACCGAATGGAAGGAATTTGATGACATGTACCCCCCCGTTTCGCTGAGGACCCCCGTAATGTCAGGTTAGGTCTTGCCTCTGATGGTTTTAACCCATTTGGGAATATGTACAACTCTTATAGCATCTGGCCCGTTATTGTCATTCCATATAACTTACCTCCATGGAAATGTATGAAGGATCCGTTCATGTTTATGTCATTGCTTATCCCTGGTCCACGTTCACCTGGTAAAGATATAAATATTTACTTGAGACCATTGATCGATGAGTTACAAACATTATGGAATGTGGGTGTGCATACCTATGATGCAGCTTCAGAGCAGTATTTTCAGATGCATGCCGCATTATTATGGACCATTAATGATTTTCCAGCCTATGGTTCATTATCTGGATGGAGCACTAAGGGATACATGGCATGTCCAGTTTGTGCGGATCATACACCTTCGCAACGATTACGGAATAAAATCGGATACACGGGGCACAGGAGATTTCTTGAGTCGAGTCATCCTTGGCGGAGGAGTAAATTATTTAACGGGCAACATGAACCTCAGAGTAAGCCCAGTCGATTGTCTGCATTTGACATACTTTGCCAACATCAACAGCTCAAAGACAGCACACCAGGTAAACATCCTAATAATAGAGATAAAAATCGAAAACGGTTACCTGAAGAGTTGAATTGGACAGGAAAAAGTATTTTCTTTGAGTTAGAATATTGGGGGACTCTGAGTTTGCGACATAATTTGGATGTAATGCATATAGAGAAAAATATTTGTGAGAGTTTAGTGGGTACACTATTCAATATTCCGGGGTAGACAAAAGACACTGTAAATGCTAGATTGGACCTACAAGATCTTAGAATTCGCAGTGAATTGCATTTACAAGACTCCTCTCGAGGTTTTATTAAGCCTCCTGCTAGTTATGTGCTCAATCAATCGGAGAGAAAATCATTCTGTGATTGGCTGAAAATGGTTAAATTCCCTGATAATTATGCATCCAATATTGGGCGTTGGGTCAGAGATGATACAATAACGGGATTAAAGAGTCACGATTGTCATGTGCTGCTCGAGATTCTCCTTCCTGTTGGCATTCGACCTTATCTCCCCCCGAATGTATGCGACGCCGTACTTGATCTATGTGGCTTCTTTAAACAATTGTGTCAGAGGACATTAAGCACATCTGTTATTGACGACCTTGAGCGAGGAATCGTGATAATCCTATGCAAGCTAGAGCGAATTTTGCCACCCGCTTTCTTTGATGTCATGGTACATCTGGCTGTGCATTTACCGGATGAAGCTAGAAAGGGAGGTCCTGTCCATTACAGATGGATGTATCCCATTGAGAGGTACTATATATATATATATATATATACAGTTTTATATAAGAAAATTTGTAACCGTTTTTTTTTGCATATAATTTAGTGTTAATGCAAACTTGTTGTCATATCTGCAGAGCTTTGGGAGATTACAAACAATATGTCAAAAACAAGGCACGACCTGAAGGTTCAATAGCTGAAGCTGTTATAATAAATGAAGCAATAACATTTTGTTCGATGTACATGCAGAATATTGAAACTCATTTCAATCGTCGGCCACGAAACTATGATGGAGATGCAAGTAATAGCCAAGAGATCACAGTGTTCCGTCAAAATTACAGACCATTTGGGGCAGTAGGTGTCAAATTACTAACCCGTCAGGAAGTTCAACGTGCGCATTGGTTTATATTGAGTAATTGTGATGAAGTGCAACCGTATTTAACGTAAGTTCTTCTGGTGCATCATTACTGAATTTTCCATACATTAACCGTGATAATTTATTGTAGGCAACATCTAACAATGCTACAAATTGCTGGTGACCATAATGTTGATGAAACCCACAAAAAAGAATTTCCTAAATGGTTTGAGACAACTGTAAGTTATAATATTTTATATTTATTTTGATCCTAACATTAGACATTTCAGTTTGTTATATTAACACATATATTTCATTGTCAGATTATTAATCAAGTGGAAAATGGTCAATTGGACTCGCAATCCTCGTTGGTTTCTTTGGCTTATGGGCCTCAAATGCAGGCGTATGAGTACAGTGGATGTATTGTCAACGGAGTTAGATTTCATACCGAACAGCGAGATGTTAATCATGTGACTCAAAATTCTGGAATTGTAGTCCAAGGAGAACACGGCTCAGATGTAATTGACTTCTACGGCGTATTGCAATCGGTCATTGAGTTCGTATATCGACCCAGACGACATACTGTGCTATTCCAATGTAAGTGGTTTGACACTAATGCCAGAAAGAGGAGAATTCAAGTTAGTAATCATCTCACGTCAATTAATGTTCAACGTTGTTGGTACAAGAATGATCCATACATTTTTTGTACGCAAGCACGTTCAGTGATATATATACCTGATCCTAAGTTAGGAACTGGATGGATGGTGGTAGAAAAGTTACAACATAGGGCCATTTGGGACACGCAGGAGAAAGATAGAGTTGACATATCAGATGAAACACAAGAAGTCTCCGGCAATTTTGAAGTTCCTGAACAGATATTTGTTGGACCAACTGTCAACGTTCCTGAAAATATAACATTAACTCGATCTAGTACAGACGTTGAGCTAATTCCTCATTCTGAAGTGAGCGTTGAAGTAGCAAGTGAAGAACAATTTGACACTGAAGATGACTTCGATTCCAGTCACGAATCCTCAAATACCGACGATAATAGTGATTAATTATGAAGTTACAGTATTTTGTGATGGATGAATAATTTTATGGATTAATGTATGGTTGTTGATTTTAATTACTCTTTAGATATTGTTGAAATATTAACGTAATGATTAATAGTATAACTATGTTATGAATGAGTTATTTGCTTCTGAGCCGAGGAAGAAGATAAGCACTGGTTGCAGGGATGTAAAGGACATTTAGCGTCGAAGTAATCGACGCTAAATGTCAATTACTTCGACGCTAATGGTTAGGCGGGTTATTGAAAAATTTGGGTTTTTTTCCGGGAAATTTAATTTTTATGTAGCGTCGAAATACTATATTCGACGCTATATGTCTTACATTTAGCGTCTACATACAATTTGCGACGCTATATTCTTTAATTTAGCGTCGAATATAATATTTCGACGCTATATGTCTATACTTTAGCGTCGAATATAGTATGTCGACGCTAATTAAAAATTAAATTTCCCGGAAAAAAACCTAATTTTTCAATAACCCGCCTAACAAATAGCGTCGACTACTGCGACGCTAAAAGTCAATTATTTCGACGCTAAATGTCTTTTAAATCCCTAAAACCAGTGCCTCCTTCTTCCTCGGCTCAGAAGCAAAAACTCATTTCTCATTCTCCAACAGTGACGAACGAAGGAAATCAACAGGTAAGTCTCCTTTGTTGATTTAAAATTGTTTATGAGGATGAATTTGATGAATTTGATGAATTTGAGGATGAGTTTGATGATATTATTGATGAAATTGATGATGATTATTTTTTGATGAAATTGATGATGATGATGATGATGATGATGATGAGGATGAGGATTCTGTCTGCCAAGAACAGCAGCAATTGCTGCTGTTCGTCTTCAAAATCATCATCATCTTTGGTTAATATTATATAATGTTAAGTTTGAATTTGTGCCCTCTTTGGTTAATTATAACTGTTTGATACGGACCAATTCCAGTGAGCTCACGTTCGTGTTGCGTTCTCAAACGCGTTCGAACGGACCAATTCCAGTGAGCTCACGTTCGTATGGCGTTCTCGAACGCGTTCGAACGGACCAATTCCAGTGAGTTCACGTTCGTATGTCGTTCTTTAATATGTTCGAACACCCATTTTACGTTCGAACGCGTTAAAGAACGACATACGAACGTGAGCTCACTGGAATTGGTCCGTTCGAACGCGTTTGAGAACGCAACACGAACGTGAGCTCACTGGAATTGGTCCGTTCGAACGCGTTCGTGAACGCCATACGAACGTGTGCATGAGAAGTCGTGTGATTGTCTGCTTCGTGGTTGGTTATATGTATCCCATTGAGTGTGTGACTGTGTATCCCTAAAACGTGTATGATGGAACTCGTAGATTATATGGATAATGAATGCATATGTGAAATGAATGAATTTGAAAACGAAAGTGAGCATTCGATGTTATAAGCGCTTTTGTTAAGTTGTATTGACTTGTATGGATATGTATGTATATGTATAAGAATTTTGGAATTTGATGACGCTAATGCGACGGGGTTTTGCAGATGGCACGGGCAATCGCAAACGGGCTACCGCGACTCCATCTACATCAGCAAGGGCAACTGGCCCTGGTGATTTCTCTGCTAGCACAGGTGAGTCCAGTACAGTGAAGGGTCGAGGACGCACCCGTGGCCTGGGGTTGGCTAAGTACGTTAAGGCTCACGGTCGTATCCGGATAGAGATATCAGATGATGGACACACTCAAGTCGGACAACATAATTCAGCGTTTAATACAGCCATAGGAGCTACAGCTCGATATGAAGCTCCCCAAAGCTACGTATCTTGGAGAAAGATACCGTGGGAGACGAAACTGAACCAGCTATTCCCTTCGCTACTTGTAAGTTTTCGATATTGTTTGTTATTTAACATTTTTTTTATACTTATTTTTACTCGAATTTTCATGTAGGAATGGTTCGACTTCGATCTGACCCAAGTGAATGTCCAACAATATATTGACTACCACATGGGGAAAAGTTATAAAGATTATAGAACAAAAGTCTTGAAACCAATATTCGACGAACATGGACCTTCAAATGCTCCACAACACAAACCTGATTTTATAGAGGAACAAGACTGGACATTTTTATGTGAGCTTTGGTCGAGCAAAAAACACGAGGTAAATTTTGAAATAAACGGAAATTTATAATTGTCTTTGTTTTCGGTACTTACAGTGTTCGTGAATACAGGATAAATGTCACGCAAATGCGGAAAATCGAAGTCACTTGCGTTTTAACCACCGTGGAGGTTCGAAGCCATTTATCCAACATCGTGCCGAACATTCTGAGGTAAATATATCCTAACGTAAAATTTAACAGTTAATTGTTTTTACTATCTGGAATAATATTGAATTTATTTTATGTTTATAACAGAGTAGCACATGTGAGGTGCAATCATTTCCAGATTTTTTCCGTGTGACGCATTACAATGACAAGAATAAATGGATAAATGAAGAAGCCGAACGCTGCTATGTAAGTTTCAGTTTTTAAAATAAAATAATTAATATTATATATGTTAAATTTTTTTCTCAAATTCTAATATTAACTTATTTTTTGAAACAGAACGAAATGATGGAACTCCAACATCAAACTCAGGAGACAGGGACCGACCCCATACCAGATGAGCAGCTGTCGCAATTGGTTTTCAAGAATCAGACAGCTTACAACGTTGGTCTTGGCACTCGTAAGAAGCCAACGTCATCTGCACGCAATAGTGGTAATTCGGGCAATGTCTCTCTTCGAGACGAGTTAGTCACCACCAAAGACGACCTACAGCCAGCACCCGAGACGAGCTGCAACAGACTAAGGAGAAGCTACAACAGGTCACGGTGGACCACGAGAAGAAGATGGTGGACCACGAGAAGAAGATGGAGCAGTTGGAACAGCAACTGATGGCTTTCCGTCAGATGTTCGAGGCCTCAATGAGTCATGGTGCATCGGGCTCGAGCGTCCCCCCCCTCACAGTAGCAATTAATTTTATATTTAGTTTTGTAAACATTTTGAACAAATATATTTAATATAATATTTCTTTTTTCTAAAACAAATTTCAATATAATATTTCGTCATTAATTACATTTTTTTTCAACTAAATTAAATATTTTAGACCAAAAAATAAGTAAATTACTAATTTTTAAGAAAATAAATTATTTACTTTTAGCGTCGAATATTTCGACGCTAATAGTATACAAAATGGCCGCTGTAAGCGTACATATATTTCTTTTTAAATATATGTTAGCGTCGACTAGTTAAAAGTGACCTTTAGCGTCGACATATTTCGACGCTAATAGTAACAAACATGGTCGCTATAAGCTTACATATAATACTTTTTAAATATACTTTAGCGTCGACATTTTTCGACGCTAAAAGTTTGAATTTTTGCGTCGATATATTTCGTCGCTAATAGTAAAAAACATGGTCGCTATAAGCTTACATATAATACTTTTTTAATATACTTTAGCGTCGACACCTTGCGACGCTAAAAGTTTAAATTTTTGCGTCGATATATTTCGTCGCCAAATATACAATTAGCGTCGAAATTTTAACTTTAGCGTCGAAATAAATTGGACGCAGAATACTGTTTTTTAGCGTCGCAGTTAATTATTTCGACGCTAAAAGTGGTTTTCGTCGACATTTTATCGTCCATTGTTGGCGTCTAATTTTTTCGACGCTAAATATCATTTGCGTCGAAATAGTAAGTTATGGCGTCGAAACAATTCGACGCTAAATGGTCTAATTCTTGTAGTGACAATTAGCAAAAATTGAAATATCAGATGCTTTTGTTTGATAAAAAGATTTACCCACGATATCATCATCGGCTGTACGTTAAAATTGAGAATGACAATTATCTGAGAATAATCATCTTCTCCAAATTTAATCATTATGCTCCTTTTACAATGCTAATCCAGATTTTTTTCATACTAATGAAGATAGTGTACATAATTTATAAATTTAATCGAGTTATTTACTTTTGCAAAACTCAGATAAGACAAGTGGGTGGCATTTTAAATCACAAAATTTGAATTTAAATGGATGTTTTTTAATTTCTACATAACTCAATCAAAAATCTATTAGAACTCCGTTTATGACGATTTGCTCATCACATTTGGGAAAATTATACTCCAATTCAAATAATTGAAGGAGAATGTGTTATAATAAGTTCGAACTCCTGCACTCATTTTTTTATATCGGCAAAGATCTATCACTGGATTATACGTCCAAATGACCACTTCTAATATTATTTTATGGTGCAAATAGGCAAATAGCTCCATCTAAATAATAATTACATATGTTTTAAATTTCAAGAATTAAGACATTAATTAATATGCTGTAATTTATTTTTTAATTCTTAAAAATAATCAATGACATGAGTGGCTGTGGCAATGCCAAAACAACTCGTAAGAGTCGGATTTTCTTTTAGAATCGGAAAAGAATTAGTTTGAACTTTTTATACAAAACCTATAAATTATTTATATTATATATGTTTAGCATGATCCAAAAAGGGGAAAAAAAAAAAAAAGAGGAAGAAAAAGAGATTAAGGGAACACCAAAGTAGAGTAGGTCTACATAAGAGAATAATGGGATTAGTAATTGTAGAACCCACTAGCTTTATTCGCTCTAATTATTATTTTATATGTAGATGCAAATTGAATAATGAAAAAGTAAGTTATTTTCAAAAAAATTCTTCAGATAATAAGATTATAATATTTTAATAAATTGAAGAGACTCATTTTTGTTAAATGATTTTAATATAAAGATAATTATGAGTAATGATGATAATGTGATATAAAAATTATATAATATTAATAGAAGAGAATATATATTTATATTATTTTAATTAAATTGAATAAAACTCACTTTATGTATATTATTTTAATATACAAATTATTATTAGCAACTCGAATCACCATCACTGTAATAAAGTGAATAAAGATAAAATATTATATGATAATATTTAGAGAGCGAAGTCAATATTGGATTGAAGAATGATAAATAAAATTTAATTTGAAGAATTTTAATTATATGTGACTCTTATATTTAACAATTAAATAATATTTGAAGAATTTTTTGGATCGATGGGGCCATGAATTTTAATTGAAAAGTTGCATATGCATACATGGAATGTTCCACTTATACTTTAATGAATGGTGGGAGAGTGATTTAAATCCGAATTATAAGAGATTTTGCAAGTAACAACTATTTTAGTTAAATTAAAATAAATTTGTGGTCGATACTAAATATTTCAGTCTTAAATTCTACTCACACAGTCACATGAGTTTTGAAATTTTTTAATTAACTGGTATGTTCAAAAATATTGCAAGAAAATTACAATATTGTTGATGGTGGATTTTGCGGCAAAGAGTTTGAACAGTACGGCAATGGCAGAAGATTTTGGGAGGACTAATATTCTGAGGGTATTGACCGTTCTTCGACCAAGCATGGTATTCAGACCTGGTCTCCTGATTTTGACCGACCTGATGACATAACATGGTGCAGATATTAGAGACCGACAACATCAGAGCCGACCCCGACCACTATAGCCCGGTAGCTCGGCTCAGTCATATCCTTCCTCCTGGATCGAAAGAATGAGCTAGGATATTATGGGTCAGGTCGGAAGCAGTTGGATTAGTTCGGCACAATGTTTGGCCATCCTCATGACGCCCGACGTGTGACCGGGACCGTTTGGACATTTTCCACACTTGAATAGAGGTCGGCCGAGTTCGGTTCAGTTATAAAACCATCACTCTAATTTGTTCATGTAGACGTAGGTTGGATCTATTCTGCCGAACCACGTAAAATCCTTTGTCGACTTTGTGTTCGTTTCTATCTCCTGCTAAGTTTGCTTTTGGCCCCCATAACCAAACAAATTCACGGTTGGAGGAGGATTGTTCTGGGAGCAGTATCCATAGTTTGCCCTAGGAACGAAAAATCACTCGTCAACAGTTGGCGCCGTTTGTGGGGAAAGAGAAAAAAAGCATTCGACGTATTAATACGATGGCAGGAGACGGGAACCACTGATCGTCGGAGGGTGCAACGACTGAGTGGATGAAGAGAATGGAAGAAAACATGAGAAAGGAAAGGGAAACAAACCAGACCTTCTGGAAAAAATTAGAAAAGATGAACGATGAAAGGTTGGAGGCTGGTCCAAGCTAGAGGAGAGATGAGATAGCAAAGGGAAAAAAGATTGTAGATCTGGGCGGAGATGATGAATCCGGGAGGAAAAATCTCCAGAAGGTGAGATCTGTTGTGATAACCGGAGCCTTGCCGGTAGAAAGAGTGTGGGAAGAAGAAGATGAGAGGCAAACCCCAGAGTCATCTAGTAATAGCCTACACTTTAAGAAGGGCGGGCACAAAAGACATGGTGGGGGAGATCGAGAGGTGTCCAGCCACAGCGTACGTCGTGCTCGGATTAGTAGGCGTGAAGAAGTCCGCGGGAGGCAGCGCGATAATACTGACAACCAGATTAAGGACTAGTTCAGGAAAGAGATGAAAAAGTGGGAAGAAAACATGAAGGCGGACAAAGGAGATGGTCCGGACGGATAAACGGCATCCCTCTTTAGGGAAGAGATATTGATAGTAGAGTTCCCTAGACGGTTCACCATGCCATCTATGAACTCCTACAAGGGTCATACCGACCCTAAATCCCATGTCGAAAGTTTTATTTTGCTAATGGAGGTTCAATGGATGGTGGGAGAGGCCATCTGCAAGGTGTTCCCTTTAACCCTAGGCGGGCCTGTGATTTTGTGGTTCGGAAGTTTGACTCCATGGAGTATCAGTAGTTTCTCTCAGCTCATGAAATCCAGGATAAGGGCCTCCTGGTAGAGCCGGACATGAGGTGATATTTCTTCATTTCAAAGGAGCGTCTGTGCCAAGGAATACGGTGGGAGCACTAAGACTGATGAGGTAGATGGATGATGAGCCCCTGAAGAATTTTATTGAAAGGTACCAAAATTTGGTCCTCTCGGTCAAAGCATACGAATCATCGGAGGCGCTGGAAAGTCTCAAGGGAGCTCTGAAGGTTGGGAAGTTGTGGACTCACCAGAGGATCCAGGACGTACCAGATTATGTCACTGCTCTGGAGTTGGCCAGGAAATTTGTTTTGATGGAGGGATAATAGAAGGTTGCCCGATGAGGGGGAACTCATAAAGGAAAAGTGGTGAGGTCGGAGATACTGCGAAGGTCGGACAGAGAATTGAGGAAACCGTCCCCGAGACAAAGAGAGTTCAGGCCGATGCCTCAAAGCAATGCTCCTCAAGAGAGAATGACTCAGGTGCAAGTAAATCATGTGGTCGGAGGGGCGGTGTATACCCTTTGAATAAGCCGTTGGTTCAGATCGTCAGGAAAATCCAGGATAAGGGCATCCTGGTAGAGCCGGACATGAGGAAATATCTAGCGGAGAAGAAGGATGAGAGGTCCTACTGTGTACACCACAACCTAAGAGAGCACACAGTGGAAGGCTGTAGGGACCTGAGGGAGCGGGTGGAAAACCTGGTATAAAATGGTTATTTGAATAATTATATCAACCAATAGGCCATAGCGGCCCGGCAACGGCGAAAGCCCAAACAAATGTATATTATCGCTGGTGGAAGAACATTGGCTGGAGATTCAAACCGGTCCAGAAAGAGTTATAGTAGATTCCGGGGATCGGAATTGTTGACAACAGAGCAGGCCCCGAGGGTTCAAAGGGGTCAATTAGTCCCTATTATGTTCACAGAAGAGGACACCCATGGGGTGAGTTTCCCCTACGATGATGCGTTGATAATTAAGGCTGTGATAGGAGGAGCTGATGTGGATATGATCCTAGTAGATCCGGGGAGGGCGGTTGACATAATCTCCAAGGAAGCCTTGGATTGTTTGGGGGTGGAGTATGCCACTATGACCAGGACGGAACACCCTTATACGAGTTTGGAGGCGCAACAGTCGTCCATTTGGGCAGGATACAACTGGCCATGATGATCAGGGCCACTCCCCACACCCGGATGATCATGATGGACTTCACAGTGGTAGATTGTATGAGTAGTTACCAGGTTATTGTGGGCCGACCTTTCATGATGAAAACGAAGGCGGCCATGTCTTGTTATTACCTGAAGTTGAAATTTCCCACCCGGGATGAGATTGGGATAGTTTGTGGAAATCAAAAAGCGGCCAGAAGCTGTTTCGATACCGTCTCAAATGAGACTATTTGCGTCGAAGAAGACAGTAGAAAGAGATAAGAGAGGGAAGAAGAGGAAATGACAGTCGAGACTCCAAACCCACGGCCTGAGGATCTTGCCCAGTTGGGGGCAGGCGAGGATTTAGAGTCAGTGGAACTCTTCGGCCCCGGAAAAATCGTGAAGGTGGGTTCGGGGTTGGAGAGGAACTTGAAGCAGGGTTTGCTCAAGTTTTTGGAGGGATATGCGGAAATTTTCGCTTGCGGGCACGATGATATGCCCGTGATCGATCCTAAATTCATCAGCCATCGTTTAGCAATGGACCAGGCTCATAAGCCAGTCAAATAGAATAGGAGAATCTTCAATCATGAGCACTGCGAGGTGATAGGGATCGAAGTAGAAAAGCTGTTAAAGGCCGGTTTTATCAGAGAAGCGAAATACCCGGAGTAGGTATCCAATGTGGTCCTGGTAAAGAAGGCCAGGAAAATGGAGGATGTGTGTAGACTTCTCCGACCTTAATAAGGTCTGCCCGAAGGATAGTTTCCCGCTCCCAAAGGTGGACCAACTGGTGGACTCAACGGCATGTCATGGACTGCTTAGCTTCATGGATACCTTCTCGGGTTATAATCAAGTCAAGATGCATCCCGAGGACGAGTAGAGAATAGCCTTCATCACAGATCAGTGGTTGTATTGTTATAAGGTGATGTCTTTCGGATTGAAGAATGATGGGGCTACGTTTCAGAGGTTGGTGAACAAGGTTTTCAAACCCCTCATCGGCATGACTATGTAGGTTTATGTTGATGATATGATAATAATGACCAAGAAGCCTGAAGATCATTTGGCCGACCTCAATAGGACTTTCGAATTATTAAGGAAGCATGACATGAGGCTGAACCTGGAGAAGTGTGCATTCGGAGTAGTATCAGGTAAATTCCTGGGATACATAGTCAGTGCTCGGGGTATAGAAGCAAATCCACAGAAGATCCGAGCTGTTTTGGAACTGAAGTCCCCCAAGACGGTCAAGGAGGTGCAGAGTTTGACAGGTCGAGTAGCTGCATTAAACCGGTTCATCTCCAAAGCCATTGACAAATGCCATCATTTCTTCAAGATAGTCAAGAAGGCAAAGAAAGAGGTCGCTTGGACAATAAAATGTGAAGAGGCGTTCCTGCAGTTGAAACAATACCTGGCTCAACCCCCTCTTTTGGCCAAGCCAATCCCATGTGAGATTTTGTTCCTATACTTAACTGTTTCTGAGTATGCTGTGAGGTCGGTGTTGGTGCAGGAGATAGACAATGTCCAGAGACCGGTGTACTATACTAGTAAGGCCTTGCTGGATGCCGAAACCAGGTATCCGGCCCATGAATTGGTGGCTTTGTCCCTGATCACAACAGCCAGGAAGTTGTGGCCTTATTTCCAAGCCCATCATATAGGGGTCTACACCGACCACCCTCTAAGGTAGATCTTGCACAAGCCAGAAGTCTCGGGTAGGTTGGTAAAGTGGTCAGTGGAGCTGAGTGAGCATGACATATCCTATTTGCCGAGGGCAGCAATAAAAGGGTAAGTTTTAGCAGACTTTGTCGCCGAGTTCGCAGAACCACAAATCTTAGTAGTCTCGGAGACCAAACGAGAGTTGTCTGTAGACGGTTCGGTCAGTTCGCAAGGTTGTGGAGCTGGAGTTGTCCTACAGAGCAGTGATGGGGAAGAGATGGTATATGTCTTGAGATTCACCTTTGAGGCAACGAATAATGATGCCGTGTATGAGGCCATTTTAGCCGGACTGAGGCTGTGTACAGCAGTTGGTGTCCGAGATGTAATTGTAAAGAGCGACTCTCAACTGGCCATCCAACAGCTAAATGGTGAGTTCCAGGCCAGAGAACCGAACATGATAGTTTATCAGGCCGAGGTGAAAAAGTTGGCCGAAGGAATGGGCAATGTACAGTTCGAGCAGATCGGCCGGGAAAATAATCATCAAACGGACTCTTTGGCTCGGTTGGCATCATCAATCAAGTCAGAAAAGCCTAGGACTATCCCTCTGATTTTCCTACAGGTAAAAAGTGTTCGGGATCCAGAGGTAATGGAGGTGGATATAGAGGTGAAGATCTCTTGGATGGACCCAATCAGGAAGTACTTAGAGACTGGGGAGGCACCTGAAGATAAGAAAGAAGCGAGAAATCTAAAGTACCAGAGTTCTAAATTTTGACTGATTGAAGGGGTCTTATATCGGAGGGGGTACACTGTACCACTTCTAAGATGCCTCACATCCGAGGAAGCGGACTATGTGCCAGGGAAATACATGAAGGGATTTGTGGGAGTCATGCCCGGGGGCAGTCAATTGCATATAAGGCGCTAAGGCATGGATTCTTTTGGCCGACTATGCATAAGGACGGGGTGAGGATAGCTCGAAAATGTGATGGGTGCCAGAAGAATGCGAACATTCCCCATCAGCCAGCAGAGTAGTTGACCATGTTATTCAGCCCCTGACCCTTCGCTCAGTGGGGGCTAGACATCATTGGGCCAATGCCAGCAAGACGAGGTCAGACCAAGTATGCCATTTTTGCCATTGACTATTTTACGAAGTGGGTGGAGGCCGAGCCTCTGTCAACAATCACAGGGAAGAAGGCAACAGACTTTGTTAGAAAGAACACCATCTGCAGGTTCAGGATTCCCCGGGCCATTATTACCGATAATGGGAAGCAGTTTGATAGCAAAGGTTTTAGGAAGCTCTGCGAAGATCTCCAGATTGCTTTGAGGTTCGCTTCACCTGCTCACCCTAAGTCTAATGGGCAAGTTGAGGAAACCAACAAAATGGTCAAGGCAAACCTGAAGGCCAGGCTCGGATCTTGTAAGGGTCTGTGGGTTGAAGAGTTACCAGAAGTATTGTGGGCACATCAGACAACTTACAAAGACTCCACGGGTGAAACTCTATTTTCTTTGGCCTATAGTTGTGAAGCAGACATCCCAGCGGAGATCGGAATTACAACTCACAGAGTCCAGCATTTCGAGACCGGGCAAAATGAGGAGCTTTTCAAGAACCACCTTGACCTAATCGAAGAAAAATGGGGGAGGTCGGCAGTCAAAATAGCCGTCTATCAACAGATGATGGCCCGCTTCTACAATAAGAAGGTTCGGGCTCGATCTTTCCTTCCTGGAGACTTGGTTTTGAATGAATACCCGGAAGCCCGAAGAAGGCTCACTGGGAGCCAAGTGGGAAGGGTCGTACAGAGTGGTGGAGATAGTTCGACCGGGTACCTATCTTTTAGAGCAGCTAGATGGTACCCGGCTTAAAAAGCCTTGGAATACTGAGATGCAGAGGAAGTACTTTCAGTAGCTCTCCTTCTTAAGCCGAAGAATGAAATGTAAAATATGTGACCAAAAGTCACCAATTAGGACTGAGCCGTAGAATGAAATGTAATGCTTGGAGTGGGTAGAATCTACACGCCACCCCTTGCCGATGAACAAGCTCGTCCTAAAGAAGCTGTGGCAGTGATTCGACCTGCCGAATCTTCAGATTCACGGCCAAGATGGTCCCCATTGAGCGGCAGTCGAACTATTATACCCGTGGGCACTCGTTCGGTTTCCATGAGTGCCTCCTCCCTATTGACCGGCGTAAACACACACGTATAACGTAAGCGCACGTATCGTTCAAGTAGTATAAAAATATCGATCCCACGAGGACTTAATTCCTACTGTTGTTATTAATTGTTGAATCTATTTTTTTACAAATATCTAATTAAATGGAGAAGAGAATGATTGTTTGATTGGTTGAATGTGGTTTTCCTTAATTAAAATAAAAAAAAAAAACAAAAGAAAATACTAAGGAAAATAACAAAAGACACAAAGATCTAGGGTTGTGAATCTTTCTAATATCTTTTAAAAGATGAAGTGATTATTTTATGTTTGTGTAATAAATTGGTTTACTAACCTGGAACACGAAATTATGCAAAAGCCTCTGTCGATGGTCAGACGCAAATACCCAGTTTAACCCAATTGAACCATATGTCTATGTCAACCAAATTATCTGGATTCATTAACTTTAAGTTCCAATTATGGCTACCCCCGCCCGACAGGTATATGTCTATCCTGTAAGGAAATCTATTAAAGGTTTATCTATCATCAAGGAAGATCGTGGGCTATTTAGTCTAAGGCTGAAACCTAAAATCCCTATGTCTAGTTCATTTTAGATTTACCACATCAATCTTATTGGTGATCAGACAACAAGAAGCATTAAGGTTAAGACTTAATAAGTAAACCTTTAAATTACCCAAACTATAAAATAATCCCTTATAAACCGGTGATATTAGAATTCATCACAACCCCAGATAACTAACACATAACTAGGGCTAGTAAAAACTTAAATAAAATAAAAGACATAAAGTAAATACTGAAAATTAAATACTGAAAAGTAAATTGCTGAAAAGTAAAAAAAAAGTGAAAAGTAAAAGTAAAAAGTAAAAAGTAAAAAGTAAAAAGTAAAAAGTAAAAAAAAGAAAGTAAAAGTAAATTTCTTGAAAATAAATTGCTGAAATTAAATAAAGTAAAAGAACAATAAAAGAAAATGCTGGGGGTTAGAGGATCAACTTTTATTACTACTATTTTAGATTCTCCCTTAATATAATATATTAACTTTGCGTGATAATTACCAACCGGCCATATAGGCAGTATCCTGATTACGTCAAATTAATAATTAATTACCAACCGACCAACCAGGCGGTATCCATATTTAGTCAGGTTAAAATCAATTTATAATTAATTACCAACCGGCCAATATAGCGGTATCCTCATTAAGTCAGGTTTTAAATAGTTTATATATTATAATTAAGGGAGATTAATCTAAATAGCAATAATAAAAGCTTTACCTTTTACCCCAGCAAGGGGGAATTACCTCCTCATTGCTTGAAAAATAAAAACTGAAAAAATAAAGAAAGAAAATGTTTGTGAGTCAAAGTAAATTGCGGAAAGTAAAAACTGAAAAGTAAAGAAAAGAAAGTGCGAAAGCGAAAATTAATTACTGAAAACTGAAAATAAACAAACTAGATACAATCTTCTTATTTATTCTTAAGGAATTTCAAAGAAGAAAGTATGAATTTTACAAATGAAATGGCTTGGTATTTATAGGCAAAATTTTGCCTCCATCAAATCATCCACCAAATCAATTATTAATTGCTCAACTAATTGCTCCACTAATTGCTCCACCAAATCCATTATTAATTGCTCCCCTAATCTCTTATCATGTTTGGTGATGATTTGATAATTTTTATTATTTATTTATTAATTTATTTTTTGCTTTGAAAATGATTGAAAGTGACTTTAATAATTACACACAACACACTTCTAGATGGTTCATCAATTTCGGGCATGAAATATTCAGCATTAGAAATTGTTTTGTCTTTCAAAGCTGTAGATCTTTGAGTCTTCTTTAATCTGGGACTTGAATCAGCTCAATCCAATATCGGAGTAAAAAGTTATGCCCAAATTACGACAGATGCACAAAACTAGAATTTCCAAAACTGCACTTCGTTAAAACGCCATTTCAAGTTTCCAATATCCAAAATTAATATGTCAAGTCCAATTTTTGCCCTTATTTGACCCATATTTCATCCAAAATGATTTCAAGAAGTCCCAATATTATTTTATCTGCAAAATAAACTAAAACATATCAAAACGTTCATCAAACCCGAGAAACTAAACAAAATATTAAGTAAAATGGGCGGTAAATTTTGATATATTTTCCGCTCATCACCTATTATGCAGTGGTTCTCCAGAATGAGGAGAAATGAGAAAAAATCTCACGGGGGATCGCTAGAAGACACCGAGGGAGTTCCCAACCGGGCCCCAGATTTGTTCAGAAATGATTTTAGAAGGCTCGGTTTGGGGGACCCTGTTAATCAAGTTCATACCAGAAGAGAATTATTGGACGACCAGATAAGTGTCAGAAACTTATTTGAAAAGCCTCTCTTAAAATGACCCGCAAATAGTTGTAAGAAAGACAGTAGATCCCATGAATATGAATTAGACTTTCTCTTTTAAATTAAAAACTTGTCCACTTTACTTGTTTGTTAATTGAATGCGAAATCCATGTTCAATATTCATGGGATGTGCTCGGGGCGAAGGGGTGTTCAGTAGCTGGGAAGGACACCAAGCCCGTGGCACGCCAATCCCATGTGTCATTATCAAACACATGGTTGGAAGTGTTCCGACCCAGGTACATTCACTTTTGAGGATCCAGAACGCATCAAGGGATGAACTACATGTGGTAAAAGCGCGAACCCCTCGTGACACGTCAATCCCGGGTGTCATTATCAAATCCCCGAGGCCGGAGCGTTATTACCAATGACTCGTATTTTTGAGGAATAACTCGGGTAAGCCGAACCCATGGAGGTTTCTGCCCCTGCAAGTTGTTTGGCCGATCCCGTTAAGAACCACTAGACACACAGCATGGGGACGGCCGAATGGCCTCCATGACCTTTGTGACCTCGCGTAAACCAGACCCAATGAGGTTTCTACCCCTGTGAGTTGGCTGGTGAATCCCGTTGAGAACCACCAGGCACATGGCATGGGGACGGCCGAATGGCCTCCATGACCTTTGTGACCTCGGGTAAACCGGACCCATGGATATTTTTGCCTCTGCAATTTGTCTAGTGAGTCCCATTGAGAAACACCAGGTGCACAGCGCGGGGAAGGCCCCAGTGCATCTGTGACTCTTGCAACCTCAATGGATGGCGAACACGGGGAGGTTTCTTTCCCCGTGGATAGTCTGCCTAACCGCCTCGGATCAAGAGAAGCATAACATGGGAGGTTTATTCCCTCATATCGTTTGCAGACTCCAGACCCACCCAGCATGGACCCCGGTTCATGACTTCGGCCACTCATCGATCCGTAGCCCGGTTAGCCATGACATTGAATTGTAAGGTTCAAAATTGTTGTTTTGGGAAGCACCAGGCTGGATGCTGCCTCGGGGAACCCGAATTGTTATCTTTTCGAGTCTGCGTGGAGTATGTGCTAAGTCACCTCCACTGTACTAACCTTGTCCTGTTTCCATTTTTTATTTTTGCGGATGCCCGGAAAATTGACGCTTATGCCCGGATCCGCGGATTACCGGAGGTCGAAAATCTTCCCTCGTGGATGTCCCATTTATTCCACTGGCTCGGGGTTGGGTGAGGTCTCACTGATAATGGATTGTATCGGCATAGGGTCGGAGCATCTCCCTCATTGCCGGATCTCAAATGGTCCGGGGAGGTAACATTCCCTCGGAGTCAAGTAATCTGCAAGCTCAGGGTCGGGTGAGGTCCCACCGAGAGTGGCTTATCATCGACATGGGGTCAGAGCATCTCCCCCATGGTCAGATCTCAATTGGTTCAGGGAGGTAACATTCCCTCGGAGCCAAGTATTCTGCAAAGTCGGGGACAGGTTATGTCCCACCAAGAGTGGATTGTCATCGGCATGGGGTCGGAACATCTCCCCCATGGCTGGATCTCAATTGGTCCGAGGAAGTAACATTCCCACGGAGCCAAACATTCTGCAAGCTCGGGGTCGAGTTACGTCCTACCGAGACTGGATTATTCATCGGTATGGGGTTGGAGTATCTCCCCCATGGCCAGATTCAAATTGGTCGGGATCAGAATTTCCCTTCACGATCAGACTCCGACGAACGAGTTAACAAGTGAGAAATGAAAATTATGCTAAGTATTGAAGGCAGGAAATAAAACATTCATAAACCCTAGATTTCAAATAAAGTTTAGGATGGCTCTGATACCATTGTTAGTGTCCTAGACATGCCACGGGATCCCTAATCGTGATTATTGTGTGAATACATCAAGTGAAAGTAGCGGAAAAACTTACAATGATCGGATGAAGTTCAAGACATTTTCTTTGTTATAGAAGCTCCAAACCCTCCTTTTGAGTTCCAACTCTTGGGTGAGTTTCCCTATCACCTTTATTTGACTCCTTAAGTGCTAGCTTGGATGAATTTTTGCAACAAAATTTCAAGAACAAGAGGGAGTAGGTTCGGCCAACATGAAGAAAAGAGAGAGATGATGAATAGTGTTTTAAGTTTCCAAAACTTGTTACTAAAGTTGTGTGTAAAGTGAGTTGACATAAAAAAGATGCATTTTAAATGCTTTCCAACCACTTCCATCACATGTCTAACATTTGATGTAAGTAAAGTGGGTCGCACCACTTTAAATTCAAAATTTGGTTGGCTTACACAACACACTTTGGGCCCGGTTCGTTTAATCCGGCTAAACGAATTTTCCGTCGCGATGTAATTAAATCCAATTTCATTAAATAATAATGCCTAGCAAAATTATTACGAAAGTCGCTTATGAATTAATTCCAAATTAATTCGTTCGCTTGAATTAAAATCCAATTTTAATTCCGTATTGAAATCCAATCTCAATTAATATATCCGATATATTATTTTAGCCCAAATAAATAGATTAAATAGAAAAATCCAATTTAACTATTAAATTTATTTTACCGATTAATTCCAAATTAATCGCGTTCTCTCTTTTAGACGAATTTATTCCCAGATAAATTCTTGCCGTAATTAATCCTAGATTAATTTTCTCTCTCATAATTAATCCCAGATTAATTCTGTTCGAGTCAAATATCATCGGTGAATCTTTGGGAAGCGACCCAAGAGATCCATGGATATGTTGGCAGTAAATACAGTTTTCGGACTATCTGAACACATGTGTACCTAGTACCACGTTCTTACTGATTTACAAGACATGGTTGGCTTCTAGAAAAGCATCGTGCCTACCCAATTCTCGAGAAATATATTCAACATGGAATATATATAATATGTATCAGACATAGTATACAATGTATTGCGTATTACCATCCAGTATCTGATGTCACATGCTAGGCCTGGGGCTGGAATTGTGTCTGCCCCGTACGAAGCATATATCGGATCATTAGCAACTAGTCTCTTTAATCGGATAATCATGACCTAATCATACTATCCCGATAGCTGCAATATTTGAGAGTACTAGTTTTGTATCCCTGCGTGATCATCATCTCCATATGACTGTAGTGATACTTCCATCTTGACATCACACCCAATACACTACGATTCTCAGTAAACCCAGAAGAGGCGTACACAGAACCTGTTAAAGCCCCGGACGACCAAAACCAAAGCTTACTTATTGTCGTAGTATTAGCATGCAAGTCTCAGGTTAAGACCAAATACACCTACCCTGATTCGGATTCCCATAGACACATAGTCATACTACCAATGGGATTCCGTGGGATCTATACAGAGCAAAGCTGTTCCCTGTCCAACGGCTAACAGAACCTCATATCACACTTGCATAAGTATCCAATACTTAAATATATGAGAACTATACCGTTAAGCTTCCATAATGCGCACAAGTGTAATACTAGTCTATTTTGCATTATCGATGTCCAGTCTCGATAATACTACGACTATGGATATTTAATTATTTAACATTTCATGGATTAATACTGTCTCATATCTTATTAATCCGGTACTAATCATATGGACTTTTATCATTTATATATCCAAGTGATCCAATTACAAATGATAAAAGAGTAATTTCCTTTGTCACATAGTTAATTTGTACAAAGAACACCATGTCTTTTACAAATAGTGATGCTATGGGTCATAATTGTCCAACAATCTCCCACTTGGCCTATAGCCAATCATTCAACTGTCCAACACTTGAATTATGTAAGGTTCGCTCATACTTATGCTGAGATATCGCTTTCGTCAGCGGATATGCAAGGTTATCATCTGAAACGATCTTTTCGATCTTCACATCGCCACGATGTGTGATCTCACGAATGAGATGAAACCGTTCAAAGTACATACTTGGATCATTGATGAGACAGTAATTCCTTAGCCTGCTCTGTAGCCCAGCTCAACTACTAACAGAACTACTCCTAATCCAATTAGGAATTTTATAGATCCAAAATGCTTCTTTTGCTGCCTCAGCCGCAGCAATATATTCCGCTTTTGTTGTTGAATCGGCAACAGTATCTTGTTAGTAAGATTTTCAGCTCACTGTTCCGTTATTCAAAACAAAATATGTACCCTTATTGTGACTTACAGTCGCATTTATCGGTTTGGAAACTTACAACGGTGAATCCAGTCACCTCAAGTTCTCATTCTCCATGGATTAAGAAAGCATCTTTAGTTCGTCTAAGATACTCAAGGTTGTTCTTTACATCAATCCAGTGACTATCACCTGGATCGGCCTGATAGTGACTCCACATGCTTAAAGCATATGAGACATCAGGTCGCGTACATGTCTGTTAATGTACGAGTTCTCGGAGAGTGCCAACAACTTTTAGATCTATCCCAGTAGATCCTTATTCCTAGAATAAAGGTTGCCTCTCCCAAGTTTTTATATGGAGAATTTTAATGAAAGCCAAGCTTTCACCGATTTTAGTATGGGAATGTCATTTCCGAGAAATAATACATCATCAATGTATAGGACAATCAATGTCAGTGCGCTCCCACTAACATTCTTATATACCAAGAATCATCTTCGTTTTGAATGAAACCATATACCGTTATGATCTCATCAAAACGTTGGTTCCAAACATGCAATGCTTGCTTCAATCCATAAATGGATCGATTTAACTTGCAAACCTTGTTTGCATGTTTTGGCACGACAAAACCGTCAGGCTGTTGTATATCAACATCCTCCAAAAGGTTTCCGTTAAAGAAAGCGGTTTTGACGTCCATCTGCCATATTTCATAATCGAAATATACAGCAATAGCAAACATTATCTAAATTGATTTAATCATGGCAAAGGGTAAAAAGTTTCATCGTAATCGACACCATATTGATGACGATACCCTTTCGCTACAAGCCTAGCTTTGTACGTTTGTATGTTTCCATCCATGTCTGTCTTTACCATGAAGACGCATTTGCTACCAATAGGCACAATGCCTTCTGGTACATCAACCAGTATCCAAACTTGGTTGTATACATGGAATCCATTTCGAACTTCTTGGCCTATTGCCATAAAGCGGAGTCGATAACCTGTATCGCTTTCTCATACGTAGCTAATTCTTCTTCCTCAATAATATTAACATCTACATGAGGTGATATCAGAAACCTATACCTCTTAGGTTATTTTCTGACTCTCTTCGACCTACGCGGTTCTTGTGTATTAGAAGATTGTGGAATAGTCTCATCCCTAATGAACTGTTCGTGTTTCGTACGGGGATCGGTGCCAGGAACAGTATCACTCTAATTTTCATCGAGTTCTACTTTCCTCCCACTTACCACTGCATTTAGGAATTCCTCTAAGGAAAATCGCATGGAGAGCAACAAATACCTTGTTCTCTTATGGGTTGTGGAAATAATATCCTTTAGTTTCCCTAGGATAACCAATTACAAATAGGCACTTATCCGATTTGGGTTCTAGTTTGGTACCATCCAAACGTTTAACATATGCCCAGCATCCTTAAATCTTTAGGAATGAGAAACCCAGTTTCTTTCCTGTCCATATTTCATATGGAGTCCGTCCAACAGACTTTGTCGGAACCTTATTCAAAATAAGTATTGCACTGTTCAATGTGTATCCCTTGAAGGAAATTAGTAGCTCAGTGCGACTCATCATTAACCTTACCATGTCCAACAAAGTTCAGTTTCTCTGTTCGGACACAACACATTGAGGTGTTCCGGGATGAGTCCACTGTGAAAGAATATTATACTCTTTCAAGTAATCGAGAAACTCATTGCTTAAGTATTCTCCACCACGGTCCGACCGTAATGTTTTAATACCTTTGCCGGTCTGTTTGTCCACTTCGTGTCGAAAATCTTTGAATATATCAAAAGTTTTCGACTTGTGTGTCATAAGATACACATGACCATAACGCAATGCAACATCTGTAACGGTTACAAAGTATTTATAACCACCTCTAGCCTAGCTAGATATGGGCCCACATACGTCACCATGAACGAGGGCTAACAATTCGGTGCCACGTACATCTTTATCGCTAAAAGGCATTTTAGGAACTTTACCTAATAAACAAGATTCGCAGACATCATATGAATTAGGATCAAATCTGTCCACGTATCCGCTCTTTGAAAGTGTGGATATATGAGTCTTATTAATGTGTCACAGATGACAATACCACAAATAAGTCTCATCTGATTTACTCAGTTTGAGCTTTTGTCTGTCATGTTATATGTTTGAGATTCATTTATATTCAAAATATAAAGACTATTATTAACATTTGCTATACATATCAAAATGTTATCTTTATTTATAAAACACCTAGTGTTTCATAATATAAAAGTACACCCGTAACGGGTTAAACAAAATGCAGAGATGATGTTTCTTAGTCAAACTAGGTACAAAATAACAGTCACCTAATGTAATTACATGCATCAATGACAGATACAAAACATAGGTTCTTATGGCCAAAACAGTGACTCTCGTCCCGTTTCCGACTCGTAGGTCGATCTCATCTGAAGCCAGTATACTGCTTGTCAGCAGATCCTACACACTAGTACATATGCGAGTACCACATCCAGAATCAAAAATCCAATTTTTAAAACTAGTAGTGGACATGTTTATAACAAACATACCTGAAGCCGGAGCCTTGCCCGTCTTCTCTTCCTTCAACTCCACCTTGTACTCACGACAGTCACGCTTCCAGTGACCCCGTTTGCTACAATGTAGGCAGACGTCTTGGGATATGTCCTTAGTCTTCCCAGAAGACTTTGATGATTTAACCTTGCCCTTTTTTCTTCCTTTTCTTCACACCCCCAGAAGCCTTCGGCCAAGCCTTGGCCATCTGGGATATCGAAGTAAAGTGTGCCTCACGCTTCTTGCCCTTCAGAAGCTCTGGCTCTGCTTCTTTCAGCATTGCCAATAACTCTCTATGTGTTTTCTCTTGGTTCATCATGTTATAGTTCATTACGAACCCGCCCCAGCATTCGGGCAGAGACTGTAAGATCAAATCTATGGAAGTCTCGGCCTCGAAGGTTATGCCCAGCTAACCTAGCTGTTTGACGTCAGCAATCATCTGCGACACCTAGTGCTCGACAGATGTACCCTCTGACACATGCGAGCGAAAAAGCTTCTTTTGCAATTCGTACTTCTGAAATCTAAGGTTGGATCTGTGAAGATCCTTCAATTTCAACATCATACTATAAGGATCCAATCATTTGTTCTGACGACGAAACTGAGGAGTCATTGCGGCAAGCATGACGGATTGAGCACTAAATTTATCATCACAATGAGTCTTTCAAAGCTCATGCTCTACTATTTGCTCAACTCTGGGCCCAGGCCCGAGAGGTTTCTCTATGACATAGAGTAACTTCTCGGCTCCCAGGACTATCCTGAGGTTCATCTCCCAATCTGGAAAATTGGAGTCGTTAAAGACATTATCGCCCATGACGATGTCCCTAACGCTAATCTTTCCAGCCATCTTGATTGCAATAGTCCAACTATCCAATCAACGATTTCGGGTACACTCAAAATGTAATGGTTACTACAGTCCAACTATATAACCAACTACAAATGGAGTAGTGTTTAGTACAGTCTAACTGTTCAAAGAAAGCAATATTCAATATTAGTCCAACTAATATATATATATATATATATAACAACGATAAATAAAATAAAAGAGCGTGTATTGGCAAGTATTTAAATGAAATTGTAAATTTGATACTAGCCTCCCACTATTTTTCGGCGAGCCTCTAACCCTCTGTGTAGTACTCAGGAAACCCAGTTTCCTAGTGGGCTAGGATCCCGTTAAATAACACACAACCTTGACTTTGGCCAACAAGCTGTATGAAACTTAACTAGGTAGATCTCTAAGATCAATTGAATCTCATCCAATTCCTAGATCCGGTAGGTGGACCTCCAAGTCCAAGATATATATCCAATATATATTTCCTAACATTTTCCTCTGAATCAACTAAGTCTTGGCTTTGGCTCAACAAACTTAATGATTCCAGTTAAGCGCGACCCATTGACAGTGGGAAAGCTTCGTAATCCACGTCGATGAACTAGAAGTGACCTTGACTTTGGCCAACAAGTCACAACCGCCCAAGACATGCGATATAGAACAAAGCTTTCGTGATTCAAACACATCCGCGATGGACATTGATCTTGACTTTGGCCAACAAACTAATGTCAATCTTGGATCTTGAGAAAGAACCACTCAATGGAAGGAAAACGTTTAATATTTGATGAGGGTTTTTTCACGTAAATTGGCAACCAATTTATTATCGTTGATTAGGTCTCATCATACACCCTTAAACATGCATTCTAAAAGCATAATAAGGTGCGAATAAAATTTAATAATGATATGCGGATGGATATATAAAATAATTTGTTCCTAGAACAAATCTCTCAATTTCCTCTCTCCCGCTAGCACTATACATACTTCTACCCAATTACATAACACTAAAAGAAACCTCATTTGCATTTAGGGGAATTGGTGAGAAGAGAAATACAAAGAGATAAGGAGGTGAAAGGCTGGACACGCAGGACCAATTTAATAAATTCTAAATTTATTACAACAATTTCCAAAATTGCCCCCACCCTTCTAATATCCATCCGATATACATTTTCATCCAAATACATCCAAGTATTCACACAAAATATGTTATTCAATCAATCTAATCCAATTAATTAATCTTTGAATTAATGACCATCCAATGTTCAAACAACGATTTGATTTGCGCGAGTCCAACTCGTTAATGAATAAATACTCAAAGTACGTATTTATGAATTATATCGAACTACAAATTTAAATCCAATTTAAATTGTATTCAATACTAATTCTAATTTAATTCCAAATTAAATAATTACACTTATTTATGTGCCTTTTAGACTTAAATTCTAAATCTAATCTAAATGGGTCTCAAAGGCCCAATTAGTATCCAATACTATTCAATTAAAGTCCAATGGGCTTTCAATTAATTCTTAAGGCATGGGCTTTGGCTAATATGGATCAAACCCAAAATGCCAAGGCCCAAATAGGAATCACCCTATTGCCAAAAAATCAATTTAGGCCCATTAGGCCCAAAAGTCATATTTTGACTTTATGGAAATGGTTTTGGGCCCAATTGGATCCAACCTAATTGTCCAAAACCAAACTTGGCCCAACCAAGCCCATTAAGCCCAAATACAACAAATTAGTCAAATGTAATAAATTCTAAATTTAAAGACTAATACATATTAACATAATATTCTAAATATCACATTAATTTTCATTAAAGTGTAATTAACACAATTAATTAATTAATCCAATATTTCCAAAACACCAATTGATATAATTAATCATGCTTAATTATCCAATTCATGTCCAACACAAATTGAAGCAAAACCAACTCATTCCAGCATGCTATATGTCATGGCAATTGCAAGAAATAATACCCAATTTTGATTTCAATCCAATTAAATCAACAATCAATATTCATTTCATGCATTTAACATATCCAATTGTCAAAAATCAAAAAATCACCATGAGCATCCTAGGGTATACTTTCGGCCATGGCTTGGATTTTAGGGAAAATTAATCTAATCAATTTTTCTCAAAACCAATGATGCACAAATCCAATTCATCATCATCTAAACATAACAAACAACCAATTTAAGCATTTTCAAACTCCAAGCAAAAATCCCCAAATAAAGTCCATAAATCCTAGATTTCAAATCAAGCTTATGATGGCTCTGATACCATTGTTAGTGTCCTAGACATTCCACGGGACCCCTAAGCGTGATTATTGTGTGAATACATCAAGTGAAAGTAGCGGAAAAACTTACAATGATCAGATGAAGTTCAAGACTTTTTCTTTCTTATAGAAGCTCCAAGCCTTCCTTTTAAGTTCCAAACTCTTGGGTGAGTTTCCCTATCACATTTATTTGACTCCTTAAGTGCTAGCTTAGATGAATTTTTGCAACAAAAATTCAAGAACAAGAGGGAGTAGGTTCGACCAACATGAAGAAAAGAGAGAGATGATGAATAGTGTTTTAAGTTTCCAAAACTTGTTACTAAAGTTGTGTGTAAAGTGAGTTGACATAAAAAAGATGCATTTTAAATGCTTTCCAACCACTTCCATCACATGTCTAACATTTGATGTAAGTAAAGTGGGTCCACCACTTTAAATTCAAAATTTGGTTGGCTTACACAACACACTTTGGGCCCGGTTCATTTAATCCGACTAAATAAATTTTCCGTCGCGACGTAATTAAATCTAATTTTAATTAAGTAATAATGCCTAGCAAAATTATTACGAAAGTCGCTTACGAATTAATTCCAAATTAATTCGTTCGCTTGAATTAAAATCCAATTTTAATTCCGTATTGAAATCCAATTTCAATTAATATATCTGATATATTATTTTAGCCCAAATAAATAAATTAAATAGAAAAATCCAATTTAACTATTAAATTTATTTTACCGATTAATTCTAAATTAATCGCGTTCTCTCTTTTAGAAGAATTTAATCCCAGAGAAATTCTTGTCGTAATTAATCCTAGATTAATTTTCTCTCTCATAATTAATCTCAGATTAATTCAGTTCGAGTCAAATGTCATCGGTGAATCTTTGGGAAGCGACCCAAGAGATCCCTGGATATGTTGGCAGTAAATACGTTGTCGGACTATCCGAACACGTGCGTACCTAGTACCACGTTCTTACTAATTTACAAGACATGGTTGGCTTCTAGCAAAGCACCGTGCCTACCCAATTCTCCAGAAATATATTCAACATGGAATATATATAATCTGTATCATGTGTAGTATACAATGTATTGCGTATTACGATCCAGTATCTGATGTCACATGCTAGGCCTGGGGCTTGAATTGTGTCTGTCCCGTACGAAGCATATATCGGATCACTAGCAACTAGTCTCTTTAATTGGATAATCATGACCTAGTCATACTATCCCGATAGCTGCAGTATTTGAGAGTACTAGTTCTGTATCCATGCTTGATCATCATCTCCATATGACTGAAGTGATACTTCCATCTTGACATCACACCCAATACACTATGATTCTCAGTAAACCCAGAAGAGGCGTACACAGAACCTGTTAAAGCCCCAGACGACCAAAACCAAAGCTTACTTATTGTCGCAAGTATTAGCGATGCAAGTCTCAGGTTAAGACCAAATACGCATACCCTGATTCGGATTCCCATAGACACATAGTCATACTACCAATGAGATTCTGTGGGGTCTATCCAGAGCAAAGCTGTTCCCGGTCCAACGGCTAACAGAACCTCCTATCACACTTGCATAAGTATCCAATACTTAAATATATGAGAATTATACCGTTAAGCTTCCATAACGCGCACAAGTGTAATACTAATCTATTCCGCATAATCGATGTCCAGTCTCGATAATACTACGACTAGGGATATTTAATGATTAAACCTTTCTTGGATTAATACTATCTCATATCTTATTAATTCGGTACTAATCATATGTACTTTTATCATTTATATATCCAAGTAATCCAATTACAAATGATAAAAGAGCAATTTCCTTTATCACATAGTTAATTTGTAAAAAGAACACCATATCTTTTACAAATAGCGATAATATGGGTCATAATTTTCCAATACTCAGGTTGTGCTTCCTCAGGAACTGGGGTCTTGAATCCACTCCAGATGGGGCATGAGTAAAACAATGGCCTCCTCATCTGAGAGCTCCTTCTTGCAATATTGGATGGAAATGTGGACGGGTCCCATGTCCACCCCGGGCACTAATATCGGGATGATCTCCATATAATCTTCAATCCCGTCAAGCTTGGCCTTCTCTAAGTCCGCTTCCAGTTGAGCCTCTTTGTTTTTCAGGTCATCCCGGGCCTGATCTCGTTCCCTGATTGTCGCTTTGAGCTTGGAATCTAAGCTTGCATTCTCGCACCTCAGATTTTAAGCTTCGTCCTCCGCAACATATATTTTTCTCTTTGCAATGGCGGAGGCATTTCATTCAGCGCTGTGGCCTCGGTCGCGGCCTTTTTCAGCCTCTGGATCTCTTCTTCTTTTTTGGCCATTTCGGCCTCGCTCTGTCATCTGGGATTGGATCCTCTGCACTTGGCCTCCCTCGGACAGTAGGCTCGTCAGCAGGTCTTTGTTTCGGGCCATCATGTAACCCATCTGCAAGAGAGAAAGAAAGGGTTAGAATTCCCCAAGTAAAAACAAAGAACGAAAACAGAAAAGAACGTTTACCTTAAGAATTTAGGCAGAGAACTTGGAGATCACCTCCTCGGATGAGATGTCCTCATATTTCGGGATCTCCTCATATTTCGTCTTCCTCTTCAAGCTTGATTACTTCTTCGCCGAGCAGACGGCGGCGTTTGCTCGAAGGTCTGGATGAGGCAGGGGATGGTTGGACTGTTGGGCTCGGAGCAGCAAGTGTGAGAGTAGGTTGAGGAGGTGCCACCGGATGAGCAAGCAGTTTGGCTTTTCCCTTAGCCTCAGGAGGAATCAGAGTGGTCAATCACTGTCGAGAACTTCAAGCTGCGCCCTGGCCGGCCTTTTTGGCTAGGCTCTTGATCTGCCCATTGACATCGCCCGATTTCGTCATTCCTGTATAATACAAGACAAGAAGTACGGTTCATTTCCGAGTATGGATAACTTCAAACAGATTCAAACCGAGTATAAGAAATTTGTTAGCAGGTCGGGAGATAACTACCTAGTCGTCCTAGAGCCTGTGGAGGTGTGTTCTAGATGAGGCCCGACTCTACAAAGGCGACGTCATTGCCAAAACTCTTCCAGGAGCCGGAGAAACTCCAGGCTTTCTTAATCTTGGTCCAGACCTCATGACTGACTTTGGCAGGATCCATCCAACAGGCTGAAAAGGTTTGGGAAGTTAGTATTTTTTTCATAAATTTACTGTAAAGACTAATGGATCGGGTCCTCACCTCCTCCGTAAAGACGTCTGAGATGTCTATCTCTTCGAAATCTATTGATCGAGACCGACCCCAGTCGCCCGTAGCCCAGAACCAAGGATCTTTGAAGTTCTTATTAGTCTAGGGGAGCCGGTGATGAGAGTAGGTACGTCGGCATAAGAGGAGAGATAATACCAACCGTGATGAGATTTTGGGTTGGCCTTCAGTTTGTACAGTCTCTGCAGCTCCATGAAGTTCGACTCCCCTACGCTCGCTTGGTGCCATATCACATGAAGACCGGCCAGTATCCTCCAACTGTTCAGATTCAGATGGCAGTGAGCAACTTCCATCGAGGCAAGCATCCTCACAAAGTATGACTGGACAGACAGTCTCATACCACACTCGAAGAAGGAAGGAATAAGGGCCACGGAACTAGACTCGGGCCGACTTGCAAACTCACCAAGGCCCAAGACCTCGAGTGTTATGTCTATGGAGACCTCATACCGATGGCGGAGTATGCTTAAGGCATATTCCGTGATGGTTTAAGGATGATCCATGTCCAGGGAGGATCAGTCTAGTTCATCTGGTTCAGGATTTTTCCGGGGAATTCGGTGGTGGTATGTGTCATTCTCTTCCTGAGATGGAGTTGGAGTGGTATCTAATTCCTCTAATCTGGTCATCCCCGAGCTGGAGGAAACCACTTCAGCACGGGGAGGTTGGAAGATTGGAGACCGAGCTGAGGATGATTCGACGTTTGACATTCTAATAATTGCAGGGTCCGAGGAGGGCAGTTAGTAGTAAATTTGGAGGCATCATATACTCAAAGGCTATTCTAGCGACCGGGGACCTAGGCCTAAAGTCTCTAAACATCCTAGTAATGGCCAAATACAGTAAGCCTCTTCCTAAAACATCAAACCAAACACACTCTAAACATCAAACCCGGGAAACCCAAAAATCAAACATCCTAACCCACAACCCTTCATTCGACCAAAAAACACATGCATCTTACACCACCCAACCAACCCGCAAACCACACTATACATTTCCACAGCACATTCACAACACAGAGCAGAGGCATAAACATGATAGAAAACATGAAGAACAAGCAAGAACAAACACATGAACTTTCGCAGGCAACAAATGAACACGAAAAGTGTTGGGGTTTTGGACAAAGAACACGGCAGAAGCGTTGTTCGGGCGAAATCGTAATTTTAAAACTTTTTAAATTACCAAATGGTCAGCCCCAATAGTATTAGGGAAGTTCATGGGCTGCCCGAACAGTGAAAAATTCACTGTTTGGACAGCCGTCACCCGGTTGGCTCAAAAGTCACCCGGTAACGCTGTTTTTCGCCGTTTTCGCTTATTTCAACTCCGAAACAATTTTCGGAAATTGTTCCAACACCCAAAAAACATCCAATACATTCAAATGACATCATTTTCATCACAAACAACCCAGTTTTTTCAGATATGATTTTGTAACAAAAACATTATTCATATTAATCAAAACACCAATTCAAGTCACCACAAATGAACCACCCAAGAAAAATTCTAGTCATTACAAGAGTGGTCATAACACTATAAAATGGCAACTTATCATCAAATCACAAAATTGAACAAATATTACAATAATATCTTTCAATTCTACTTCACACATGCTCAAATCCTTCCATTTCATCCTCCAAACCAAAAAGCCCAAATTCTAAGAAAAAGAAAAAACCCTAGAATCCATCTAGATAATCAAGAACATGAAACAAGCTTTCAAAACTTAAAGGAATTGAAGATTACCTTTAATATCTTATTTCCTAAAGCTTTTTCTTGATTTTTCTTCATTTTCTTCCTTGAATCATCAAGCCAAGATTTGAGAGATTTTTAGGGTATATTTTCGGCCATGGAGGAGGAAGTATTGAAGAAAACAAAATTTTCTAAATAAAAGGAAGGCCAACCGACTTTGAAGGGTAAAATAGTCAATTTTACTTTTTAATTTCATTAAATTAAAATAAAGATAAAATAAGTTTTAAGTTTGACAAATCAAAATTTCACACTTAAGCTTAATAAAATCATGTCATTTGTAACAATAATAATTAAACATTTTTCATAACAATTATGGAAAAAGTAAATTATTTAATTATTCAAATATTTAACATTTAAATATATAAATAATTAATTATTATAATTATTATTATATATGTATTTTTATTTACATTAAATAACAAATACATATATTTGTGGCATGTGTCAAAGTCTCATTTGACAACGAATTAGTATGTATCAAATCAAATTTTGTATCAAATACAAATACATATTAATTATTAAATGACCAAAATCCCCTAAAGCATGTGTTATCGTTTAACCGATTAAACGATTCGAATTAACTCATTTAATCTGATGAAGTATTATGAATAATCTGTATTATTCAAAACACGTTACCCAAGTGCTCAACGAGTACACTTCATATTGTGAGACTCTCTAAGTTTAGGTTTATCCGTCATGAAATCCAATTTCGTGTCCATAATTCACTCACTCATGAATTGTGACGACCACGGATAATCTTGCTAAACTATGCAAGTCGAGGTCATTGCATACGTATAATCCATCTGTCACAGGCTATCCATATTATACCTAAGATATAGATAAGAACGTCAAATCCTTTCGGTATAATATAGTCGACTTTCAAATTTATGATCTCCAAATAACACTCGGAACTGATTTCCGAAGTTATACCACGGCAACGGATTTACTAGATCGTAAACACGTGTAGGATGCATATGCCTTGTACAAAGGACTGACAGATTCTATCTTGATACGCACAGGATATCATGAGCATCGGTCCACACCCAATGAACAAGCGGATGTTTGATCTAAATAGATCGGTGACGTGACTGCCATCAAAGTGTGGAGGATAACTCATATATCCACAGTGGTATCTCAAGTCGAAGGACCACTACGCTCGCTCAACTGGAGAAGATTCCTATTGACGTTGGTGTACCATCTATTAGGAAATCTTCAGTGAGTCGTTCAATGTTTATCAAATAAACAACTACATGTCTATACGAGTCTCCCGAGACTCATGGTTCATTGGGTTAAATCATCGGACCAAGTCACGATATACGACATGTACTGGTGTCAGCAGATTTTACTAACCGACCCGTGTTAGTAAATCTTGACCAGGAACTTTATTTAAGGATATACAACTTATAGTGACGCTTCCCAATGTCAATTACAAACTACGTTGTAACTACGTACTACGTTGTAAATCCTATGGTCTTTGTCTAATATACACGTATCACTAAATCAGATTTAGTTTCAATCTAATCATAATTAGATATCTAATAGCAATTATGTTTAGTAAATAAGTAATATTATGGAAAAAGGAATTGTTCGTATTTATGAATCGGACATAAATACGATCCGGATTGGCACTCTGAGCACAAACCCTAACAATTTCTCCCACTTGCTCTAGTGCCAATCCACGGTATCATATACACATCTCAATGTGTATCACATACTCATAGCCCTCAAGAGCTCACCTAGCACTCAAGAGGTAAGTAACAACAAGTAAGCCCTCTATAACAAATTGAGTCTGTCCAACAAACCCAATTTTTTTCCTTAACCAACATCATTCATATTTAGTAGAACCCAAGTTCTACATCAATATGACTCAGATGCGACATCAATATTGTGCTACAGCTACTGAGTTGTCCATGTATTTAAGGATCAAATCCAAATACTATACAGACAACCGTAAGCACAACACTAATATCAAAACTTCTAATCTATAAGGTCACTATGCAACTTCATAAGTCAATACTTCATAAGTTGCAACGAATTCCACTAATAGAGTAGAATCAACGATGACACTCCCACCGTATCTTTTTTGACTCTATATGACGTAGACTGTCTAACGTCATAATGAGACTCAAAACTAATCTGACTCTAATGGTTGCGAATTATATTCTCCATGAATAAGAAACTTGTTCTTAATATCTCAAAGATCACAAGAACATGTTTCAAGACACATCCTATGGTCTGCAGCATATCAAAATAACTTTAATTAAATTGATATCTTTAATCGCACATTATATAGTATTCATTATGTAATCATCATATGATGCATCAGATTGACTAGACATTTTAATCAATTTCTCTTTCGACAAAGGAATCATCATTTACGAAAGATTAATACTATATGTACAAGAGACACATTATTGATACTAACTATCATACAGATAGTCTTGTTGTGTCCTTTATTAGATCATATATAATGCACGACTAATGGGAGTATCTCACAAGTCTCTTGTTTTATATCATATATTGTTGACGGCTGATTTTGGTCTCGGGGTAATATGGGAATATCACCTCCGAGGTAATCCTCCTTCAACGGTGAATTTGTTTGGTTATGGGGGACCAAAAGCAAATTTAGCGGGAGACGGGAAAACACACCAATCGACAAAGAGATTTAACGTGGTTCGGTGGATTTTGGGATCCGACCTACGTCCACGGACAAGAACAGGGTGGTACTTTTTATTACTCAAATACACTCCCCGGGTCTCTTCTTTGCTTTTACAAACCGGAGCTTGATGATTCTAATCCCTCACTCTTGTGATGATTTTCAGATGATGCCTTCAACTTTTCCTTCTACACTCACTCTACCCTCCTATTTATAATGGTGAAGAAATCAGATTCCTATTTGTACAAGAATTCCCAATTGGAGATGGTCTCCTTTTCCTATCAGGATTCCTAGTCAAAACTATTCTCTTTTCCCATAAGGATTCCTAATCAAAACTACATTTACTTCCTTTATCCTATTAGGATATTAAGTTATTACTTTACCCCATTAAAGTAGGACAACTTATCCCTTTTCCGCAGAATATGATGCTTTATCTTCCTGAGCACGCCTCGTCATGTGCTCGGTCTTCATGAGGTCGGTCATGATAGCCATTTGAACTGAGAATGCTGCTGTCGATCTGATAATGCTCGGTCATCCGATCTCAAGTGCTCGGCCATTTAGTATAAAGTGCTCGGCCTCTTACCGTCAAGTTGTCGGGTCGGCTTTAACGGTCTCGATCAATGGAGTTACCCCTTTTACCCCTGTCGTGTTGTTTAAATAACATAGTGCCCGAAAAACACCATCAACATATATAAAATTTTATATCAAATATAAAATAGACTACTCCAAGTGCTATCACGGAGAAAATAAGACTTAGGTAAACTTTTTACCTCACAAACTTTTCATTATTACATTAATAATGATAATGTCGTTAGGATATATAATACTAGAAAGAAATTTGTACGCTCCCACTGACCCTACTATCAAATATATATTCTCTATGCTTTGATAAAATCAGACAATCTGACTGTATCAAAATTAGAGAACACAAATTTTCGGAAAGCTTATCTGAGTCTATAATAGGCTTTATAAGCTAGTATATCAAATTGTGATCTTAGCAGAATACAAACTCTAGGGCCATTTTAGAATGAACTCTTCAAACAAGGAAACCACAACGGATCTCTCATTCGAAGAAAATATTCAAGAATGCCAATTTGCATTCTTTAGCCAAAATACATAGTTTAATATCAACATTAACCAATAGATCTTTAATTATTCAATCAATGCGACTAGAGACAAGTTTCCTCAGAATCTACAATAGATCACTGAGTAAAACCTTTCTCACTGTCATACTGTAAGGTCAAACCTTTAACTAGCTCATATTATTTTTGATGCGCAAACAATTTTCACATTTTATGAACTATTCATAACGAAAGGTTAATCAAGTTCAAAACTTGATCGTAGTAAGTTAGGAACAATCTTAGATCTATGGTTTAATGCTAACTTCCGAAATCGATATCAAATGTCGCTCACACTATAAGTTATAGAATAATTTTCTTCAATAAGAAAACAACAGAACCAATAAGTATCAAATACTTTGTAAATGATTCTGACATCCTATTGAACTTATACATAAGATATTGTAGTCATTTCATCTAATTAATTATGCAGTCCCATTACAGTTTATCACTCTCATATTTGACTTCAATAAGTCAAGTCTTTTCTACAATCGTCAACATCTGATGTTACACACCAAATAATAAAACAATTTTATTATACGGGATTATAGAAAATATATTCTATCAAATATAATACAATATTCTATCAAATAGAATAAATGATAAACTTTTACTTATACCTCCGAGGCCAAGTATTGTTCAATCACATAACCATTATACAAAAGAAAGATTCAAATCTCAAACTTTTCAAGATTCAGATATTCTACTTATACATATCATATACGTAATTGTAGAAACGAATGGAACCTTAATTAAATAGATGAATAAGTGTTACTGGACCATAACCCCAAGAGTATTGAAAACTAATTCGGTAACACTTAATAGCAACGGATCAAATCATATAAGATTTAATTACTCCCACTGACCAATTCCATCATGATGGAATCGTGGAAGTTTAATATTGAGTAAGAATCACATTCATTAAATAACTTTAGAACTAATTACCTTAAATTCATATGTTTGATCATATCAAACATCTTTGAACAATTCAAAGATTCACGATGAATTTCAAAGATATAGTTTTCAACACTTCAAATAGAATATCTTTGAACCATTCAAAATATTCTATTCGTGTTTCATCAGAAACATATTGAAAGTTCTTGAACCATTAAAGACGTTCAATATATATTATTTTAGAAACACGCAACTAAGTCATGAAAAATCATTAACTAAGTTACAGAGTAAAGAAAACTATGTAGGCAATTACTAATTCATTAAACTACATACATCAAATGTATTAGTATAATAAATCTTGTGGTCCAATGACGATCATTGGTTAAATGAGATTTAATCACATCCTGAATACAATATTCATTAAATGGATAAGGATATATGGTGTGATCTCGTACCAGACCATCCTTTACCATACGGAATAAGCATCTTATGCTTATGTGATAAAATCTCATAAAGCACTGTTCTAAGTTATTTAGTTAACCGAACATTTTCTTAATGTTTATCTTTTCATTAATAACACTACTAGTCATATTAAAATATGTAAAAAATGTTTATATAGAACAAGTAACTATCCAATAGTCACAAGTTCTGATATCAAATATCAAAACAGTTATTAAATATTATTTTAAATAACTAGATGGAAGATCTAGTATCCAATACATATAGTTTTTGTATTGTGAGAATCAATATTCTCTATACACAACTATACACATCTCATTTCTTAAGCTTTATAATTTGCGTTCAATTATTCACAACAATTGCAAATGATTGATTAGCAAACTGTGTAAGACACGTGACTTCTAAAAATCATTAAAGCCAAGAAACGTCAATATAAGATAAACAAATACTAATAGGGTTTTCCTAATGCCAGTCAAGAATCTCGAGACATGAACTAATTCAAGTCAATTCTTACTACATAAGAAACTATTCTTACTAGATAACTATATCCAAAACAGATATCTATTTAGATTACTAATCATGACTTAGTAACTAAGTCACTAACCATCTTGATTTTTCAAGAAAATCAGAACAACAATTCCCGATGGTTTTAACTAATCTAACAATATCTAAGTCTTCAGTCATTCTAGAACCTATTCTAGAAGTATGCAACCAAAAGTGAAGTTAGAAAACATATTCAAGTAATATGCTATGCAGTGGATTAAAAGTATAAATCTATTAACAATATAGAATAAAGGAAAACAAAAGCAGCAATTTCCATAAAATTACGCACTGCCTTGGTTAGGGATTTTTAACCCAGCAGTGTCTCCCACTACTTTACGTAATATCGTAATCCCCAACGGAGAACGAGAATTCAATAATTAAATCGAATTTCATAGTGAGAGTATGATCCCATGAATATATTTCGACTCACAACTTTGGCACGTTCTCGCCTACGTATATTCATTAGGTAGACAACTCATTGTCAATCACTCACTAGTGACTCCTGATTTTGGTCCTGACCGTTTCTCGTTATGACAGTTTTGGCACGTTCACAAGGAGGCGTATCAAGGCTTCACTTGCCAATGACAAAATCAAGCTACCGATGTAGTCCTGACAGCTTTGGCACGTTCAGGATTTCACTTTCACTTGAATTTGTCTAGTATCAATATACAACCGGCATGGATAAAATTCTATCAACTACACCCTCACTGTTTTGGCACGATCTCGGATGCAGCCATAGAAAGTTACCCATAAACCGTATTGACAAGACGGACCAAGAAACATGCATATAATACACGTTACATTACAGCCTTATTTTAAGCGGGGATATTCCTCAAGGAAGTATTGCTCCACATCAAATGCATAATTTTAATCTAAACAACTCAATTCTACCTTAGAAAACATAACTCAATTTAACCATTAAATTTCTATTACGTTTCCGTTAGCGTAAAACCGAAAAGTCAAGAAACATATAGATTACATGCAAGTGCAAATATTAAAATTGATTACATATAATATATCAAGCATGACTAATTTAATGGATGAAGCATCAAAGCTGCTCTGATACCATTTTTGTTGGGGTTTTGGGCAAAGGACGCGGCGGGAGCACTGTTCGGGCGAAATCGTAATTTTAAAACTTTTTAAATTACCGAATGAATTATTCAATATCCAATATGAATAATTCATTCATATTTCACCTAAACATATTTATTCGATATCAAATAACGACATAAATTATAAAGAAACGTCGCGAAACTTTTACGAAAAATATTTTTCCGTAAAATGGCATAAAACACATTTTTGACCGAACCGACCACACAATACTCATTAGGGCTGCCCAGGTCAACCCCAATAATATTAGGACAGTTCATGGGCTGCCCGAACAGTGAAAAATTCACTGGTTGGACAGCCGTCACCTGGTTGGCTCAAAAGTCACCCGGTAACGCAGTTTTTCATCATTTTCGCTTATTTCAACTCTGAAATAATTTCCAGCAATTGTTCCAACACCCAAAACACATCCAATACATTCAAATGACATCATTTTCATCACAAACAACCCAGTTTTTCTAGATCTGATTTTGCAACAAAAATAATCAATGTTTCATGCTTTAATCCAACATTTTCAACATTAATCATATTAATCAAAACACCAATTCAAGTCACCACAAATGAACCACCCAAGAACAATTCTAGGCATTACAAGAGTGGTCATAACACTCTAGAATGGTAACTTATCATCAAATATTATAATAATATCTTTCAATTCTACTTCACACATGCTCAAATCCTTCCATTTCATCCTCCAAACCAAAAAGCCCCAAATTCTAAGAAAAAAAAAAGAAATCCTAGAATCCATCTAGATAATCAAGAACATGAAACAAGCTTTCAAAACTTAAGGAAATTTAAGATTACCTTTAATCTCTTACTTTCTAAAGCTTTTTCTTGATTTTTCTTCATTTTCTTCCTTGAATCATCAAGCCAAGTGACCGGCATAATCACACGCGTATAACGCAAGCGCACGTATCGTTCAAGTAGTATAAATGTATCGATCCCACGAGGACTTAATACCTAAGCTATTAATTTATGCAGTCAAATGTTTACGATTATCAAATAGATTGGTTGTTTGATTGGATGATGACCTTAAACTTAAAACAAGTAAATTAAACAGCGTGAAAGTAAATTAAAGGAAAATTCAATATTATGAAACTATCCAGTGTTGTGATTCTTTCCAATATCTTTTAAATGTGAAGTGGTTATTTCATGTTTGTGTAATATATTGGTTTACTAACCTAGAACAAGAAATTATGCAAAAGCCTTTGTCGATGGTCAGATGCAATTACCCAGTGTAACCCAATTAATCATATGTCTATGTCAACCAAGTTACCTGAATTCATTAAGATTAAGTTCCAATTGTGGCTACCCCCGCCCGACATGTATATGTCTATCCTGTAAGGAAATCTATTAAAGGGTTATCTATCATCAAGAAAGATCGTGGGCTATTAAGTCTAAGGCTGAAACCTAAAATTCCTTCATTAAGTTTATTTTAAGTTTACCAGATCAATCTTATTAATGGCCAGTTAACAAGAAACATTAAGCTTAAGACTTAATAAATAAACATTTATATTACCCAAACTATAAAATAACCCCTTATAAACCGGTGATATTGGAATTCATCACAACCCCATATAACAGACTTAGTTACGACACATATCTAAGGCTAATAAAAGCTTAGATAAAATAAAAGACATAATGTAAATGCTGGAAATTAAATAATGTAAATGCTGGAAGTAAATGCTGGAAAGTAAATGCTGGAAATTTAAAAATGTAAAAGTACAATAAAAGAAAAGCTGGGGTTAGAAGATCCACTTTTATTATTACTATTTTAGATATCTCCATTATTATAATATATTAACTTTGTGTGATATTACCAACCGACCATATAGGTGGTATCCTGATTAATACAAATTTATAATTAATTCCAACCGACCATACAGGCGGTATCCAGTTTAGTCAGGTTAAAACCAATTTTATAATTAAGTCCAACCGACCATAAAGGCGGTATCCTCATTAAGTCAGATTTTAAATAGTTTATATATTATAATTAAGGGAGATTAATCTAAAAATTAGTAATAAAAAATTTACCTTTCACCCTAGCAGGGGGAGTTATCTCCTCATTACTGAAAAGTAAAAACTGAAAAGTAAAGAAAGGAAAGTATTATTGCGTAAAAATAAATGAAATTAAATACAAAAAGTAAAGACTGAAAAGTAAATAAAAGAAAGTGTTAATGCAAAAATTAAATACTGAAAGCTGTAAATAAACAAACAAGATACAATCTTCTTAGTATTCTTAAGGAATTCCTTAGAATAAAGTATGAATTGAATTCTAAAATTCGGCCTCAATTTATAGGAAAAAATTTACCTCACACATCGCGACGCGCGGTTGATGGTGGACGTGTGGCACGAAACTTCCGGAGATGAGGACACGTGGCGGGGTCAACGTCGACAGCTCAATAATTATGTCAGCATCACGATGTGGAAAGTTGTTACGCGACGCTACGCTGACGTCACCATTGACACGTGTTCATGATGATTGTCGACAGCGTGTGATGGTGACACGTGTCTGGCGTATATTAGCATGATTTGCTGTGATGTTGACATGTGGCAGGCGTATGTTAGCAATGGCGCATGATAGCAAAACTTCTCTGATTGGTCCACATTTCTGGCGCATGTTAGCAGTCTCCAGCACACGTTAGCAGACGGCGCATTTTAGTAGGAAATTTACATTTTTTCCATTTTTTCCGTTTTCCGCTGTTTTGGCCCCGAATTACCTCCATAGAGTCCTGTTATTTTATTTATCAACAAAATACCACAAAACACATCAAAATATTCACAAAACTCAAGAAACGTATACAAAATATTAAGTCAAATGAGTGGGAAATAGTGATCTATTTACCTATCATCACCAAGATTTGAGAGTTTTTTAGGGTATATTTTCGGCCATGGAGGAGTAAGTATTGAAGAAAACAAAATTTTCTAAATAAAAGGAAGGCCAACCGACTTTTGAAGAGTAAAATAGTCAATTTTACATTTTAATTTCATTAAATTAAAATAAAGATAAAATAAGCTTTAAGTTTGACAAATCAAATTTGCATACTTAAGCTTAATAAAATCATGTCATTTGTAACAATAATAATTAAATATTTTTTCATAACAATTATGGAAAAAGTATATTACCTAATTATTATAATTATTATTATATGTATTTTTATTTACATTAAATAACAAATACATATATTAATGGCATGTGTCAAAGTCTTATTTGACAACTAATTAATATGTATCAAATCAAATTTTGTATCAAATACAAATACATATTAATTATTAACTGATTAAACGATTCGAATTAACTCATTTAATCCAATGAAGTATTATGAATAATCTGTATTATTCATAACGCGTTGCCCAAGTACTCAACGAGTACACTTCATATTGTGGGACTCTCTAAGTTTAGGTTTATCCGTCACGAAATCCAATTTCGTGTCCATAATTTACCCACTCATGAATTATGACGACCACGGATAATCTCGCTAAACTATGCAAGTCGAGGTCATTGCATACGAAGAGGGCTCAGATGTTTCCCATTTTTGTAGGCATCACGGGGCACTCTTGGCCGTTAGATCAGAAGAAGAGGGCTCGGATGCGCTCCATGTGTCACTTTCAAATTCCATCTAGTAAAATTCTAATGAACGACTGAGATTAAAAACCTTTCAGCTGCCCCTGAATGATTGGTTGTTTTGGTTTTGGCGGGAGGGTCGTGGATGCGTGACAAGTGTCACGGCCGGATCAAACCCTAAAAATAATTTGATGGACATTTGTGAGGTAATGATGGTTTACGGTTTCCAAGGGACTGTTGTAAGAAGGGTAAATAGGGTATTTACTTCAAGCCACGAGACTATTTGGTCAGGTATCAGAACTCTCAGTGACCGAACACATGAAAATGACGGGGACGTACCGATTAATAGCCGAGGTAGTTTTTGTGGCAACTAGAGGCGAACACCACTTTGTTGATCAGCGTTCCCATGAATTCATAGTTCCCGGTACCAACTCGTAAACTCATTGAAATCGAGAACTATGGGACAAATGTTGATGGTGGATTTTGCGGTAAAGAGTTTGAATAGCACGACAAGGGTAGAAGGGGAATTTCTTCTTTTGGGAGGATGAATATTCTGAGGGTATTGATCGTTCTTCGACCAGGCGTGGTATTCAGACCTAGTCTCATGATTTTGACCGACCTGATGACATAACATGGTGCAAATATCAGAGTCTGACAACATCAGAGCCGACCCCGACCACTATAGCCCGGTAGCTCGTCTCAGTCATATCCTTCCTCCTGGATCGAAAGATTTAGCTCGGATAGTCTGGGTCAGGTCAAAAGCAGTTGGATTAGTTCGGTACAATGTTTGACCGTCCTCATGGGGCCCGACGTGTAATCGGGACCGTTTGGACATTTCCCCCTGACATGTACCACCGCATGAAAGATCTTTACAAGTTGTCTTCATGATTGTTGAGTGTGGCAGTGCCCAAAACAGAATGATTTAATGAAGAGTCAGATGGCAGGCTTGCTTTCGACGAGGCAGTTGGGGCAGAGAGCCCATCAATCGGTAGGAAATTCACATGTCTGACGTTATAAAGATATGAGAATAGTGTTATTTTTTCCTTAGTATATAAAGAGAGGGTAATCTCATTTGTAAGAGTTAGCAGAATTTCACTCAAGCACTATTTGTACGAAAACACTAAGTAAATGGCTCGGTATCGCGTGACCACACTTGAATAAAGGTCGGCCGAGTTCGGTTCAGTTATAAAACCAGCACTCTACTTTGTTCCCGTGGACGTAGGTTGGATCTATTTCGCTGAACCACGTAAAATCCTTTTTCGACTTTGTGTTCATTTCTATCTCCTGCTAAGTTTGCTTTTGGCCCCTATAACTAAACAAATTCACGGTTGAAGGAGGATTGTTCTGGGAGCAGTATCCTCATCTTGCCCCTGGAATGAAAATCACCTGTCAACAGTTGGCACCGTCTGTGGGGAAAGAGCAAAAAAGCATTCAACGTAGTAAGACGATGGTAGGAGACGGGAACCACAGATCGTCGAAAGGTACAAGGAGCGAGACCCAAACCCTCACCCAAGTGATCGAAGGAACAACACGAGAGGTGACCATTGGCATCTCCCCTAAAAGACAGACAGACGACGTCCTACAACATAAAAAGGTCCACTTCATCCAGTAGACCAAATCTTCCAGACTACAACTTTGATATATCGCTTGGAGATTTGGTGGCCACCCTCAATAAGATGGGAAACACTGTGCAATGGCCATAGAAAAGTAGATAGAGTTCGAGGAAGAAAGAAACGATGAAGTGGTGCGAATTCCATTGAGATTATGGACACCTCATAGCTGACTATGTATTCCTCGGACTAGAAAAGTGTTGGAATTACTCAATAAAATGGCACATCAATGATTTGCTGACAGACAAATAGAAAAAGACTCTGGAAAAAATGGAAGACAGAAACGATGAACGTCTGCCTCCCCACCAATCGACAACTTTGTAAAGGTCATCACTAGATGATCTAGTATTAATATAGTGTCATACATTGGCAATATGTTGGTGAATAAGATGTTTTCAGACTTCCAATGTAAGACCATGGAAGTCTGTATTTACGATATATTGGTCAAATCCCTGAAAGCATACGATCATTTGAGTCATCTAGAGCAAGCATTTATCGTGATGAGGAGGTACAATATGAAACTCAACCCAACAAAGTGCACCTGAGTTTCATCAGGGAAGTTCATTGGGTATCTGGTGACTCAGAGAGGGATAGAGGCCAACTCGGATCAAATAAATTCAGTCATCGATATTTCATCCCCAACTAGCATTAAAGATATAATACGACTGGATGGAGGAGTAGCAGCATTAAACAGGTTCATCTCCAAGTCGACAGACAAATGCTTCCTGATCTTCAAAGCGTTAAGGAAGTCTAGGGATTTCGAGTAGACCGAAGCATGAGAGGAAGCTCTCCAACATCTTAAAAAATATTTAACCACCTCACCACTCCTCTCAAAACAATAGATGGGGAAAGACTTTTCATCTATCTCGAGGTTTCCGAGCATGCAGTTAGTGGAGTACTGGTTTGAGAAGAATAAGGAAAGTAGCTTCCAGTCTACTATATGAGCAAGGCACTGCTGGATGCCGAGACCAGATATACTCAACTAGAAAAACTCACCCTAGTCTAGGTTATGTCGGCCCGAAAGCTCTGCCATTACTTTCAGGCTCATCCAATTACAATCTTCACTTCCTATCTGATGAGAAGCATCCTCAATAAACTAGAACTCTCGGTAGATTAACCAAGTGGATTATTGAACAAGGAGACCATGACATAAAGTTTGAGCCTCGAACATCAATCAAGTCCCAAGCCTTAGCAGACTTCATAACGGATTTCAGCCCATCACTCCAACCATTTCCTGAGAAAGAAAACAACTGCTTTAATGTCCAATCGACTAGGTTTGGAAACTCTCACTAGATAGATCTAACAATAGAAGAGGAAGCGGGTTGGGACTCGTACTCACATCCTCAAAAGGATATCTACTACAAGAAGCCATTAAGTGCGACATCAAAGCCACCAACAATCGAGCTGAATAAGAAGCCATTATCGCAGGGATGGCCTTAGCACTTGACCTTGGAATTAAAATCATTAAAATTCAGTCAGACTCTTAGCTAGTCATCAACCAGCTCCAGGGCAACGACCAGACAATGGAGGCTGAAATGGTTGCCTATCTCTCTAAAGTAAGGAAGCTACATTCGAAAGGCTACCTTTACCACGATATTTTGCCGCGCTGGACAAAGTACACTCGATTGAATATGAAATACATTCAACCGGGTATACGAGGTCCTATATTATATATTTGTTTATTCACGTATGTGTTTGTGTAATTTCACATACCACTTTGGTAATCCCGTTCGAACGCACTTCCGAACGGTACACGAACTTATGCATTCTGTCTTGTTTCCATTCGAACGCGTTTACAAACGCTACTCGAACGTGCATACATTCTGTTTTACCATGCATCAGGTCTTGTCCCGTTCGAACGCATTCCCGAACGCTATACGAACGTGAACATTCTATCTCATTATCGTTCGAACACATTTTCGAACGCTACACGAACGCATATATTATGTTTACCTTTCGAATGCGTTTACGGATGCTACACGAACGTGCAAATTCGGTCTCACTTTTGTTTGAACGCGTTTCCCAACGCTACACGAACGCATGTATTCTCTTTCCTGATCGAACGTGTTTTCGAATGCTACACGAACATCCATACAGTGAACAGATTTCTTTTCGTCCCATTTCATGTATGTTTGCTTCTTTGGTCATTTCTTTTGCATTACGTAATTAATCATATCATTTTATTATTGACACTTTTACTGTTATCATTTATTTATATTTCCGGATTTATCTACTTAATGTGTTCATGAGATTGTGTGTTTGCCTTTATTTCACTTACTTTTATGCATGAAAACTTAGATGTAGGTTATATGCAAACTTAGATATAGGTTATCCTTGCATGTGTATGTTGCGTAGACTTGGTTATATTATTGCGCGAATCCGTTCATTATAAGTGGCATAAGTAAGGGACCAATCTGAACCCAACGGTTTGAGGTCTTCCCTTGCGATGGGTAAGTGAAGCCTTAAACCATTTCCCAGTTCACGCTGGGTGGCGACTTCATTTTATTTCTCAGGTTTAGTCCCCCGCTGGCTATTCCGTACTCCTGACCGGGCCGCAAGCCCGGAATAACGTCGTCCACTTCTGTGTCCTACAACGAGTTGTAAATATTTGTGTGTTTTGTAGTACTAGTGTTGGTTCAAAGCCAGAGTTCGTTGAGGCAGCACAGGAATTTGGTAGAGTCATTGCTGAAAGGAATATGCACCTAGTATATGGCGGTGGCAATCTTGGACTAATGAGGATCGTTTCAAAGGCTGTACAGGAATGAGGCAGTCAATGTTAGGGATATGCCTTATACCCAACTTGTGGATGGGCTATATGTACATGTATTTGTAATATTTTCATTAATTAATAAAATGGCAATCTTTATTATACGTGTGAATCATCAACATTTTAATAAAGCCCTTGGAGTAATAAGATGATGGCTTCCACGCCTTATGAGAATCATTACTCTTAAATGTTCCTAGTCATAGTTTTGTGAATAATCTGGGCTTTCACAAAGCAGAGAGACTAGCATGATGATATGATCCGTCCTTAAGTGGGGTAGCCGATCTCATAGGCTACTAGCGGAGATCTGTCCGCTTGGTGTATTAAATTGATGCATGATTTGCTCATGTCCATCGAATTGATCGCCGAAAGTTTTCATATGGAGTGTTTATCCCATGTGTCTGTGAGAAATTTCATGTATCGATTATATGACTAGTCCTTTGACTTGAGGTCTTCACAATCTTATGTGTGGATCAAATAACTTTGACATTCTCCTTCCCCGGTTTAAAAGATCCGGTCATAAGGGTATGATTGGGTCATTTGTTGAAACACATGAAGTTTGTAAAGATACAACAGAGAATCGCCACTCTCTCGGATAATATTTTCTTATAAGAGTAGTATTCAAATTCGCGGGTTGATATGTATGATCAGTGCTTGAGACTATGGCCACAACGGAAGAATCATGTGAGATTCTTGGGTTAACACGATTCATGACACTATCAACATCATACCTTTGACCATATGGGTAGACATTTTCCGTACCCTAGGTCAATAGATGGGGATACAGTGAGGCGAGGGACCGTATCATATGTAAATCGCATACAGAATGAGTATATATATCTTTCCTTCTCATTTGGGGGCCTTGGCATGTTGCTAGATGTCAACCTTGGTCAATGAAATCGAACGACCATCTGATCGGAGGATAATTTATGTTTGATTAAATTATCACGATTCATTTCATGTCCAACTTGAGGGGAACCCAAAATGTCACACACAACAAAGTCGAAATCAATGGTTAACAGTGCACAATATAAATATAACATCATATATGATTGTTGTAGGAATTGTTCATAAATGGTTCAATATGTTTAATTATTGAACAGATCATTTATGAGGTTCCATAGTGGCTTAGGGATTGGTGAATGACGATAGGGGCACTTTGGGAATTGGAATTAAAAAAATTACTATTTATAAATAGTAATATGTATATTAAAAAAAAAATTATTTGTTTTGAATTCCAATTCGGCCCAAACTCTTATTAGGGTTTTATAATCTCATTAAACCACTAAATTAAGATCCAATGGCTAAGATTAAATTATTTTTTATCTCACATCGGATTCTTAATTAATTTTGTTGTCTTTGGAGCACTATATAAACCCAAAGAATTCTTCACAATTTTTTACACCAAACCTTTCATATCTTGGGTTTATAAGTGAGCAACTCTAAAGTTTAAGAGTAAGCCACTGATTTTGAGGATCCTTAAGTCTAATTGAATAGAGGAACTTCGAGTTAAAAATTTTGAAGTATTTGCCTAGGCTAGCACCAAAGGCAAAATACATGTGCACTCAAGGCGTAGTCTTGCCGTTGAGTTTTGGCTTTGGTGTCTGCATCTTTGGAGGCCACACACTTGGGTGGCTCTTTGGAACGTGGAAGAGCTTGTTGAGTTCGAGAAAATCTTGTAGATTGGAGGGAGGACTGGAGGAGTCTACGGTTCAAGTAAGTCTTTTTTCTTTCCTTATTTTATTTAGAGTTCTGATGATAGTTAGCATGTTTAGGTTTATGTTCTTTGCATGTTTTATGAGTTTTATGCTTAGAATATATATTAACATGCCTAGGCTTGTAGAATAATCAAAATAAATGTGTCTTGGGCAAAGGGAAAGCGGCATAATAATTTTTATTTTCCGCTGCGCACTCGCGGCCGCTTCCCAACAGTGGTATCAGCGCGCCATTTTTGTTTTGATTAGTTCTCACTTATTTGAACTCGAAATTGGGTGGTTAAAAGCTCGTTGGAAAGATAACACCCTGAACGTAATTTTAGGCACAAGTTTTGCATGATTTGGTTAAGATTTGAATTGTGAAATTGCATTTAAATTTCACACATCTGCAGAAAAACGTGAATAGTAAATTTATTTGAATAAAATAAAATGCAATATGATAATTAAATATTAATCAAAATTATTTAATGCCTAAAATAATTCCAACATATTAAAACTCATATGCTTGATGATTCTATGTATGATTAGAATTGACATGATTATTTTAGGGTGCAAGCATCTAGAGACTTTCTAAGAAATAGAGAATGTATTACTTATCCCTTAGCTAAGTAATTATTCCGTGATGAACTTAAAGATTTATTACCTTTAAGGCTAATAAATATAAATCACTTATTTATAATAAAAGACATTATAAAATATACAAGTGGGTTGGGACCAAGGGGTTAATAAAACTTTCCAAACTAAAGTTAATTTAACCAAAGGTATTACTAGAGTTAGATAATGATTTGGTATCTTCCTTCACTCACTACCTTTTTATAGCCAAAAGGAAAAGCTGTGAAGACATCTAGATAATCATTTACTCAAAGCTTACCTTAATGCATATTTAAAGTGTTGGACTAATTTGGAGGATCTATTGATTATTCCTGTCACCAAGGCAATAAGAGCCTAAGAGGTAAGGGTATTTAAGAGAGTTCGCTCCACCCTCCCTCTGAGAAATTTTCAATGGAGGAATCCATTTGACAGTTATTCACTTAAACTTGCGAAAATCCTCAATAATAATTTAAGTCTAAAATTTGCCTCCCATTGTAAAGTATAGACCCAAAGGGCTTAAACCGTATTGGCAGGACTAGGCTTTACCAAACTGACCAATACCAATTTGTCCCTAAATCATACTATTGACAATGGTTTGACTTTTCTGAGTCATAAGACGTAGCGACCCTTAGGCGTGGTCTTATAACTTAGTGGTAAATATTGGGTGTCCACAAGGACTAGCATAAGTTATGGCATGTTTGATTGCCCAACCCAATGATCAATGAATTGTGATTTATATCATAAATTAGTTGGGAACCTACCTAATTATCATATTTTATAACGACCGGCCCTAGTTGGAGTTATGTAATGATGATAATGGGATCTTTGCCCACAAGAAATCCATTATATTGGGGTTGATGCGATTTGCTTAAAATTTTAAAACAATTGAGTGGGAGCAACTTCATAATATTAAAAGCTCATGTTATTATGAAACATTAATGAAAATATATTCCTAATTTTAACATTTTCTCTTAACAGGTGGGTTAAAATATTTCACAAACATTCAAATGGCAAACAGAGTATCACTTCGTTCCATCCTTGATGAGCATAAGCTCAAAGGGGACAACTACAATGACTGGTTTAGAAACCCTAAAATTATCTTACGACAAGAACATATTTTCTATGTTCTTGAAAGACCATTTCCCCCTGAACCCGCAGAAGATGCTGACCAAGATACATTTGATGCTTGGAAGAAACACGTCGATAATGATGAGCAAGCAATTTGCATAATGCTTGGCTCTATGTCGGACGAACTTCAGAAAGCTCACGAAGATATGGATGCTCAAACCATCATCTTTGACTTGAATGAGTTGTATGCAACTTCCGTTCATACCGTGAGATTCCAAGTGTCATGTGCCTTATTCCAAACAAGGTATAATGAAGGATCTGTTAGTGGACATATGCTTAAGATGATTGGCCACATTGAAAATTTGGCCAACCTCGGGTTCATCATGGATCATGAGATAGGTCACGATCTGATTCTTCAATCCTTACCAAAAGAATTCTCTAACTTTATTATGCAGTTTCATCTGTCTAATAAAGAAGCTACTTTAGCAGAATTGCATAATCTGATAAAGCAAGAAGAGAAGGACTTGAAACCGGAGCTTAAAACCTCTGTCATGCTTACGGGTACGGACCTGAAGCCACGAGGCCCAAAGAAAAATAAGGGCAAGGCTCCATATCACCTAAAGCCCAATGGTAAGGTGGAGAAGAAAAATGGAAAGGGGAAATGTTTCTTTTGTGGAAAGAATGGTCATTGGAAGAAAGACTGCAGATCCTTGAAAGCCAAGGAATCTAGGGAAGCCCAAGAGGCCAAGAAGCCCAATGTTTCAGGTATGTTGTATATGATTGAACTATATTCTCAAAACTCTGAACCTTCTACTTGGGTGCTTGACACCGGTTGTGGGACTCACTTGTGTAACAATGTGCAGGGCCTGAGAAATAGTAGGAGACTCCGTCATGGGGAGGTTGACTTATGCATGGGTAATGGAGAAAAATTGGCTGCATTGTGCTTGGGGACTTATTCATTAGTTTTTCCAAATGGTTTAGTTTTAGACTTAGAAGATTGTGTTCATGTACCTTCTCTAGTAAAGAACATCATTTCAATTTCTTCTTTATGTAATAAAGGCTTTTCATGCCTAATAAGTTGTAATGAATGTTCTATTTATTTCAATGAAATAAAATATGGAGATGGTATTTTGAATAATGGTATTTATGTCTTACAAACTAACAAAGAATGTTCAACCTCTAATATATACAACGTTAACTCGAACAATCTCAATGAATCACTTCTATGGCACAGTCGCTTAGATCATATCAATGAAACAAGATTAACTAAGCAACATAAGGATTGGTATTTCAAACCCTTCAAATTTAAACCTTATGGAACTTATGAGTCTTGTTTACTTGGTAAAATGACCAAATTACCCTTCAAAGGTAAAAGACAGCATGCAGCGGAGACATTAGAACTCATACACTATGATGTATGCGGACCAATGTCAGTCACCGCTAGAGGTGGATTCTCCTACTTCATTACCTTTATCGATGATGATTCGCGATAAGGGTATGTGTACCTTATGCGGTACAAATCTGAAGCCTTTGAGAAATTCAAAGTCTTCAAGGTTGAAGTAGAAAACCAGCTTAATAAAAGTATTAAGTCACTAAGGTCTGACCGAGGTGGTGAATACTTAAGCAACGAATTTCAAGATTACTTAAAAGAAAATTGCATTGTTTCCCAGTGGACTCCTCTGGGAACTCCACAGCATAATGGGGTCTCCGAAAGGAGAAATCAGACATTATTAGATATGGTCCGATCAATGATGCCAGGCACGGATCTACCTCTTTCATTTTAGGGTCTTGCTTTAGAAACTGCAACACTACTACTAAACCAAATTCCTTCCAAGACTGTTAGTCAAACACCATATGAGTTATGGTCTGGGAAACGTCCTAGTCTTAGTTAGCTAAGAGTTTGGGGATGTGACACATATGTCAAGCTCACACAAACTAACAAATTGGATGATATGGCTGTTAAGTGTAAGTTTGTAGGATATGCCTTGAACTCAAGAGCATATGTGTTCTACGTCCTAAATGAACAAAGAACATTTGTCTCACGAAATGCTAAATTTCTAGAAAATGAATTCCTTCTCAAGAAATATAGTGGGAGTAGACCTGACCTTGATGAGGTACGAGAAGAACAAACTAACATAGAACTAAACCTCAGGTCCCTCAAAAGGGCAGCGATGGAACAACCACAAGGTTATGAACTCAGAAGGTCTGGTAGGGAAAGACATGACCCTGAAAGATATGGTTTTCATATTGATGAGGAACATGATCAGGTCATTAATAATGACGATCCCATCAGTTATGACGAAGCAATGCGTGACATTGATTCAGTCAAGTGGCTTGAGGCCATGAAATCCGAAATAGACTCAATGTATCAGAATCAAGTCTGGGACTTGGTAGATGCACCTGAAGGGATAAAACCCACAGGCTGCAAGTGGATTTACAAGCGTAAAACTAATGCAGAAGGCAACATCCAAACCTATAAGGCTAGGTTGGTGGCGAAAGGTTATAGACAAATCCAAGGAATTGACTATGACGAAACCTTCTCGCATGTTGCAATGATAAAGTCCATTCGAATTTTACTGGCACTAGCTGCACACTTTGATTATGAGATTTGGCAGATGGATGTCAAAACAACTTTTTTTAATGGGAACCTCGTAGAGGAAGTCTATATGATACAACCCGAGGGGTTTGCATCTAAGGATGATAATAATAAAGTATGCAAGCTTAAAAGATCCATTTATGGACTCAAGCAAGCCTCCAGAAGTTGGAATATACGATTTGATGCGACAATCAAAGAATTTGACTTCATCAAAAATGTAGACGAGCCTTGTGTTTACAGGAAAAGTAGTGGGAGTGTTGTTGTATTTCTTGTATTATATGTCGATGACATATTAATCATCGAGAATGATATTCCCATGATGCAAGCCACCAAGCAATGGTTATCTCAGAATTTCTCCATGAAATATTTGGGAGAAGCAGCCTATATCCTCGGTATTAAGATCTACCGTAATAGATCTAAGAGGTTGTTAGGACTTTCTCAATCTACGTACATAGATAAAGTTTTGAAAAGATTCAAAATGGAAGATTCCAAAAGAGGTAATTTACCTACTTGTCATGGAATCAAATTATCTAAGGAGCAATGTCCACATACTCCTTCAGATATAGAGCGTAAGAGTATGATCCCTTATGCTTCAGCAATAGGATCGATCATGTACGCAATGCAATGTACAAGACCTGATGTCTCTTATGCTCTTAGCATAACGAGCAGGTATCAGGTAAATCCTGGTGAGCAACACTGGGCAGCAGTCAAAATAATCCTCAAGTATCTTAGAAGAACTAAGGATGTGTTTTTGACATACGGAGATTGTTCTGAGATGAAAGTCATTGGTTATTGTGATGCGAGCTTTCAGACCGATAGGGATGACAGCAGATCGCAAACAGGATATCTGTTTACTTTGAATGGCGGTGCTGTCAGTTGGAAAAGCTCAAAGCAGTCAACTACAGCGGACTCCACCACTGAAGCCGAGTATATAGCAGCATCTGAGGCTGCTAAAGAAGCAGTCTGGATAAAGAAGTTCATCACGGAGCTGAAAGTGCTTCCCGCGATAAAGAATGGCGTCACAATGTACTGTGCCAACACGGGCGGCATTGCTCAATCAAATGAACCAAGGTCCCACCAGAAATCTAAGCATGTACTCAGGCGATTTCATCTCATCGGGGAGATTGTTGAGAGAAAAGAAGTTATTATAAAGAAAATATCCACAGAAGATAATCTTGCAGATTCTCTGACTAAATGGCTGACTCAACAAAAGCATGATAGGCACACCCGAGAGTATGGTGTCCAGATTCATACTAGTTGGCTATAGTGCAAGTGGGAGATTGTTAGGGATATGCCCTATACCCAACTTGTGGATGGGCTATATGTACATGTATTTGTAATATTTTCATTAATAAATACAATGGAAATCTTTATTATACGTGTCTTACATAACTTATATGAATCATCAACACTGTAATAAAGCCTTGGAGTAATAAGACGATGGCTTCCACGCCTTATAAGAATCATTACTCTTAAATGTTCCTAGTCATAGTTTTGTGAATAATCTGGGCGTTCACAAAGCGGAGAGACTAACATGATGATATGATCCGCCCTTAAGTGGGGTAGCCGATCTCATAGGCTACTAGCGGAGATCTGTCCGCTTGGTGTACCACATGGATGCATGAGTTGCTCGTGTCCATAGAACTGACCGCCGAAAGTTTTCATATGGAGTGTTTATCCCATGTGTCTGTGAGAACTTTCATATATCGATTATATGACTAGTCCTTTGACTTGAGGTCTTTACAATCTTATGTGTGGATCAAATAACTTTGACATTCTCCTTCCCCAGTTCAAAAGATCCGGTCATAAAGGTATGATTGGGTCATTTATTGAAACACATTAAGTTTGTAAAGATACAACAGATAATCGCCAGTCTCTCGGATAATATTTTCTTATAAGAGTAGTATTCCAGTTCGCGGGTTGATATGTGTGATCAGTGCTTAAGACTGTGGCCACAGCGGAAGAATCATGTGAGATTCTTGGGTTAGCACGATTCATGACACTATCAACATCATACCTTTGACCATATGGGTAGACATTTTCCGTACCCTAGGTCAATAGGTGGGGATACAGTGAGGCGAGGGACCGTATCATATGTAAATCGTATACATAATGGGTATATATATCTTTCCTTCTCATTTGGAAGCTTTGGCATGTTGCTAGATGTCAACCTTGGTCATTGAAATCGAACGACCATCTGATTGGAGGATAATTTATATTTGATTAAATTATCACGATTCATTTCATGTCCAACTTGAGGGGAACCCAAAAGGTCACACACAACAAAGTCGAAATCAATGGTTAACAGTGCACAGTACAAATATAACAGCATATATGATTGTTGTAGGAATTGTTCATAAATGGTTCGATGTGTTTAATTATTGAACAGATCATTTATGAGGTTCCATAGTGGCTTTGGGATTGGTGAATGACGATAGAGGCACTTTGGGAATTGGAATAAAAAAATTAATATTCATATGAATAGTAATATGAATAGTAAAAAAAAATTATTTGTTTTGAATTCCAATTCGGCCCAAACTCTTACTAGGGTTTTATTATCTCATTAAACCACTAAATTAAGATCCAATGGCTAAGATTAAATTAGCTTTTATCCCACATAGAATTCTTAATTAATTTTGTTGTCTTTGGAGCACTATATAAACCCAAAGAATTCTTCACAATTTTTTTACACCAAACCTTTCATATCTTGGGTTTATATAAGTGAGCAACTCTAAAGTTTAAGAGTAAGCCAATGATTTTGAGGATCTTTAAGTCTAATTGACTAGAGGAACCTTGAGTTAAAAGTTTTGAGGTATTTGCCTAGGCTAGCACCAGGCAAAATACTCGTGCACTCAAGGCGTAGTCTTGCCGTTGAGTTTTGGCTTTGGTGTGTGCATCTTTGGAGGCCACACACTTGGGTGGCTCTTTGGAATGTGGAAGAGCTTGCTGAGTTTGAGAAAAGCTTGTAGATTGGAGGGAGGACTGGAGGAGTCTACGGTTCAAATAAGTCTTTTTACTTTCTTTATTTTATTTAGAGTTCTTATGATAGTTAGCATGTTTAGGTTTATGTTCTTTGCATGTTTTACGAGTTTCATGCTTAGAATATATAGTAACATGCCTAGGCTTGTAGAATAATCAAAATAAATGGGTCTTGGGCAAAGATAAAGCGGCATAATAATTTTTATTTTCCGATGCGCACTCGCTGCCGCTTCCTAACAGTCAAGTCTTGGGAATCATCCCAAAACCTTTGGCAGAGGCGAATCTGATAGAACTATCAGACGGAGAGGAATTTTTCGTGCCAGGTATGTCTGAAAGACTTGTGGAAATGATTAACTGTGCTGATGCTTTTATTGCTTTGCCAGGTTGCTTAGGTACGATGGAGGAAATTTTTACAATACTATTTTGGGCGAACCTGAACATACACCAGAAACCGATTGGATTATTTAACGCTGATGGATTTTATGATTTTCTTTGTGTGTTTCTTGATGATGCCCAGAGAAATGGGTTTGTATCAAAACCTGTAAAAGAAATCATATTCACTGCCAGAACTGCCAATGATTTAATTGACCAAATTTTAGCTTTTGAACCACAAATTGACCATTTCCTTTCCAAGATAAACTGTTCTGATAATGATCGTGGTAAGAAGCGTTGGATAAATCTGGATCTTAACCTTTAATTTTCTTTTTAGATGTAGAATTTTATCTATCTGGGTACTGTTTCTAAACTCTTATTCTACTTTTTAAGAATTGGGGATAATGTCTCATTTTGGTTTGGGGGAGGGGAATAGTTGACTAATATCTTGTTTTTATTTTTCGATTTTTAGTCAAAAATTCAAAAAAAAAATTAAAAATATTTTAGAAAAAATTAAAAATATTTTTTGTTTTTGTGTTTTTAACTTGACTAATCAGGTTAAATTGGTATGAGATAGTTGTGTAATGAATTTTCACTCCTGAGACGTATCTCAACCTATTTCGTAACAAGTTAATTTTTGTTTATTTCCTTTTGAATTATTTAATTTGTGAATTCTCCATAATACTGACTAAATTGGATCTTCATATGCTCAGTTGACAGGTATTATCAACATGCATGGTAACATACGACCATGAGTTGTAAGTGAAAAGTTTGTAATATTCAGTGCTTTAGTTTAATTGGAGGAAGTATCTAAAAAAGCAATGGAAAAAAAAAACACATCTGGGATCCGAGTAATTAAGTCTGTGGAGGTGTTTTAACACCTAGTGCCCTAAAGCCAACTGACTTGGGAGTCACTGGCCCAAAGCTCGCTACATGGATTGAAGATGTTGTAAAAAAAAAGATATATGATATCTTAGTAATTAAGTCTATAAGGGTGTCTTAACACCTAGTGCCCTAAAGCCAACTGGCTTGGGAGTCACTGGCCCAAAGCTCGCTACATGGAATCAAGATGTTGAAAAAAAAAGATATTCGAAATCCGAGTAATTAAGTTTGTAAGGGTGTCTTAATACCTAGTGCCCTAAAGCCAACTGGCATAGGAGTCATTGGCCCAAAGCTCGCTATATGAATTGAAGATGTTATAAATAAAAAAAATCCATTGCCAAAAAAGGTGTGAATTCTGATATAACTTTAGGACAAAAATATTACTCTCTTTTCAACTACACTTATGAATATTGTGGGCACAATGATTTGATTAATACCTTGTTGGTTGTGTATATGAAGAATGGTAAAAATAATCGGAGAATTTACTTATTTGGTAATTTAGAAAGAAAGAAAACAACTATTAACTTGGATAAGACGTTTCACTTGTTTAGTCACTAACTTGTTTATTCTCTTTTATCTTGTCTTTTTGCTTTTGTGTGTATTAGATTGACGTTTGTGGGTATCGTCACTGTAATCCCTCACGAGACTACAACTCGTCCACTAGGGACACCTACGGGTTTAAAGGCTTGTTGCATACGCTAAATGCAATTGTGATCCCTAAGAAAGTGGCTTACTTTAATTTTAATTGTTTATTGTATTTTATTTTGTTGTTTTGCTCGAGGACTAGCAAAATGTTAGGTTTGGAGATGTGATGAGCGGAAAATATATCAATATTTGTCGCCCCTTTTACTTAATATTTTGTATAGTTTCTCGAGTTTTATGAACATTTTGATGTGTTTTACTTTATTTTGCAGATAAAATAAAATCAGGACTTAATGGAATCAATCAGGACGACATTTGGAACAAATAAGGGTAAAAATTGGACTTGACATTTTGATTTTGGAGATTGGAATCTTGAAATGGCGTTCTAACGAAGTACAATTTCGGAAATTCCAACTTTGCGCAATTATCGTATTTTGAGCATAACTTTTTACTCCGATATCGGATTGAGGTGATTCAAGTTTCAGATTAAAGAAGACGCAAAGATCTAAAACTTTTAAATTCATAATAATTTCAAATTCTGAAGTTTCCATGACCGAATTGATAAAAATATCCATAAGTGTGTTATGTGTAATTATTAAAGTCATTTTCAAAATAAAAAAATAATAATAATAAAATAAAAAATGAAAATTGTCAAAATTCCACCAAACATGCTTGCATGTTTGGTGCCATGTTTGATGCCATGTTTGGTGGAGCAATTGGTGGAGAAATTGGTGGAAGCCTTTAGATTTTCCTATAAATACCAAGCTAAACTTTGTAAATTTTCCATGCTTTCTTTGGAGGAATTTCTCTATGAAAACCTAAAGGAAAGTGTCTTGTATATTTATTTAAGTTTTCTTGTATTTTCTTTTTATTTAATTAATAAAATTTTGTGTGTTTTCATTTACAGGATGAGCAGCTAATCTCATTCTGCTGGGGTGAAAATGTGAGATTTTTAATATAATAAATTAGATTAATCTACCTTATTTTAATTAAAATTTGGATTAATTAGTTACCGCCTATATGGCCGGTTTAGGTGACAACCTTATTTACCGCCTATATAGTCGGTTTTACATTTCAGACGTAGTTTCCGCCTATATGGTCGGTTTACGTAATAACTTTGTTACCGCCTATATGGTCGGTTGGATTTAATTGAGACAAATGGAATTACCGCCTTTATGGTCTGGTTAAATATAATTAATTAATCGGTAAACATTGACAATAAGGGAGATTTCTAATTTTGAAATATTAAAGTGAATCCTCTAACCCCCAGCATTTTCTTTCATTATTGTAATTTTATTTTTATTTATCTCAAGGTTATTTTTTATGATGTTTTGTTTATTTAAGTGTTTAGTAATCCTAAGTATGTTTTGTAACTAAACATATTATCTGGGGTTGTGATGAATTCCAATATCACCAGTTTATAATGGGTTATTTTGTATCTTGGGTAATATAAATGTTTATTTATTAAGTCTTAAGCTTAATGCTTCTTGTTAACTGGCCATTAATAAGATTGATATGGTAAACTTAAAATAAACTTGACGGAGGAATTTTAGGTTTCAGCCTTAGACTTAATAGCCTACGATCTCCCTTAAGGATTAGATACCCCTTAATAGATTTCCTTCCAAGATAGACATATACCTGTCGGGCGGGGGTAGCCACAATTGGAACTTAATCTTAATGAATTCAGGTAACTTGATTAACATAGACATATGATTAATTAGGTTACACTGGGTATTTGCATCTGACCATCGATAGAGGCTTTTGCATAATTTCGTATTCCAGGTTAATAAACCAGTATATTGCACAAACATGAGATAATCACTTAATATTTAAAAGATATTGGAATGATTCACAACCCTAGATAGTTTAATAATATTGAATTTTCCTTTAATTTACATTCGTACTATTTTATTTACTTGGTTTAGTTTAAAATCATCATCCAATCAACAACCAATCTATTAGATACTCGTAAACATTTGGCTTCATAAATTAATAGCTTAGATATTAAGTTCTCGTGGGATCAATACTTTTTATACTACTTGAGCGATACGTGCGCTTGCGTTATACGTGTGTGATCACGCTGATCAACGCGCAAGCTCATCGCGTCGCGACGCGACCCATTTTTTAAGCCTATAAATAGAGGCCTGATTCAGAAGGAAAATTCATACTTTTTTCTGCGGAATTTCCTTAGAATACTAAGAAGATAGTATTTTGTTTGTTTAATTTCTGTTTTCTTGTATTTAATTTTTATTTTAAGCAATAAATCTTTCTTTGTTTCACTTAAAAGCATGAGTAGGTAATTTTTTTCTGCTAGGGTAAAGGTGAAACTTTTATTATTATAATTTAGATTAATCTCTCTTATTTTATAATATATAAATCATCTTAAAACCTGACTTAATTGGATACCGCCTTTATGGTCGGTTGGACTTAATTAAATTAATTTTAACCTGACTTATTTGGATACCGTCTTTATGGTAGGTTGGAATTAATTAAAATCTGACTTAATCAGGATACCATCTATATGGTCGGTTGGTAATATAATACAAATTTATATATTATAATAAGGGAGATTTTTGGATTTAAAATAATAAAAGTGGATCCCCAAATCCCATTATTTTATTTCATTGTTGTAAATTTACCTTTTTAATTTTCAAATAGTCACATGATGTTTTATTTATTTATGTCTTTAGTAGTCCTAGATATGTGTCGTAACTAAATACGTTATCTACGGTTATGATGAATTCCAATATCATAGGTTTATAAGTTGGTTATTTTATGTCTTGTGTGACGTATAGGTTTATTTATTGAGTCTTAATCTTAATGCTTCTTATTAACTAGCCACTAATCAGATTTATTTGGTAAACTTAAAATGAACTTGACGAATGGATTTTAGGTTTCAGCCATAGACTCAATAGCTCACGATCTCACATTCACCTTAAAGATTTCCTTACAGGATAGACATATACCTGTCGGGAGTGGGTAGCCATAATTGAAACTTGAACTTAATGAATTCAGGTAACTTGGTTAACATAGACATATATTTAATTGGGTTACTTTGGGTGTTTGCATCTGACCATCGACAGATGCTTTTGCATATTTTCGTGTTCCAGGTTAATAAACCGATATATTGCACAAACATAAGATAATAATTTCATCTGTAGAAGAATATTGGAAGGATTCACAACCCTGGATAATTTCATAATATTGATTACTTTTTAGAATTTACTTTCGCATTGTTTTAAATTATTTGTCTTTAGTTAAAATCATCAACCAAACAACAATCAATCTTTTAGATACTTGTAGAAATTTAACTTTAATAAATTAATAGCATAAATATTAAGTCCTCGTGGAATCGATACATTTTATACTACTTGAACGATACGTGCGCTTGCGTAACGTGTGTGATTTCACCAATCAAGTTTTTGGCACCGTTGCCGGGGGACTTATTTATCTTTTAATATTAATTTTGAGGTTAGATAATTTACTTGTGTCTAATTTATTTTTACTTGTTATTTTTGTTTCTTGTGTTTCAGGTTTTCAGACACTACATGAGAAGAAGTAAAAATTTTGAAATCCGTCCGCTTGACCCAGAAATTGAAAGAACAATCAGACGGTTGAGAAGGGAAAGGCGAGAAGGCCAAGAAGCACTGATCAACATGAACAAGCAAGAACCTGAACCTTTGGAAGTTGCACCACCAATTCCCATTCGAGACAGAATAATTTCGGTGGTTGACGGCTTCATATCATGTATTGTACTTCCTCCCTTACCTACAAATGCATGTGACATCAAAACATGCATTCAGATGATATAACAATCAGTTTAATTTGGGGGAAGTGCAACTGAAGATCCTAATGCTCACATCAGCATCTTCCTGGACGTTTGTGGCACGTTCAATTACAACTAAGCGGCAGAAGAAGCAATGTGTCTGCATGTGTTCCCATATTCTTTGAAAGACGGAGCTAAGGCTTGGCTTCATTCACTACCAGGAGGTTCCATCACAACTTGGAATACTCTTGCCACCAACTTCCTTGCAAAATGCTTTCCCCCATCCAGAATAGAAAAATTGAGAAATGACATCACATTCTTTGTGCAACATGACTCAGAATCCCTTTGCAAGTATGGGAAAGATACAAAGAATTGCTCCGAAAATGTCATCACCATGAGATTGCAAAGTGGCTTCAAGTCCAAACCTTCTACAATGGACTTTCTGGACTAATGAGAACCACAATAGATGTTGCTGCTGGAGGAGCTTTAATGGCAAAAGAAGAAGATAAGGCCTGGGACTTAATTGAAGAAATGGCCAACAACAATTCCTTGTGGCCAATAGAAAGAATCATGATCCATCGAATAGAGGAATCCACGAAGTAGGAACCGACACAGCTATGAATTCCAAGCTGGATCAGATATGCAAATGTCTGGAAACTCATAGCATGCAGGTTAATGCTGGATCCACAAGTTCACCATATGGAGGAGCACCAGAGGCAGAATCTTACAACCAACATGATGAGACTGTGAACTATGTTAGAAACTTCAACATACATGGAAACAATCTGTATTCCAATACCTACAACCAAGGTTGGAGGAATCATCCCAATTTCGCATGGAGCAATACTTCGGGGCAAAGAAACAATCCACCACTCGGATTCCAACGGCAGAATAAAGGCCTGGAGTATGAAAAAGAACCAGAAATAGCAGAAGTGTTTGCCCATATGAAAAAACAAGAAGCCAAATATAATGCTATGTTTCAAAAACAAGCAGCATCATACGATGCTATGTTTCAAAGCCAATCAGCTTCTATAAAGGTAATAGAAAATCAATTGGGACAAGTGGCCAATGCTCATAGTTACAGACCGCAAGGTACCCTTCCTAGCAACACATAACCAAATCCAAGGAACAGAGGGAATGAGCAATGCCAAGCCATCACTTTGAAAAGCGGCACTGAAATCAACAAAGATGTTGGATTCAAGGCATCTATTGAGAATGTTCCAAAATAAAGCAGCGAAGCATATCCATAGATGGAAGAAAAATAGGCAAAAGAAAATGATCGAGAAAGATTTACTCCACCTCCACATTTTCCACAACGTCTCCAGAAACACAAACTATATAAGCAATTTACTCGATTCCTAGAGATCTTTAAAAAGCTGCATATAAAAATTCCATTTGTAGAAGCGTTGGAACAAATGCCCAGCTATGTCAAATTCATGAAAGATACTTTGTCACGAAAGTGAAGATTGGGAGATTACGATATGGTAGCATTGACAAAAGACCCCCAAAGTTGAAGGATCCTGGCAGTTTCACCATCCCTTGCACCATAAGAGAACATTATTTCGGTAAGGCTTTATGTGATTTAGGTGCTAGTATTAACTTGATGTCTTTGTCTATTTACAGGAAATTACAGCTTGGAGAAGCAAAGCCCACCTCAGTCACTCTGCAACTTGCTGACAGATCACTCACATTTCTGAGAGGTGTAGTGGAAGATGTATTGGTCAAAGTTGACAAATTCATTTCCCAGCAGATTTTATTATCCTTGACATGGAGGAAGATAAAGACGTACACATCATCCTCGGGAGACCATTCTTGGCTACAGGTCGAACCATCATTAATGTATAAAAAGGTGAACTAACCATGAATGTATAGGACCAAGAAGTAACATTCAATGTTTTCAAAGCCATAAAATTCCTGAATGACGAAAATGAGGAGGAATTCAGACTTGATGTAATAGATAGTATCATCCAGAACACAGATGCAATGCAAATTTCCATTGACAAACTTGAAGCATGCATCACCAACATGACTGATAGAGAGGTAGATGATGAGATTCTGGAATGTATCCACTATCTTGACGAGGCTTCTCGCTTCAGATCAACACAACAGGTGGAAATTTTGGAATTACCAAAAAAGAAGCGAATCAAGACCTCGATTGAAGAACCACCACCGTTTGAATTAAAGCCACTTATGAGCCATCTCAGGTATGCATACTTGGAAAACTCTTCTGATTTATCTGTGATTATTTATTTATCGCTAACATGGATGCATAAAGATAAGTTGTTGAGAGTGTTACACGAGCACAAAAGAGCTATTGGCTGGACTATAGCAAACATTCGAGGCATTAGTCCATCATTTTACATGCACAAAATCTTGATGAACGATGAGTACAAATCCATAATGGAGCATCAATGAAGACTGAATCCAATCATGAAGGAAGTTGTAAAGAAAGAAATCATCAAATGGTTGGATGCCGGCATCATCTACCTTATCTCGGACAGCTCTTGGGTGAGTCCTATGCAATGTGTACCCAAGAAAAGAGGAATGATTGCAGTCACCAATGAAAAGAATAAGGTGATTCCAACAAGGACAGTGACTGGACGGAGAGTTTATATGGACTATAGGAAGATGAACAAAGCAACATGGAAAGATCATTTCCCGCTACCATTCATTGACCAGATGCTAGACAGACTGGCGTGACATGAATTTTACTATTTTCTGGACGGATACTCGGGATACAATCAGATTGACATCGCCCCAGAAGATCAAGAGAAAACCACTTTCACATGTTCGTATGGTACTTTTTCTTTCCGCATGATGCCATTTGGACTTTGTAATGCTCCTGCCACATTTCAACATTGCATGATGGCCATCTTTTTAGACATGATAGAATAAAACATAGAAGTCTTCATGGATGACTTCTCAGTGTTTGGAGACTCGTTCGACCACTGTTTGTAAAATCTGGAAAAAATGTTACAAAGATGCGAAGATACAAATTTGGTACTCAACTGGGAGAAATGTCATTTCATGGTGCCATAAGGCATTGTCCTAGGACATCAGATCTCACAGAAAGGAATTGAGGTAGACAAAGCAAAGATCGAGACGATAGAAAAATTACCTACATCATAATTTGTCAAAGGAAATCAAATTTTTCTCGGGCATGCAAGATTTTATAGAAGATTTATCAAAGTCTTCTCCAAGATTGCTAAACCTCTGTGAAATCTGCTGGAGAAAGATGTGTCTTTCAACTTCACCAAGGAATACCACCATGCTTTCGAGATCTTGAAACAAAAGCTGGTCTCGGCCCCCATCATAGTAGCACCAGATTGGACTCTCTCATTTGAAGTGATATGCGATGCTAGTGATTTTGATGTAGGTACAGTTTTGGGACAACGTAAGGCGAAACTTTTTCACACCATTTACGACACCAGCAAAACTTTGAATGAAACACAACTCAACTACACAAAAACTGAAAAGGAGTTGCTCACAGTTGTGTTTACTTTTGATAAATTCCGCTCATATTTGCTGGGTCCCAAGGTGGCGGTCTACACATATCATTCAGCAATCAAATACCTAATTGTAAAGAAAGATGCCAAGCCCAGATTGATCCGTTGGGTGTTTCTACTACAAGAATTTGACATGGAGATCCGAGATAGGAAGGGGACAGAAAATCAAGTGGCAGATCACTTGTCAAGGCTCGAAAATAGAGAAACAACTGGCAATGAGCTAACAATTAAAGAAACTTTTCGAGATGAACAGTTGTTTGCCATCAAGCAGCATGAAGTCCCATGGTATGCTGACTATGTAAACTATATAGTATCAGGGAAATGGCCGTTAGAATGGACACATCGGTAATGGAAGAAATTCTTCAAAGAAGTCAAGCACTATATCTGGGATGAGCCGCACTTATTCAAATGTTATGCAGATCAGTTATTGCGGCGTTGTGTACCACATAAGGAGGTTAATAGTGTCATGCAGCATTGTCACTCATCACTTTACGACGGACACTTCAGCAGAGATAAAACTGCGGCCAAAGTCTTGCAATCAGGTTTGTTCTGGCCCACCTTGTTTAAAGATGTTCACTTATTCATTCTTCAATATGAAAGGTGCCAGAGAACGAGAAATATTTCGAGGAGAAATTAAGGACCTCTTCAAAGCATTCTCGAAGTAGAGATATTTGATGTATGAGGGATTGACTTTATGGGACCCTTTGTTCCATCATATGGAAATCTGTACATTCTAGTTGCAGTAGACTACGTCTCCAAATGGGTTGAACCAATAGCACTGCCATCAAATGATTCCAAAGTGGTGTTAAAATTCCTCAAAAAGAATATTTTCACTTGCTTCAGAACACCTCAAGCGATCATCAGCGATGGAGGCACACACTTCTGCAACAGATACTTCGATGCACTCCTATCCAAATACGGAGTTACTCAAAAAGTTGTCACTGCTTATCAACCACATTCAAATAGGCAGGTTGAAGTCTCCAATAGAGAAATCAAAAGAATTTTGGAGAAAACCGTTGGGTCAACAAGGAGGGACTAGTCTATAAAATTGGATGATGTATTATGAGCCTACCAGACAGCTTAAAAGACACCCATTAGAATGTCCACATATCGAATGGTGTTTGGAAAAACATGCCATCTGCCTGTGGAGCTCGAACATAAAGCGTAATGGGCACTGAAGAAGCTAAATTTTGATATGCAAGTAGCAGATGAGAAACGGCTTCACCAACTGAACGAATTGGAAGAATTTCACCTTTATGCTTACGAGAATGCCAAACTGTACAAAGATAATACGTAGACAACTGGAACCAGGGCAGCGGGTAATGTTATACAACTCAAAGTTGAAACTTTTCCCTGGTAAGCTAAAATCACGGTGGTCAGATCCATTTGTAATCACCCAAGTTTTACCATATGGTGCCGTTGAGCTACATGACCCCAACACCAATGATATATTCAAAGTTAACAGCCAACATGTCAAGAACTATTGGGGAGAATCCATCAAGCGTCAAAAAGAGAGTCTCATACTGGCAGATCCAGCCTAACGTTTGGGTAATTTGTGTATATATTGAGATTTTGTGTGTTTTATTTTTGTGTGTTTTATTTTTGTAGGAAAAGTCACAGACATGATGGAAGACGTTCTCACAAAACTTCACAAGCATTTTCCTTCTCTCCCTCAAAACTCTCTGATGAAAGTCTACAAAGCACGCATTGAAAGAATGAGACTTCTGATGATCCAAGGTATTCCTAGTGATATTCGTTGGATAATTGAAGCACAGGTTCGCTTGGCAGGTGAGTCATCTGACTCTTTTATTTCATTTCTTCTTGGTTTAGGAAAAAGCACCCATGCTAAGAAAAGAAGAGCTAAATGATTAGGTGTTTGTTATAAATGTGCATGTTGTACATGTAATACTCGTTGTCGTTCTTTAGGAATGGTGTCTGATAACCGCGAAGATAAAATAAAATTCATTAGGGATGGCATGAGTAAGGAGTCTTTAGATGACATATCAATGACACTTGAGACACATCCCGATGGATATGTCTATCACGCGATTCGTAATTTACATACACAGTTTCGAAGAGAAAGACAACAATTAAGTCTCGAGAATCTGACTTTAAAAGACCATGTTTGCCAATTTATAAGAAAATTGGATGGGAAACTTGTCCCTGACACATAGATGTCATTGAAGCCGTTACCTCATGTACATATTATTATCTCTTTGTCTTTAACTAATAATTGTGATTTGTTTTGTTATTTTCTTTTATTTTCGCCGACAAGATCCAGACTTTTTGACTTTCACGGTTTATTTTACTGTTTAGCTAATAATTATCATTTGGCAGGTACTAGTGCTATTATTACTCACCCATTTTCAGGATCTAAAAATTCAGCTCGTCATTGCTCTCTTGTAGACATCCAGATTTGAGAAAGTAATATTTAAAAAAAATGGAAGCAACTTCAAGAAGACGAGTTATTAACATCTGTGTGTTTTGCGGTACTAGTTATGGTTCTAAACCATAATTTGCTGAAGCAGCAAAAGAATTGGGTAGAGTTATGGTAGAGAAGAATATGCACTTAGTATATGGTGGTGGCAATCTTGGACTGATGGGGTACGTTTCAAGGGCTGTACAGGAATGAGGTAGTCATGTTTTGGGAATCATCCCAAAATCTTTGGCGGACACAAATCTTATAGGACAATCAAATGGAGAGGAATGCATCGTGCCAGGTATGTCCGAACGACTTGTTGAAATGATTAACCGTGCTGATGTTTTTATTGCTTTACTAGGTGGCTTGGGCACGATGGAGGAAATTTTTACAGTGATATCTTGGGCGAACTTGAACATACACCATAAACCAATTGGATTGTTTAACGTTGATGGAATTTTTGACTTTCTTTTTGTGTTTCTTGAAGATGCCAGGAGAAATGGGTTCCTTTCAAAACCCGTAAAAGATATCATCTTCACTGCCAGAACATCCAATGATTTAATTGACCAACTCTTAGCCTTTGAACCAAAAATTGACCCTATCATTTCCAAGATAAACTGGTCTGATAATGATCGTGGTAAGAAGCGTAGGATAAATCTGAATCTTAACCTGTAGTTTTCTTTTTAAATGTATAATTTCACGCTAACGAGGTACTATCTTCTAAACTTTTCTTCTTCTTTTTAGATATTGGGCACAATGTCTCAATTAGGTTTGGGGGTGGGGAATAGTTGACAAGTATCTTGTTTTTATTTTTCGTTGTGTTGTTTTTGCTTGGTTTTTAGTCAACAAATTCAAATAAAATATAAAAAAATAAAATATAAAAAAATAAAATAATAATAATAATAAAAATATATATTTGATTTTTATGTTTTTAACTTGACTAACCAGATGGAATTGTGTTTTGAGATAGCTGTGTAAGGAATTTCCACTCCTGAGACGTATCTCAGCCTAATTCGTAACAAGTTAATTTTTATTTATTTCATTTTGAATTATTTAAAATTCATGAATTATCCATAATATTGACTTAAATTTAAAATTCATATGCTCATTTGACAGGTATTATCAACATGCATGGTAACATACAGACATGGGTTGTAAGTGAAAGTTTGTAATATTCAGTGTTATAGTTTATTGGAGGAAGCATCTGAAAGCGATGAAATAAAAAAAATTGTGTATATAAATAATTAACCAAGATTTCACTTAGTAACCATACGTCTTGCCTCAGTAAGCATAGACTGTTCACGTCAAACGGTAAAACATGAGTTAATAATAATAAAGTTTCTACTTAGTAATTGGACGTCTTGCCTCAGTAAGCAGTGATTGTTCACGTCAAACGGTAGAACTTTTAACATCTGAGATCCGAGTAATTAAGTCTGTATGAGTGTTTTAACACCTAGTGTCCTAAAGCCAACTGCTTTGGGAGTCACTGGCCCAAAGCTCGTTACAAGGATTGAAGATGTTATATAAAAAAAATCCATTACCAAAAAGGTGTGAATTCTGATATAACTTTAAGAAAAAAATATTACTCTCTTTTCAACTACACTTATGAATATTGTGGGCACAATGATTTGATTAATACCTTGTTGGTTGTGTATATGGAGAATGATAAAAATAATCGGAGAATTTACTTATTTTGTAATTTAGAAAGAAAGAAAACAACTATTAATTTGGATAAGAATTTCACTTGTTTAGTCACTAATGTGTTTGATTGTACATTTGATTGACGTTTGTGGGTATCGTCGCTATAAGCCCTCACGAGACTACAACTCGTCCACTAGGGACACCTAGGGGTTTAAAAGTTTGTTGCATATGCTAAATGCAACTGTGATCCCTACGAAAGTGGCTTAGTTGAATTTTATTTTTAAGTTGTTTATTGCATTTTATTTTATTTATTTTGCTCGAGGACTATCAAAATGTTAGGCTTGGAGGTGTGATAAGCGGAAAATATATCAATATTTACCGCCCCTTTTAATTAATATTTTGTATAGCTTCTCATGGATTCAATTTGGTAGTTACACCTTTTAAAGGAGATAATTGTTTCTTATTTTTAACTTCTTTGTCTTTATGGAAAGTAAATGTGTTGTTATAAAATTTTTGAAAAATGAATCACTATGGCTAAATTTTTGAAGGTGGAAAAGGGAAGGATTTTCTTTATTTTGGAAATAATAAACCCTAAGTATAAAAAAAAAATTCTTTTTTGCAAAGCCTCACATTTGCAACCCTAGCCACCTTTTCTTCTTCCAAAAACCCTCTCAAGTGTTGATAGAAACAAAAACAAAACAAGAATAAAAAAAAAAAACTTGTGTGACTCAGAATCTCTAAAACTTTTAGGGATTAGTATCGTGAGTCTAGCCCACCCTATTTTTCGTTGGTTGCGAGACATAGCACGGAATTCCTTTTTGCGTCGAACAAAATTCCATCTCCCTCTTTCTCTTTAGACACACGGCAGTGAGCATAGTTTTTGCTCACTGCCTCGCATAAGGTTGTTGATATGGGGCTCGGTTTGTTTTATTTTCAATCCAGTTTTTTTGGGGAACACATAAGGTTGTTTTGGGGCTGCGTTGGGGCTGTTTTTAAGTGTAAAATCACATCTGAAATGTAGCAGTTGTTCATGCATTTAAGGGACTGTTTTGGCAGTGTGCTGGGGAATGTCGGGTGCAAAATAGTCCAATTTTGAGCCGCTATTCGGGGGGATATTTCAGGGTTGAAATTTTGTTCAAAACAGAAGCAAAAATTCAGTCTTGGTATTGGTAACATTCGGCCTTTTGGTGAGAATGGTAGAAAATATTTTCAAGTCTGATCCGGGTACCTAACATGTTTCCGCTACGATATGAAAGTGGTTCCTACAATTGGCATCGGGAGAAAAGTTTGAAAAGTGTTCTTAACCCTTATCTTTTGATTTAAAGTTATTATTTATATTTATATGAGTTATAAATATTGATATGCATGTTTAGATGAGTAGGCACAAAATAATATTCATAAGATGAATAGTTATTGTTTTTCATGTGATGAATGGACTTTGCATTGGTCGTAAATTTTTCCGATTCTTATTTTTGTGTTGGTAGCGGAGCGAAGCGAAGCCGAAGGTGAAGCGAAGCGGAGCGGAGCGAGTATCTCATAGAGACGAGCGACGCGTCAAATCATAACTCCCCACGGATCAAAGATAAACAAACACCAAGGGATGTCTTGGGATATTTTTGTACTAATTAGATTAGTATAGAAAAAAATAAGAGCCCGGTCAATGCAAAATATTTTTTTGTTGTATGTATGTTTAATTCGAAATGTTTGAATAACATGTCATATAGCTTATGGTGTCTACTCTTGCATTTCACATGTCATAACATGTTTTTGGATGCATATATATTCTATACATGAAATGTAATTTTATGTAATTTAAAATGTTAAATTGGAATATGGTATGCATGGAAAATGATTAATTGGATTAATTGGTTTTAAAGTTTAAAATTTAAAATTCTAATATATTGGGCTTAATAAGTGCATCATAAATTCCATTGGTATATAGGATGGAAATCCGGATATAAATTCCATAGCCGAATCCGAATGGATGGTAATGTGGTCTGCACTCGGGATACAATTTCACGTACCTTTGGATTTTATAACGCACTTAGATTAATTAAATAGTTTAATTAAAAACTTGACCATTTTAGGATTTCAAAAATTTTAAACTAATTAGTGTTCTAGTATTTTAAGAGTTAAAATATAATAGGTCACTAGTTCTACACCAATTAAATTAGTTTAATTGAGTATATTAATTAGTAGAGACTAATAATATTAGTTATATAAATTTTAAGAGTTTAAATTGGTTAGGTCACTAATAATATATTTGTGTTAGTAAAAATTATGATTTAGCTGCCATAAAATTATTCACACTAGTAAATATAAAATATTGGATATTTTAAAATATAAACCTTAATTTTAAAATATTGAGTGGGAGATGGACATACGACAGTATATTCGCGATCTCCGTTGTTAGTCCAAAAATGTGAGATTCAAAAGGCACCTCGAGACGGCTTTGCTTTCGTCCCCCTACAAATGGTGTCCATTTTGGGTCAATATCAAGTTTGGATTCTGAGAGGATAAGTACTCTAGATGTATCTGGTGAACTGACATACCCTATGGCGATACTTCACTAGTTAAGTCCAAGGGTTCCGAAATGATGGGTCACACTCACAAATGAATGATTAAATGTTAATCAAAATTCCTTGATCAAATCAAACGGTGGTTGATTAATATAGGAATAAGAGTTATTCTTGCATATATTAATCGATTGTCTCGATCTATCATACAAATACTTGACCTACCCTATGGCGGCACTTATTTGTGGGATGATAGATTTATGTGGCATAGTAATTCTCTTAGGTTTCTAATTCGTTATTCAGGGTTCATGCATCATGTTTAAATTTATGCCAAAAATTATTTGATAGTTTTAATATGCGATTAATGAATATTAAATGCATGTTTATTTTTAATTTTCAGCCATGGTTTCTCCAAATATTTCCATACTCTCAAATGATAAATTAATGGGAGAAAACTATGTTAAGTGGAAAAGTAACATGAACGTTATTCTGGTCTATGAAGACCTTAAGTTTGTCTTGACGGAGGAGTGTCCTCCCAAGTTGGCCATAAATGTTGGCCAAACTGTGCGCGATGCCTACCAGAAATGGGTCGAGGCTAATGAGAAGGCATGATGCTACTTGCTAGCAGGGATGTCTGAGGTTCTTGCTGCGCATCATGAGCCTAGGGCTACAGCATCTCAGATGATGGAGTCATTGCATGGCATGTTTGGGCAACCTTCGGAGCATCAACATCATGAGGCCATGGTCTCACTGATGACTGCTAGGATGAAGGATGGGACATCAGTCCGAGAGCACGTCTTGAGGATGATGACCTACCTCAATACAACTGAAAGCCATGGCGCTCGTATTGACGAGTGTAGCCAGGTGACCATGATTATAGGAACTCTTCCGAAGAGTTTCCTACAGTTTAAAAGCAATTATGTTATGAACAAGTTGACTTTTACTTTGACCCAACTACTAAATGAGCTCACCCATTACGAGTTCATGTGTTTGGATCCTCGTAAGCCTAGTGCTGAGGCAAATATTATCGAGTCTTCTAAAACTGTAAAGATGAAGAAGAAAGTAACTAGGAAGGCTTAGGCAAAGCCTATGAAGAAGAAGAATGAGAAAGGCTCCAATGATGCCAAGCCCAAGGGAAAGTGTTTCCACTGCAACAAGGACATGCATTGGAAAAGGAATTGTCATAAATACCTTGCTGAGCTAAAGGAGAATAAGGCTACATGTAAATACGATTTACTTATTATCGAATCTCTATTATTAGAGGATGATAAATCTGCTTGGATTGTTGATTCTGGAGCCACTAACCATGTTTGTTCTTCTTTGCAGCTATTTGACTCATGGAGGGACCTTGGTGAAGGTGACTATACCATGAGGGTCGAGATAGGAGATTTTATTTCAGGAAGAGCAGTGGGAGTTTCCAGTTTAAGTTTTTCAAATAATATTTATTTAAATTTTAACAATGTGTTATTCATTCTTGGTTTTCGCTGGAATTTGATTTCTGTTTCCAAACTTTTTGATGATGGTTTTTCAGTTTCTTTTAATAGTAATTTGGTTATTATTGGTAGAAATGGATTAACCATATGCACAGGAAACTCAGAAAATAACTTGTATGTGTTAAGATCGTTAACACATATGTCACTGCTCAACATTGAAATGTTTAAGGTTGAGAAACCTAAAACAAAACGGCAAAAGATTTCTCACGATGACACATAACTGTGGCATCTTAGACTTGGTCATATCAGCCTTGACCGGATAGATAGGTTGATAAAGAACGGAGTTTTAAACCAGTTAAAGCTCGGAACTTTACCAATCTACGAATCATATTTAGAAGGAAAAATGACCAAGAGACCTTTTACTGGAAAATGTATAAGTGCTAGTCAACCACTTGAGCTAATACATTCGGATGTTTGCGAATCGATGAATGTTAGAGCACGAGGTGGTTATGAGTACTTCGTCATATTTATTGATGACTATTCAAGATATGGGTATATTTACCTAATGCAGCACAAGTCAGATACTTTTGAAAAGTTCAAAAAGTATCGTGCTGAGGTTGAGAACTAGTTAGGTAAGACAATCAAAACTCTATGATCGGATCATGGATGAGAATATCTTAACAGAGATTTTGAGGAATTCTTAGATGAGCATGGGATAGTATCCCAGCTCACAGTACTTGGAACACCACAGTAAAATAGTGTTGCAGAGAGAAGAAATCGGACCCTACTAGACATGATAAGATCTATGTTTAGTTATAGTTCAATACCTAGTTCATTCTGAGGGTATGCAATACAAACAACAATGTATATCCTTAATGTAATTCCATCTAAGTATGTTCCTAAGACTCCCTTAGAGATATGGAGTGGTCGTAAAACTAGTTTACGATATTTCCGCATATGGGGGTGTCCAAAACATGTGCTTATGAATAAGACTACTAAGTTGGAGCCACGTTTACAGGTGTGCCTATTTGTAGGTGTAGGCATTGCATTTTTGCATACCGAGCCCAATGATGAGTCTCGTAAGGAGGCACCGCCTTTTAGTCGTGGAAGTCGCGGAATACGGTCGTTGGAATGAGAAGTCAAGAGTTGACATATTATTTTGGAATTATTTCGCTAAGTTCGCTCTGAGTTCGCTTGTCGGATCTTCGTTTCGAGGCATATCCTTGGCCCAAAATCACCACAAACCCTTCCAAGCCCACCTAAACACCCAAATCCGCATCCAAAGCCCATTAAACCAAAACCAACCAAACACCAAGCCCACCACCTAGGAGGCCCACGACCTTGACACCATTTTTACCTTCCTTACACTATTCCATCATGACTTACCCTTCTACCTATTCACTTTAACCTTTGACCTTACCTTTTACCTTAATATTAATTTTTCAAACCATTTATTAAACCAACCCTACACCATTTAATGGCCTCCCTCACCAAGTCAAGCACTCACCCCACACCATTTATACTAGTACCCCACGCCCATGACCTTATAACCCCTCTTTATTCATTTTCAAAACAATATTAATTATCTTACCTTCCTTTGTCAACAAAGATAGCCAACCTAATAAATGCCCTTCAACATCACATTGCCAACCTAATAAATGCCCTCCAAATGCCTATATAAGCACTCATTTTTCTGCCTTGGAACACCTAATAGATATCAAGCACACATTGATCAAGCATTTAGCATTTTAAGAGCACAAAACCAGCCCCTTATTCCCTCTACAAGTCACGCCCAAAGCCTCTCCTTCACTGCCCATTCTCACGCCCAAAACAGCCCTCTCTCAAGCTCTCAATCACGCCCATTGCACCCCCCTCATCGACACGCCAATTAACTTCACTTTGCCTACAACTCACGCCCCTCATTGCCCTCCATTTAGTAGCTTTCCCACGCCTAAACACAGCAGCAAACAGTCCCCAACACAGCAGCTCATTCACGCCCAAACAGTCCCCTCACTGCCCTCCATTTTGCCTCTGCAGTTCACGCACACCACAGCCCCACTTTAGCCCCTCAACTTGCGCCCAAATTACCCTATTTTAGCCCCTCAAACCTGTACACAAACTGAACTAATTCAGCCCTCAATCCCCTTGCGAAACAGCAGCTCAAAGTGCTCAAAACAGTCCCCAAATACACCAAAACAGTGAGCAAAAACTGCACTATAATTGATCGAGTAAACCGAGCAAACGGCAGTCCAATACCCCTCCAAATTCACTAAAACAGCCCCTAATCCACCAAAAACCAGTGACCTAAACATGGCAGCGATACGGCAGCAAAACGCATCGAAACGAAGTGAAAACAGCAAGCAAAAGAGCGAAACAGCGAAGGAAAACGTCAAAGCAGCGAACCGGTGGAATCACGGTGTTTTAGCTCCTCCGACGGCCGTATAACGCACCTCCGAACAGCGACAAAAAAGGTAAGACCTGAGGGCACCTATTATTGAATTTATTTACAAAAAATCATGATTTAGAAGATTCATTTTATGGCATTTAGCATGAATAATTAGCTTGGTGTTGTATGGAATTTATTCACATGAAATAATAACTTAGAAAATATGTTTAGCATGAATATTTGTTTTGGCATGTTATTTAGAATTTATTTACACGAAATATTATCTTAGAATATGTGTTTAATAATGCTTAGCATAAATAATTAATTTAACATGTTAATTAATTTAGGGTATGTAAATTAATAACGTAGAAAAGCATGTAATTTATTTTTCTGTCGCATGAATGTCATTAACTAGTATGTGATGTGGTTTTGAATGAATGGAATGTGTATTCTTTTTGTGGTATATTGGATGGAAACCCGGACATAAATTCCATAGCCGAATCCGAATGGACGGTAGTATGGTTTGCACTCGGGATACAACGCCCCGTACCACTTAAAAGACTCACATGTTTCATTTCACTCAAATTTGTATTTGAAGCATGATTAGATTATTGTAATGTTGTTTTACTTTCAAAGCATGTGAACTTAGGTTTAGGCATGTATGTTGAGTAGACTTGGTTAAAATTATACAAATCCATTCATTACAAGTGACATAAGTAAGGGACCATTCCGAACCCAACGGTTTGAGGTCTTCCCTTGCGAGGGGTGAGTTCGGCCTTAAATCATTTTCCCGGTTCACACCGGGTGGCGACTCCATTATTCTCCGGTTTAGTCCCTCGTGGGCTACTCCGTACTCTCAACTAGGCCCTGAGTCTAGAACAGCATGGTTTCGCCCAGTTTCTGTGTCTACAGTCTGGCGACTCCACTGGGGATAGAGAATCGGCCTCGAAACATGTCTTGTAATGGTTGGATTTGTGTTTTAATTAACCATGTTTACTGTAAGTTTAAGGAATTTAATCAAAGGCATTGTTAGGGCTAGGTGATGTCTGGTTTCTTCCTTCACTCACTACCTTTTTACAAGGAAAAGCTGTGAAGGCACCTAGATAATCATTTTCCTAGGGGATGGTTGGTGTCTTCCTTCACTCACTACCTTTTTATAAGGAAAAGCTGCGAAGACATCTAGATAATCATCTCATGTGATAGACTAATTGGAGGACTCGTTGTTTATTCCTGTCACCAAGCGATAAGAGCCTAAGGGGCCTGGGTATCCACGGTGAGCTTTGCTCCGCCCTCCCTCTGGGGAATCTACAACGGGAAGTCCATTTGACAGTTAGTCACATACCTTAACTTGTTGACATATAAGGTGCACTCACTTGGTCGTTTGAACCCTGAATGGGGAGTCCTAATTGTGGGTAATCCTTTGTCAATAAGGGCCTTTGTTTACATTCCTAGAACTTACACATGAACCTTAGTTTTGTGACCAGTTACTTATTTATGCTTGCAAGGAAAAGCTGTGAAGGCACCTAGATAATCATTTTCCTAGGGGATGGTTGGTGTCTTCCTTCACTCACTACCTTTTTATAAGGAAAAGTTGCGAAGACATCTAGATAATCATCTCATGTGATAGACTAATTTGGAGGACTCGTTGTTTATTCCTGTCACCAAGCGATAAGAGCCTAAGGGGCCTGGGTATCCACGGTGAGCTTTGCTCCGCCCTCCCTCTGGGGAATCTACAACGGGAAGTCCATTTGACAGTTAGTCACATACCTTAACTTGTTGACATATAAGGTGCACTCACTTGGTCGTTTGAACCCTTGAATGGGGAGTCCTAATTGTGGGTAATCCTTTGTCAATAAGGGCCTTTGTTTACATTCCTAGAACTTACACATGAACCTTAGTTTTGTGACCAGAAAAAATTACTTATTTATGCTTGTGTTTTGGACCGTTATCATTTGGATTCAGTTGGACTTTTTGTCAATAAATGTGAACTTGTTGGGCCATTTAAACAGGGACAAGTTCATGTCATTTGACAATTAGGCCAAATGTTTCTAAAATTCTAATGGGCTATTTTGTGTTTAGGCCTCTTATTATTTGAAGTCATTTAGTTATATATCGCAAAGTGTAAACATGTTGGGCCTTTTCAACTGGGACAAGTTTGCACTACGCAATAGTGTGACTAAATACTTTGAAATGATAACGGGCCGACTATTGTAAATTCTTATACGAGCTTATTTATTTCATGCATTAATACTCATCTCACGCATATCATGCATACATGCATCATGTTAAACCTTGTGTTTTAAAAAGCCATCATAGATACCCGTTGGGTTAAGAAAAAGAGAAAACTGAGCAGTCACCGAGAGAATCTGCAAAAGACCTAAACTGACGGGATAGGAAATGCATCCATGCATACATGCATACATGTAACTTGCATCCATTTTTTTGTGTTTTGTTTTTGCAGATTTCAAACAAAAGAGAACCGACAGGGGGTGACCAGAGACATATAGCGCCAAGGAGCACAATGAGGATCCAACCCATCACGAAAAGGGAGTACCTCTACACTTGCATACTTACACATCACACGTACATGTTTTCATTCTATTGTTTTGTTTGTGTTCGCAGGTCTCAAAGAATGAAAGAGAAAACGGCAAAGACAAGCTAGTCAGAAACAGCAACAGTACAGTTTCAGGAATGAATCAGTATCAGTGTCAGTTCCAGGAAGGAATCAGTGAATCAACCAATTTCGAGGAGGAATCCCAGAGTTGAGGCCCGTATGAGTTTGAGTTTCGAGAATGAATCCCAGGGGGCGAGGCCCACAGTATCGGTAGTGGAAATGAAGAATTCCTCGGAGTCAGAAAGTAAAAAAAATAGAGAGAATGAAAAAAAAAAAAGAGAAAAAAAAAAGAAAGGAAAAAAAAAAAAAAAGAGAGAATCTTTGATAGTTAGACATATGTCTGGTGATGATATTGTATGCTGTATGGAGAAGCCTTAGAAACGAGAAGTACGAGACACGCTCTTATCCGGTATTCTGAATGGACTGACCTCAGCTAGACTCATGAAGCACTTGATAAAGGTATCTCAACGGTGGAAGCCTGAGTGGTTGATGAGATGACTAGTTGAAGAGATGATGGATTGGTGAATGACCATTTGCTTGGATGTCCACTCTGGTTTACGAACACTACGATATATGATATGGTCAAGAAACAAAGAAAAAGTCTCTATGAAAAAAAAAAAAAAAATAGACCGCCTATAACCGATAAGCGTGAAGCTACCCATGGGCGAGTATTAGGACCACCATGAGGAGAAATGCTACCTTAAAGGGTAGGTGTGTCAAAGAATGAAAAAAAAAAAAGAAAAGAAAAGAAAAAAAGAAAAAAAAAAGACACAAAAGCAAAATTCAAGAGATCATATCATGTTGAGTATGCCGAAGTAATCACAGAATGTGATTTAGACATCCAGGTTGGTTAAACCCACTGGTCCGATTCTCCGAAGCGAAATCATCGAGTTGGCTGACTTAAGGAAAAAGCTGTGAAAGAGCCTTGGCACACACACACACTAGGAGTCTAGTTCAGATCACCCATTCAAACGATTGGATTTGAGTATGTCAAGTACTTTGAAGGTTCTCTGGTTTTGACACAAAGCATTCATTGAGGACGAACATATGTCTAGCTATCAGGATTATCTCATGAGAGACAATGCAAATGTTGAGAGAAATCATCATCAGTTTTGCCAGGTATGGCAATCTGGGGGCGAGGTCCACATCATTATTATTAGTCTTGCCGGGTATAAACCCCCTGGGGGCGAGGCCCACACCGACATCAGCATCAGTTTAGCCGAGAATGGCAATCAGAGTTCGAGAATGAACAAACCAAGAATGGTAGTCCGAGAATGGATCAGAGTTCGAGACTGAACAAGCCGAGAATGGTAATCCGAGAATGGATCAGAGTTTGAGAATGAACGAGCCAAGAATGGTAATCCGAGAATGGATCAGAGTTCGAGAATGAACTTTCGAGAATGAACAAGCCAAGAATGGTAATCCGAGAATGGATCAGAGTTCGAGAATGAACAAGCCGAGAATGGTAATCCGAGAATGGATCAGAGTTCGAGAATGAACAAACCAAGAATGGTAATCCGAGAATGGATCAGAGTTCGAGACTGAACAAGCCGAGAATGGTAATCCGAGAATGGATCAGAGTTTGAGAATGAACGAGCCAAGAATGGTAATCCGAGAATGGATCAGAGTTCGAGAATGAACTTTCGAGAATGAACAAGCAGAGAATGGTAATCCAAGAATGGAATAGGGTTCAAGAATCAACAGTTTGAGAATATAGCAAAATCCGAGAATGGAGCACAGTTTGAGAATGCATAAGTCGAGAATGAGAAGTCCGAGAATAGAACAAAGTTCAAGAATGAACGAAGAATGGCAATCTGAGAATGACAATCCGAGAATGGAACAAAGTTCGAGAATAAACAAACATGGAATGACAATCCGAGAATGGATCAGAGTTCGAGAATGAACAAGCTAAGAATGGTAATCCGAGAATGGAGCACAGTTCGAGAATGACAAGTCCGAGAATGGAGCAAAGTTCAAGAATGAACGAAGAATGGCAATCTGAAAATGGCACTCTAAGAATGGAGCACAGTTCGAGAATAAACAATCCAATAGTGAAGCAGATTTTGAGAATGGAACAAAGTTCAAGAATGAACGAAGAATGGGCAATCCAACAATAGCACTTTGAGAATGGAACACGGTTCGGGAATGGACCACGTTACAGTAACGGTTCGGGAATGGACCACCATTATCATCAGTTTTGGGACGCGTCCCAGGGTCGAGGCCCAAATCAACTCAGCACAACAGGCAGGCCAGGTGGCAGCTGGTGAGCCAGGTAAGTAAAAATGCATTGCACGAACTTTGATAGGATTGTCACTGTCACACACTGAACAAATCCCATCAAAGTGGGGGCGACTGTAGGCATTGCATTTTTGCATACCGAGCCCAATGATGAGTCTCGTAAGGAGGCACCGCCTTTTAGTCGTGGAAGTCGCGGAATACGGTCGTTGGAATGAGAAGTCAAGAGTTGACATATTATTTTGGAATTATTTCGCTAAGTTCGCTCTGAGTTCGCTTGTCGGATCTTCGTTTCGAGGCATATCCTTGGCCCAAAATCACCACAAACCCTTCCAAGCCCACCTAAACACCCAAATCCGCATCCAAAGCCCATTAAACCAAAACCAACCAAACACCAAGCCCACCACCTAGGAGGCCCACGACCTTGACACCATTTTTACCTTCCTTACACTATTCCATCATGACTTACCCTTCTACCTATTCACTTTAACCTTTGACCTTACCTTTTACCTTAATATTAATTTTTCAAACCATTTATTAAACCAACCCTACACCATTTAATGGCCTCCCTCACCAAGTCAAGCACTCACCCCACACCATTTATACTAGTACCCCACGCCCATGACCTTATAACCCCTCTTTATTCATTTTCAAAACAATATTAATTATCTTACCTTCCTTTGTCAACAAAGATAGCCAACCTAATAAATGCCCTTCAACATCACATTGCCAACCTAATAAATGCCCTCCAAATGCCTATATAAGCACTCATTTTTCTGCCTTGGAACACCTAATAGATATCAAGCACACATTGATCAAGCATTTAGCATTTTAAGAGCACAAAACCAGCCCCTTATTCCCTCTACAAGTCACGCCAAAGCCTCTCCTTCACTGCCCATTCTCACGCCCAAAACAGCCCTCTCTCAAGCTCTCAATCACGCCCATTGCACCCCCCTCATCGACACGCCATTAACTTCACTTTGCCTACAACTCACGCCCCTCATTGCCCTCCATTTAGTAGCTTTCCCACGCCTAAACACAGCAGCAAACAGTCCCCAACACAGCAGCTCATTCACGCCCAAACAGTCCCCTCACTGCCCTCCATTTTGCCTCTGCAGTTCACGCACACCACAGCCCCACTTTAGCCCCTCAACTTGCGCCCAAATTACCCTATTTTAGCCCCTCAAACCTGTACACAAACTGAACTAATTCAGCCCTCAATCCCCTTGCGAAACAGCAGCTCAAAGTGCTCAAAACAGTCCCCAAATACACCAAAACAGTGAGCAAAAACTGCACTTATAATTGATCGAGTAAACCGAGCAAACGGCAGTCCAATACCCCTCCAAATTCACTAAAACAGCCCCTAATCCACCAAAACCAGTGACCTAAACATGGCAGCGATACGGCAGCAAAACGGCATCGAAACGAAGTGAAAACAGCAAGCAAAAGAGCGAAACAGCGAAGGAAAACGTCAAAGCAGCGAACCGGTGGAATCACGGTGTTTTAGCTCCTCCGACGGCCGTATAACGCACCTCCGAACAGCGACAAAAAAGGTAAGACCTGAGGGCACCTATTATTGAATTTATTTACAAAAATCATGATTTAGAAGATTCATTTTATGGCATTTAGCATGAATAATTAGCTTGGTGTTGTATGGAATTTATTCACATGAAATAATAACTTAGAAAATATGTTTAGCATGAATATTTTTTTGGCATGTTATTTAGAATTTATTTACACGAAATATTATCTTAGAATATGTGTTTAATAATGCTTAGCATAAATAATTAATTTAACATGTTAATTAATTTAGGGTATGTAAATTAATAACGTAGAAAAGCATGTAATTTATTTTTCTGTCGCATGAATGTCATTAACTAGTATGTGATGTGGTTTTGAATGAATGGAATGTGTATTCTTTTTGTGGTATATTGGATGGAAACCCGGACATAAATTCCATAGCCGAATCCGAATGGACGGTAGTATGGTTTGCACTCGGGATACAACGCCCCGTACCACTTAAAAGACTCACATGTTTCATTTCACTCAAATTTGTATTTGAAGCATGATTAGATTATTGTAATGTTTTTTACTTTCAAAGCATGTGAACTTAGGTTTAGGCATGTATGTTGAGTAGACTTGGTTAAAATTATACAAATCCATTCATTACAAGTGACATAAGTAAGGGACCATTCCGAACCCAACGGTTTGAGGTCTTCCCTTGCGAGGGGTGAGTTCGGCCTTAAATCATTTTCCCGGTTCACACCGGGTGGCGACTCCATTATTCTCCGGTTTAGTCCCTCGTGGGCTACTCCGTACTCTCAACTAGGCCCTGAGTCTAGAACAGCATGGTTTCGCCCCGTTTCTGTGTCTACAGTAGGCTATCCTAAGGAAACTAGGTATGGATTCTTTTATAGCCATGAAGATAACAAAGTGTTTGTATCGAAAAATTTCACGTTTCTATAGGAGAACTATATGGAAGAGTTCAAATCTCGTAGTAAGGTGTTACTCGAGGAGTTACTTGCTAGTTCGACCAGCACACCATCGTCAATGACAGTTGACAAACACATAGCACATTCGACATCTGAGCGTCAGATACGAGTTCTTCAGAATGATCTTCCACTTAAACGTAGTGGGAGGGTTGTACGACAACCTGATCATTATATAGGAGTTGGAGAGGCACAAATAGTCGCTTCCAGCGATGGTGTAGATGATCCATTGACCTATCTTAGTGAAATGGATGATTCTAACAAAGAGGAATGGCTCAAAGCCATGAACCTCGAGATGGAGTCTATGTAATCCAACTCATTCTGGGAACTTATGGACCAACCTGATGGGGTAAAACTGATAAGTGGTAATTATATCAATATTTTCCACTCATTTAACCTAATATTTTGTATAGTTTCTCGAGTTTTATGAATGTTTTGATGTGTTTTTGTTTATTTTGCAGATAAAAATAATATTGGGACTTAATGGAATCAACTCGGGGCTAAAACAATGAAATTCGGAGAAAAAATGGTAAAAAAACGAAATTTACTGTACGTGTCACGAAGTGCAGTCCTAAATTCTAATTTTGCGCAAGTTTGGTATTTTGGCCATAACTTTTTCATCCGATATCCGATTGAGCTGATTCAAGTTGCAGACTAAAGAAGACTCAAAGATCTACAACTTTTAAATTTTAAATAATTTCTAATTCTGACGTTTTCAAGACCGAAATTAACGAATAATCCAATATATTTTGTGTAATTACTAAAGTCAATATCAAAAAATAAAAAAATGGAAAATGACAATTTACAATTGTCAAACTTCCACAAAACATGCTTGCATGTTTGGTGGAGTGTCTTGTGACATGTTTGGTGGAGTGTTTGGTGGAGAAATTGGTGGAAGCCTTTAGATTTTCCTATAAATACCAAGCCATTTCATTTGTAATTCTCATGCTTTCCTTAGGTTTTTGTAAGGAATTTAAGGATTGCATCTTGTTTGTATTTATTTTTAGTATTTAATTTATGCATTTTTATTTCAGTAATAGTAGTAGTTTATTTTCTTTTATTTACTTTTATGTTTTGTAGTTAATTTTCCGATGGGGGAAGGGTGAAGCTTTTATTATTTTAGTTTAGATTAATCTCTCTTAATTATAATATGGAAAATTATAATTTAACATAAAAGGTTATACCGCCTTAATGGCTGGTTTTATTAATTTGACATAATGTGACACCGCCTATATGGTCGGTCTTTATGTGACAGATGATTACCGCCTATATGGCTGGTTGGTTTATGGACAAATGATAATACCGCATTTATGGCTGGTTGGACTTAATTGGAAATCTGACTTAATGAGGTTACCGCCTATATGGTCGATTGGTAATATCACTGATAAATTTCATATTATAATAAGGGTGATTTCTAAATTATAATTAGTAAAGGTGGATCCCCTAACCACCAGTATTTTATTTTTATTCTAGGTAAGTGATGAAATAAAATATTAACATGCTTAATAATTGATTTAATTATATTATGGGTAATTCTTTAGTTTGTTTATTAAGTCTTAAGCTTAATTCTTCTTGTTAACTGGTCATTAATAAGATTGATTTGGTAAACTTAAAATAAACTTGACGAAGGAATTTTAGGTTTCAGCCTTAAACTTAATAGCCCACGATCTTCCTTGAGGATAGATAACCATTTAATAGATTTCCTTACAGGATAGACATATACCTGTCGGGCGGGGTTGCCACTATTGGAACTTGAACTTAATGAATTCATGTAACTTGATTAACATAGACATATGATTAATTGGGTTATTTGGGTGTTTGCATCTGACCATCGACATAGGCTTTTGCATATCTTCGTGTTCCATATTAGCAAACTAATTTATTACACATATATAAGAGAATCAATTCATCATCAGAATAATATTGTGTAGAGTCACGACCCTAGATATTTATGTCTTTTGTTATTTTCCTTAGTATTTTCTTTTGTGTTTTTATTTTTTTATTTGTTCAGCAAATCCATATTCAACCAACCAAAAGCGATCATTCTCTTCTCTATCAATTAGATACCTGTAAATAAATAGTATCAATAATTAATAACAACGGTAGGAATTAAGTCCTCGTGGGATCGATATTTTTATACTACTTGAACGATATGTGAGCTTGCGTTATACGTGTGTGATTACGCCGGTCAAGTTTTTGGCGTCGTTGCCGGGGACTTATTTTTCTTGAGTTATTAATTTTGAAGCTATCTAATTTACTTGTATATAATTTTCTTTAATTTAATTTGTAATTTTTATTTCCTTCTTTTTTTTTAGGTGGTTGACATGGATCTTTATTGGGAGAAAGAAAGATTACGAGCTTTACTAGAAGAAGATACACCCCAAAATCAGGGAGCAACAGTCCGGTTTTTTTAGGCATGTTGTCCAGCCCAACAACTATCACTGGATGCCAGAACCAAGCAATATTACATTTTCCCATCAGAACGCAATGGGAAGATGTGAGATATGTGATGGTAACCACCCGAGCAATCAATGCATATACCTTTTAGGGTGGCAGAATTATCGGAATCATTTAAGGTACGAAAAACCAGCATATTTCAGATAATCACATTTTCCATTTTATCCACCTTGCACATACGATCTTTATCAAGAACCAGAACCATCAGAAGAATATCAGATGATTCACATGCTCAAAGATTGGCTCGAGGAACGGGAAGCTCAAATTCATAGTCAAGCAGAATCCATACAGAGAATGACAGATCAAATCAGACAATTAACAGAAAACATGAATTACATATCTCACGGAGTAGATGACACTGATGAAGCCTTCGAGTACCAAGCATTTCACAATGACACTTTAGCAGAGGAAGAGGCTGAGCAGTATCAAGAACAAGAGGTATCAGTTCAGGAGCCCAAACCAGCAAAGTCTCTGTTTGATTTTTGTTATTCAGATTCTGATGAGGATGAAGAAGTAGAGCTGTTTGTGCCAACAAAAATTGAGGATGAAATTATGTATCCTCAAAATGAAGATCTTGGAGCTTCCATTGCACAAATGTTTGAAGAAGGTCTACATAAGCCAGTCATAGAGGATGAAGACCTAAAATCAGATACATCTTTACATCATCGGGTTGATACTTATGGAGCATGCATTTTACATATGACAGATGAAGAATTGAATGTGGAAATCATAAAATACATCTGTGAAGAAAATGTGGAGCAAGAAGCATAGCAAATGGAGGAGCAACTGTCTGAGCGAACTGAAGATCTCAGGCATTCAGGAGAAACATCATTGTTTTGGGGAGTACAGATCAAAGACATCACCCAGAAGCTTGACAGAATGGAACTTCCATTCAAAGTCAAGCACCATACGAGACCTCCTGATTTTCTTTCTTTCTTTTCAGGAACCACTGGAGCGATAAAGATTAACAAGGTGGCATAAACACTGAATGGGACAAAATTCTTTTTGCTATTTTACTGTTGGAAGAGACTTTTCAAAAGCAATGCTCATGGGATTATCTTTAATCGAACATCCAAAATCACGTTGAAACCTCTTGACAGATGGATTTCAGTCACGTCTGGCTGAAGAAGAAAAATTCAGCGCTAGCAGGGAGGCAACCCATGCACTTTATTTTAATTTCTGTTTTCATATTTTGCGTATACATGTTGTATAGTTTTTAATTTTGTGTGTTAGCTTTTCAGGGAAAAACACAAACGGAGCATTTAAAAGGAATGGTGTTTGGCAATCATAAAAATGAGAGCTAATTCATTAGTGATGGCTGAGTAAGGAATAGATTCTTTAGACGCATCCTAATGGATTTATATATCAAACGAGTGGCGTATTGCGTACACAATTCTATTGCCTTAATAATTGCTTTAATTTGCTTTTCTTTTATTATTTTCTTTTATTTTCGCCGACAAGATCTATACTTTTTTACTTTCACGGTTTATTTTAACGTTCATTGTCATTTGATATGTACTAGTGCTATTATTACTCACCCTTTTCAGGATCTATAAATTCATCTCGTCATTCTTCTCTTCTACATATCTAGATACAAATTCAGATAAGAGAAAAATGGAAACCACTTCCAAGCGATGAGTTACTCATATCTGTGTGTTTTGTGGATCTAACTCTGGGACCAAACCAGAATTTATGGAGGCCGCAAAGGAATTGGGGAGAGTTATTGTTGAATGAAACATGCACTTAGTATATGGCGGTGGCAATCTTGGATTAATGGGATGTGTTTCAAAAGCCGTGCAAGAAGGTGGCAGCCATGTTTTGGGAATCATTCCAAAACCATTAGCAGAGACAAACCTCATCGGAGACTCAAACGGAGATGAATGCATTATCTCAGGCATGTCCGAACAACTCATTGAAATGGTCAATCACGCTGACGCTTTCATTGCTTTACCAGGCGAGTTAGGCACGTTGGAAGAAATATTCACAGTTGCATCTTGGGCAAATTTGAACATCCACCAGAAACACATTGGACTATTTAATGTGGATGGATTTTTTGATTTCCTTGTTGTATTTCTTGCAGATTCTAACAAACTTGGGCTTATCTCCAAACCGGTAAGAGATATATTCCTAACTGCAAGAAAAGCCGATGAATTAATCCACCAACTCTTAGCTTATGAACCAAAAATCGACCTCATTGTTTCCAAGTTAAACTGGTCTGATAGCGATCGTGGAAAGAAGCGTAGATTGGATTTAGATCTTAATCAATAATTTTTCGTAAAATTTCAGCTAACCAGGTATTATCTTCTAAACTCTTCTTCTACTTTTTCAGACATTGGGGACAATGTCTCATTTAGGTTTGGGGGAGAGAAATAGTTAATAGTATCTTGTTTTTATTGTGTTATTTTTAATCCAAATTTTTTTCGAAAAATAGCTAAAAAAAAAATGAAAATTTTCCAAAAATTACAAAAATAAATTTTTTTTTTATGTTTTTAACTTGATTAATTTGGTGAAATTGGTGAGAGATAGCTGTGTAAGGAGTTTCCACTCCTGAGACGTATCTCAAACCCATTTTCGAAATAAGTTAATTTTTGTTTATTTCCTTTTGAATTATTTAATTTATGAATTCTCCATAATACTAACTAAAATGGATCTTCATATGCTTAGTTGACAGATATTATCAACATACATGGTAACATACGGACATGAGAAGTAATTGACGAGTTTGTAATATTTAGTGCCTAGTTTAATTGGAGGAAGCATCTAAAAAAACTATGGGATAAAAAAAGACGTATGAGCTCCGAGTTATTAAGTCTGTAAGTGTGTCTTAACACCTAGTGCCCTAAAACCAACTGGTTTGGGAGTCACTGGCCCAAAGCTCGTTACATGGATCGAAGATGTTGCCAAATATATATATATATATATATATATATATATCTGAAGTCTGAGTAATTAAGTCTGTATGGGTGTCTTAACACCTAGTGCCCTACATAGATGTAAGATATTGTATATAAATAAAAAAAATCAAAAATCAAAGAAAAAATCAGAAAAATCAAAAAAAAAAAAAAAAAAAAAAAAAATATTTCATTGCTACAAAAAAGTATGAATTCTGATAAAACTTTATGACAAAAATATTACTCTCTTCTCAACTGCACTTGTGACTATTGTGAGAAAAATGAGTTGATTAATATTTTGTTGGTTGTGTATATGAAGAATGGTAAAAATAATCGGAGAATTTACTTATTCGGTAATTTAGAAAGAAAGAAAACAACTACTAAATTGGAGTAGAAGTTTCACATGTTTAGTCACTAACTTCTTTATTCCTTTTTATCTTGTCTTTTTGCTTCTTTTTGCTTTTGTGTGCATTAGTTTTACTATCTTTTTACTTTTATCAAACGTTTGTGGATATCGTTGCTGTAAACCCTCACGAGACTACAACTCGTCCACTAGGGACACCTATGGGTTTAAAGGCTTGTTGCATATGCTAAATGCAACCGTGATCCCTACGAAAGTAGCTTAGCTTAATTTTATTTTAAAGATGTTTATGTTATTTTATTTTATTGTTTTGCTCGAGGACTAGTAAAATGTTAGGTTTGGGGGTGTGATAAGTGGTAATTATATCACTATTTCCCACTCATTTAACCTAATATTTTGTATAGTTTCTCGAGTTTTATGAATGTTTTGATGTGTTTTTATTTATTTTGCAGATAAAAATAATATTGGGACTTAATGGAATCAACTCGGGGCTGAAACGATGAAATCCGGAGGAAAAATGGTCAAAAACAAAAATTTACTGTACGCATCACGAAGTACAGTCCTAAATTCCAATTTTTCGCAAGTTTGGTATTTTGACCATAACTGTTTGATCCGATATCCGATTGAGCTGATTCAAGTTATAGATTAAAGAAGACTCAATGATCTACAACTTTTAAATTTTAAATAATTTCTAATTCCGACCTTTTCAAGACCGAAATTAACGAATAATCCAATATGTTTTGTGTAATTACTAAAGTCATTATCAAAAAATAAAAAATAAAAATGGAAAATGACCGTTTACAATTGTCAAACTTCAACAAAACATGCTTGCATGTTTGGTGGAGTGTTTGGTGGAAGCCTTTAGATTTTTCCTATAAATACCAAGCCATTTCATTTGTAATTCTCATGCTTTCCTTAGGTTTTTGTAAGGAATTTAAGGATTGCATCTTGTTTGTATTTATTTTTAGTATTTAATTTATGCATTTTTATTTTCAGTAATAGTAGTAGTTTATTTTCTTTTATTTACTTTTATGTTTTGTAGTTAATTTTCCACAGGGGAAAGGGTGAAGCTTTTATTATTTTAGTTTAGATTAATATCTCTTAATTATAATATGGAAAATTATAATTTAACATAAAAGGTTATACCGCCTTAATGGCTGGTTTTATTAATTTGACATAATGTGACACCGCCTATATGTCGGTCTTTATGTGACAGATGATTACCGCCTATATGGTTGGTTTATGGACAAATGATAATACTGCATTTATGGCTGGTTGGACTTAATTGGAAATCTGACTTAATGAGGTTACCGCATATATGATCAGTTGGTAATATCACTGATAAATTCCATATTATAATAAGGGTGATTTCAAAATTATAATTAGTAAAGGTGGATCCCCTAACCCCCAACATTTTATTTTTATTCTAGGGAAGTGATGAAACACAATATTAACGTGCTTAATAATTGATTTAATTATATTATGGGTAATTCTTTAGTTTGTTTATTAAGTCTTAAGCTTAATGCTTCTTGTTAACTGGCCATTAATAAGATTGATTTGGTAAACTTAAAATAAATTTGACGAAGGAATTTTAGGTTTCAGCCTTAGACTTAATAGTCCACGATCTTCCTTGAGGATAGATAACCCTTTAATAGATTTCCTTACAGGATAGACATATACCTGTCGGGCGGGGGTAGCCACTATTGGAACTTGAACTTAATGAATTCATGTAACTTGATTAACATAGACATATGATTAATTGGGTTATTTGGGTGTTTGCATCTGACCATCGACATAGGCTTTTGCATATCTTAGTATTCCAGGTTAGCAAACTAATTTATTACACATATATAAGAGAATCAATTCATCATTAGAATAATATTGTGTAGAGTCACGACCCTAGATATTTATGTCTTTTGTTATTTTCCTTAGTATTTTCTTTTGTGTTTTTATTTTTTTATTTGTTCAGCAAATCCACATTCAACCAACCAAAAATGATCATTATCTTCTCCCTCAATTAGATACCTGTAAATAAATAGTATCAATAATTAATAACAACAGTAGGAATTAAGTCCTCGTGTGATCGATATTTTTATATTACTTGAACGATACGTGCGCTTGCGTTATACGTGTGTGATTACGCCGGTCAAAAACCCATAGGTTGCAAGTGGATCTACAAGAGAAAGATGAGAGCAAATGGGAAGGTACAGACCTTCAAGGCTAGGCTAGTGGCCAAGGGTTATACCTAGAAAGAGGGAGTTGACTATGAGGAAACTTTCTCGCCAATAGCCATGTTAAAATCCATCTGCACTCTTATGTCCATTATCGCATATTAGGACTATGAGATTTGGAAAATGGACGTCAAGACTGCATTCTTGGATTGCAATCTTTACGAGTGTATCTATATGGTACAACCAGAAGGGTTTATAACCTAAGGTCAAGAGCAAAAGGTTTGCAAGCTGCAAAGTTCCATTTATGGACTCAAGCAAGCATCTCAGTCTTGGAACATAAGATTTGATATCACGATCAAGTCTTATGACTTTGAGCAGAATGTTGATGAACCTAGTGTATACAAGCGCGTCATTAACGGGAAGGTAGTTTTTCTTGTTTTATACGTCGATGATATTTTACTCATTTGGAATGATGTAAATATATTATTGGACGTGAAAACCTGGCTAGCTAACCAATTCCAAATGAAAGATTTGGGAGAAGCCAGTTATGTTCTTGGGATCTAGATACTTCGGGATCGCAAGAAACTACTGTTAGCTATGTCTCAAGCATCCTACATCGATAAAATCCTTGTGCGATTTGGGATGCAGAATTTCAATAAAGGTCATTTTTCTTATCGATATGGAATTCACTTGTCAAAAGAACAATCTCCTAAGACACCTCAAGAAGTTAAGGAAATGAAAAATATTACATATGCCTCAATAGTTTGTAGTCTCATGTATGTCATATTATGCATGAGACTGGACATCTGCTTTGCTACAGCAAAAAATTCAGTCATCAGCAAGAAGATCTGTCTGCCCACATTGCTACTCAGTCAGTGGTACTACATCACCCAAGGGGACTCCTCCATCAGCATCAAAACCTTCACAACTGCTGGCATGGTTGTTGGTTCACCCTTAGCAGCCTTTTTTGCCTCCTCCTCATACTCTTGAATCCACTCCTCAGGATGCCAACTCGAGGCCCCTCCAATAACATACTCTTTCATTAGGTCATAACGGACCTTCAACATTGCCTCCTCAACCATAGTAGTCAGTCTATCCCAAGTATGAGGCAAAATTCTTTTTCTCTATTGCCAACTCCAACTCTTTGGCAGTCGACTCCGCCTTGGCAATCTGCAGCTCAACCTCCAACTTCTTCACCTTCCTCTTCGAGTCTTCGTCTGACTCATTGGCCTTTGTCAGCTGAGCTCGAAGCTGAGCATTCGACTTGTTCAAATCACGGTTATGCTTGGAAAAATAAGTCATTGTCTTCTGGAAGTGCAGGCTAGCCTCGAACATCTACAAAACAAAACTAACAGATCAGAGTCGGCAAAGAGAAATATCTCAATGAAATGAATATAATGGTACCTCATAGTTTCAAGTGAAACAAAACTTGGATATTTCCACCATCCACATCATGCCCAGTCACCTTTCATCCACTTCAAGTAAGAGATCCTCGACGAAGCCCTATAGAATACTAGGGTCAGAGAAGACTGATTGGTTCTTTGGTTCTTCGGTACCTTCACAGTCATGAATTTGAGATCCTGTACAAGAACTTATACAACCATCATTTTCCTTAGGTCTTTTTAATAAACAATGATCAGAGCTTCCAGAGTCATCTCCCTTGTGGAGCTGCTGGCGAATGACTTGCCCTTAGCCTTTATGGCCCGTCTTTGAGCCATCATCTCATCCAGATTAGGAAGTCTGATGCCGCCCAACATAAGTTCCTCTGCCAAAATAACCTTCATCAGTCTTAATGGCCTGATAACGGCGATTGGAGCCCTTCAACCAATAAGAGATAATGGCAGTATTCTAATCAGATAACTGAGTTAAGAGGATACCTCTCTGAACCTCTGACACTGCACTCAAAATAAGGCTAACTCTGAGTCGAATTTTTTTCCAAAAGATAACGCCAACGTCTCTCGTTTTCAAGAACCCCGAGTATGCGTTTGATCCTCAACTCGACAGCAAAACCAGGCTTGATTGTTCAATTCAGGGAACATACCTGTAAAAGAAATAACATTATAAATGAGACCAACAAAAATAAAACGACCATAAAAGGAGCCAAGTTAACACGAAGCAGCCTTATATGAAGGGATCCTCCAAGGCCCAACCGACCCAAAGATGGATCACCCCTTGCAAAGAACAATAAGTACATAATTAATTATAAATTATTACTTTATAATACATTTATTTTTTCCCCTTTCCTTTATCTCGATGGTGTTGGGGGCAGTTGTGGAACTCCTAGGGTCGGATCGATGCTCCAGGCAGCGGAAATGGGTCTAAACCATGGATATTAAGTATGGGTGTAATTTTAAATCATTTGATGAAATACTATATTCCATTACAAGTATATAGGAAAAAACCGGAACTGAATCGGAGTCTGGAAGCTCCCGAACGAAGCAAAACAAAATCAGCACGCGCGAAGGGCGCCACGCGCGTGCGCCACACACGCGGCACTGTAGCGCGCAACCCCTTTATTATTATGAATGTAATAATAGGTGGTTTTGGCTTGATTTAATTGGATTAAATCAATGTGGCAAACATTTAACTAATTCATTTCCTAATCTTTGGCTTGATTTAATTGTACTAAATTAAAGTGGGAGATAATGGAGATTAGTCACACCCAATTATACATATTTGGACAAATTAGATTAAACACACTTAAAAGTTGATTACAACTTTTATTAATTAAAAATTGTCTAAGTTTTGCTATTTATGAATGTTTTAATTACATGTTCAAATACAAGCATAATCAAATTCTTGAGAGATAAGCCTAAATTAGAGAAGTGTTTAGAGAAGCTTGTTAGGTCTCTACAATATTTCATCTAGGAGAAATCAAGATTGAATCTTGAAGTGAAGCTTGGAAGTATTGGAAACAATATTGGATCTTGAAATCAAGCTTGCACACCTTGGAGGTTCTCCAACAATTTCAACAAGGAGAAGTAAATTGGATCTTGCATCAAGCTTACTAGGTAATGTTTGATCTTCTCCAAAACTATGTTTATTTGTGTATTAGATACATGATTACATACTTTAATGTTGAATAAGACTAATCAATTGTGTTATGATACTTTAGAAGTATAAACACAACATGCTTGTAATTAGGTCAAAATATCCATGTTGGACATGGAACAATTAATTAGAGTTTAGAACTCTAGATTAAAGTTTAGAGCTATGGCTACCATTCTAGATTCACTTGACCACCTTTAGGTGGATTAGAACTGTTCATGAGACATTTCTAATTGGGATTCTCTAAGTTCAGACACGTTCGTCATATAAGCCTAGCTAATATGTACGCAATTCGGCAACCTCCGAATTCGCGAAGAACACAAACGACCTTTCTGAACTATACAAGTCGAGGTCATCACATATGTTTAACAATCCCTCTGTCGTAGGCTATCCGAGTTGTGCTTAGGAAACATAGAATATACCGTCAAGTTTCTAAGACGCACATCTTATGTCGACATGTCCACGATTCTTCATAACTGATGCGATCCACCCTAGGTGATCGACTTTGGCCAAAGATTTAAGAATCATGACTTTACTAACATGGATACTTAAACCCCTTATGGTACACATAAAGGCCGACAGATCATATCTTGCTTCGCATTTGATTACTGAGTGCATCGGTCCACACCCAACGAACATCTAGAGGCCAGACCATGAAAGGTTTCTGACATACATGGCATCTAAGTGTGGAGGATCTCACACAAAATCAATGTTATCCTATAGTCAAATGATTACATATGCTACTCGACTCGAGGAGATTCCTATTGACGATGGTGTGTACTTCCAACTATTAGGAATCATCAATGAGTCATTCAGTATTCGCTCCAACGAATACCCACATGTCTATACGAGTTTCCAAAACTCATGGTACATCGCGTTAAACCATTGGAACTCCAATTCCAATATACGACATGTGCTAGTCTTCTAGGTTATAGGAATTCGACCGTATTCCAAAACCAACGACTAGGAATATTTATTTTAAGAATAGTTTACACCTAGTGTCAAAACTATTCTAATGTCGATGTCATTCTTAGCATAACGATACATCAATTTAATACGCGTAATGACAATACCATTAATAGGGTATGTAATGAAAAATGTAGTTATTTTATTAATAAATAATAAAATATACAATTCGGATTAACACTCCAAGCACCAACTTCATCAGATGGTTGCCCCCTTTATCTCTCTCTCACACTCGTTCTTATGATTTCTTTCTATAATTAACTTCACCGTTAACACTTATACTATTAGTAGTTTACATAGAGTTCTCTCCAAAAGAATTATAGGCTAAAAGTAAATCCATGTTATTGAAAAAAATCTGATGGAAAAAAGTAAAAAGAGAATTTTTTTTTTCCCCAAAATTAAAAGAGATAAAAGAAGTGAAAGAAAATTAATTAATAAGAGAAACTTATTTGATTTTTTTATATTATTGTCACATGTTTATAAATTATTGGCTTATCATATCACATCGGATTTGTAAGATAATATATCAGTTGCACATGAGATTTTCTCCATAAAATATAAGATAATAATTTATTGGTCACTTATTTTCTCTCTCTCCCAAATAAGAACACAATTTATCAATTTGTAGTAGATAGGTCTAGCTTTTTCTAAACTCATTTATCTATTAATATTATAATTAAAGTCTACTACGAACATGATCTATATTTAAACATGGGTGAGCTATTTCAACTTAATTTTCTTACTTAAATCCATACTTCACAAATTTGGCCATTGATCTTGTGCAATCGAATGATAGAAGTTTAGATTTAAGTCAAAGTTAAAATAATCGCATTTATTAAAATTAGTTTGAAGTTCAAAAATCTTCGCCCAATACATATAAGTTCTACCCCACACTTGCAAATAAATATTTAGAAAGAAGAATGTGTTTACAAAAAGATTTAAATGAATTTTATTCACGATAAGCGGAAAAATATTTGCCATCAAACAAATGATGTGGGTGGCATATTTGACCCTTAATAAAATGCCTAATATTTATGTTTTTAGGATTCAATTCTAAACATTACAGTATAAATTTTTTGACTTGGTACTACTAAATTAAACGATATTCCAATAAGAGTTAAGGACCAATTCAATACAAATTGATAATTAAATGCTTATGTGAGAAATCATAAAAAATTAGTTTCAAATCAATTTTTTACCCCATTAAGATGTTAAGTTCTAATTAGTAAGGGAGATGGAGATGATAGAAAACAACATCGAGAGCTTGGGCCCAAAGATTCAATTAGGTTTATAATTATGTTTTAAGGCCCCAACAGATTGGGCAAGGCGACAATTTTATTAAAGTTTGAAAAGAAAGTAGTGAACAAACGGAAATGGGACGTATTTAATCTTTAACATATCATCGTACTTATATTTATTTTTATCCTCGCTTTAGTGTGGTACTGTCATATGACATCCATGATATAGGGGACAAAATTAAATATTTTGAGAAATAACATATCCCTCATTAATTATATGTTGAAGTGTTTAGTATTATTGGTGTAGACGGTGAATCCATCGTTCAGTAATCCTGCAAAACAAAGACAAACAAAGTGTAGAGTAACTACCCATCAATGTGGTGGATGCTATAGGTACTTCGACGCTCAAGTCAGTGACGGTGAGTGGAATTTGAAAGAGAACAAGGTAAGAGTAGAACCTCTTTTCTCAAGGGTGTGTGCCGTGAAGGCGGTAGGGAGAGCGTATATGAACGAAGTGAGGGCAATGGTTATGAGTCTCGATTTTGTGAGTCAAAGCTTGAATGATTGAATTGAGTTCGCAACCTTAAGGGACCCCTTTATTTATAAATTTAGGTATCTTAGTCCTAGGAGACTCAGATTCCTATAGAGGAAACCAAGTCGAACTCTTAAAAATGATAGTTGTAATCCTTTTAGGATTTCGAGTAAATTCCGATTTTCTTGGAAGATATCCCTTAAAAGAAGGGATTTGAGTCATGGTAGGAATATGACTCGCCGTGCATAGACTGGATCTAGTCAACTAGGCGGGTGAAAAATACGGGTTCAGTTTCCTGAAATCTTTAGCCAGTCGACTGAAATATCGCAGTTCCAAGTATGTTGGATGCTTGGCTCCGAATGGATCAGTTGGAATGTTGGGCATGTGTGCCAAGTCGTCTGAACTAATCGAGCCGAATAGACTTCTAGTTGGCTGGAAGTGTTCTTGCCTGATTATGGTCGAGTGGATAAGTACAGTCGATTGGACTCCATAAGAGAGACATGGTCTAGTCGATTGGAACTTAAAAGGATCTAGGCTCAATCGATTGGGCCGATCCAGTAGGATGGTGTCGAGCCTTATTTCACCAATAAAGTTTGTCCCCCACTCTCCAAGTCAAGGTTGTTGTCTTGGAGAGTATTCGGTATGGAGCAGACGAGTCGACTGGAATGGGTGATAATATTTTCAAGTCAACTTAATGTCGAGTGGATCTGACGGATGTCCAAAGTTACGAACGAATTAATTAATATCAAATATTTTTTAATTCAGTCAAATAAGTTTAAATATATTATTTATTAACATTTAATAACATAATATATTTCGAAATACGATGAATTATTTTACGAAAATATTTTTCGACAAATAATTCGTGTAACGGGCAAACGGTCAAACAGGTTGACCAACCGTCGAGCCAGGCCAACCCGGTCACTTGGGCAGTGTTCGGTCAGCCATTGGGCTGCCCGAACAGTATCCAGTTTACTGGTTTCACAGCTGTGACACGACGAGCCCGTTTCGACGCGAATTTCTCCGTTTTCTCACGTTTTCTCCCGGAACAATTTTTGAAATTTATCCACCACCCAATACACATCCAAAATCATCCAAATAACATATTTTTACATGAAAAATATTCTGTTGTACATAATAAAATCAGATCTGATCCAATTTTATTTTTATTTTATCAATTTTCACGCCTAAATTCAATTTATTTACAAAATTAATCCAATTAATTTACACCAAAATTTAATCACCATAATATAAAGCCTCAAGAACAATTCTAGGCAATATTTGATTTGAGTGGCAACATCACTCTAGACTGATAATTTTAATTTTGAGATTAATTCCCTAATTAATCTACAACACATGCTTAATAAAGAAACCTATTAAGGTTAAATAATTAATCAACACCAAGTTTTTGCTTCAAACACATATCCAAGATATATATATATATATATATATATATATATATATATATATATATATATATATATATATATATATTATTAAGACATGCAAAATACATACCCAATATATATTTCCATGCTCAAGAAACAAAAAAAAGAAAAATAGAAATTGGAAATTCAATAAAACCTTAATTTTAATTTCCCATTCCTTCAATTTCTTCTCCTTTGGTATTGATCAATTTAGAACCCTAATCCCCCATTTCTTTTTGGTTCTCAACACATGAGAAGTGGCTTAAACTTGCCAAATGAAAACAATTTTCATTTATATATTTTTTTACCACCCATTTTCGAAAATTGGCCAAATTTTTTTAACAAAATAACAATTATTTTTGGTCAAGATTTTGTCACCTCAATGATCTTATCCAAAATTAATTATTATTTTGATTTTTTGTTAATTAAATCAATGTGTCCAAATACCACGGTTTAGCAAATCAAAATTTACCAATTATATAAGAATATTTCAATAGTATTCTTCTCTAAATAAATAAATAATTAACTAATTAATTTATTTATTTATCTAATTAACAAATAGACAAAATAATATTATGAATAATATTCCAAGAATATTCTTCCATTTTATCATTAATAATAATTAATTAATTAATTAATAATAATAATAATAATAATAAAACAAGTGTCAAATTCTAATTGGTCAATAATGTGTATTTAATCAAAATTATGTATCATATACAAATACACATTATTTAATATGCATGTGTAAATTATGAATAATCCGAATTATACATAATTAATTGCCCAAGTGCTCAACGAGTACACTTTATATTGTAGGAATTTTTAGGTTCAAGTTTATCTGTCACATAAACCATTTCCGTATCTGTAATTTATCCACTCACAAATTACGGCGACCACATATAATCGAGTTGAACCATTCAAGTCGAAGTCATCGCATATATGTAATCCCTCTGTCATAGGTAATCCTAATTATTCTGGAGATATAGATTAAACGTCAAATCTCCGTTATGAACAATTCATGTGTCGCGACATAATTATGATTCTTAAATAAATATTTGGAATTCCTTTTCGAATCATACATCGGCCAAGGATTTCAAAGAATCACAAATTGAATATCTAAATCCCGTACACGGGATTGACAAATCATCTCTGGATACATCACAATATATCGTGAGTATCAGTCCATACACATCGAACATGCGGAGGTCTGATCTTAAAAGATCGTTGACGTGACTGCCATCAAAGTATGAATGATATCTCACATATCCACAGTGATATCTCAAGTCAAAGGAGCTAATATGTTATTCGACTCGTAAAGATTCCTATTGTCGTTGGTGTACCATCTATCAGGAATCTTCGAATGAGTCGTTCAGTATTTATCCAATAAATACTTAGGTGTCTATATGAGTCTCCCAAGACTCATGGTTTACTGAGACAAACCATTAGAATAATTCTAATATACGACACGTACCGGTCTCACGTGTTTACTAACCGACCAACATGCTTTTGTAATTATGTCACAACCATTCATTCTAAGGTCATTTACGCCTTTACCATATATAAGATTATATTGATGAGAATTACTTAATTTTGTTCATAATAAAATAAAATATACATTGTATTTACAATAGGTAAAATAAAATTTGGCGCGCCGAACACCAACTCTAACAGAAAGTCCATGAGCCATTTGAACCCGAAGAATGTTATAGGGAATGTCTTGTTGACTGGACCATGTGAAGGTCTAGGAGCAAAAAAGATTTTGGGGAATATCCCGTCGACCGGACCATGTGAAGGTCCAGAAGATGTCTTTAGTCTACTGGATCAGATGAAGGTCCATGTGAGGTCTTCAGTTGACTGGACCAGTTGAAGGTTTAGGAGAAATCTTTAGTCAACTGGACTAGATGAGGTGCCAGGAGATTCCAATCGATTGGGATGAGTGAAGAATTTTCAAGTGTTAGTGCCAGACAGTTGTAGGTTTGCTTGATGTGACCAGGCAGGAAGTGAGTTGTTGGTATGGATGGATAAGGGTTTTCACGCGATTCGAGTAAGTCTGAGGGTGACACATGGCCACTTTGGCTTTATATGATGGGTGTAGGGTCACTCTTCATTTCATTCTAAAATTTCCAAGCTTGAGGTATTGATGAGATCTCTCTCTTACGGTAATTTCCTTGTCATTTCCTTATTTTTTCATTATTTTTGCTGTTCTTCATAGAGTAAGTGGGTTTGATCCGTGTGGGTAGAGACTAGTAGGTTGAATTTGTGTTTGTAGAATATGGTAGTTCGATTTGTTTTAGAGAGTAGGTCTTTAGAAAAGTCATTTTCAAAGGATTTCGACCACGAATGGATTCGAGTCTGATAGTGGCGATTTTGGTCGACTGGACCTTGGGTGGTCTCCCCCTGAAGGTTTGTTTAGAATAATAGAAGATGTAAGTAGTAGTTCCAATGGGATGGAGGATTCAGGTGTTCATCCCTAACATGTGGTGTCGATTGGGACCCCTTTATGGCAAGTATGAGAGGTTAGGTTGTCCGGAGTGGAAGTTGGTACCTCTAGAGAGATGAAAATGGAGGCGTCCCAACTAGAATCAAGTGGTCGTGAGACTAATATCTTATACAAGAATCCTCAGTGCCAACTCAATGACAGTGTTCTGAGGTGAATATGTTTCAGCAATCGGATCCATGAGTCAATATAACTTAGGTTGCCTTCTCCTATGAAAGGATCGACTCGGACATACCAGAGTGGATATGTTTCTACAAGCTTCCATTCAGAGATGGTCTCTGTTTCATTATTCCTCGGATGGCTTGGGAAGTATTGGATCATTTTAAAGTCGCATCCTCTCAACTGATGCCTAACACCTGGGAGAATTCTATTAGGAGTTGAGTGTCTGACTCATACTCTTGGAGTGCCCTTCAGGTGCAAAGACCTTATGTACTCGTACTACTTGAAGGATCATATATCAGAAAAGAAGAGGTAACATATTTTCTTAAGGCAGATTAGAGAGCATTTGGTGATTGGCTTGACCACATATGATAGAGGTGACTGGTAGGCTTGATTAATTTTAGGCTTTTTCTAAATTCAAAATATTAAATTTAGGCACCCAATATTTTTCTTCCTTAAAATGAATAGTAAATGCGAGCTGCTGCCATTCTCAAGGCAGCAACTTGCTGCCATTAGAGGCGGGGAAAATGCCATTTTGAGTGGTTAAATTTGATACTTTGGATTAAAACAAATTGTATATTATAATTTTATAAGAATTTTAAGATAATAAGAGAATATATTAAACTACCATATTAAAATAAATAAAATAAAATATTAAATTAATCTCTACAATTAATTTTTTATTATTAAATTATTAAATTAAAATACTTTAAAATTAATTTTGTATTAAATAAAAAATCTATTATAAAAAAAAACATATTATAATTTTTTAAGAACTGTATTATAATAAAAAAAACATATTACATCATCCTATTATAATTAAAAAGCACTAATAAATTATAAAAAAATAAATGTATTAAATAAGAATCATATTATAACAAGAAAATATATTATATTATCCGATTAAATTTTAAATAATATCACAACTAATTCGAGTGTGTGTGTAATATTTTTAAGTCTCCATATCGCGCCACATGACGATTTAATAAGAATACATTAAATAGTAAAATTAAAATAAGAAACCTATTATAAAATAAGAACAGAATCTCCTATTAAAATAAGAAACTTATTAATTTAATATGTGGCCACCTAACCTCTACAAATAATTTTTAATTATTAAATTATAAAATTAAAATATCTCTAAAATTATTTTTATTTTAAAATTATAAAATTAAAATAAGAAACTTATGGCGATATAAAAATAGAATGTCATATTTATTATTAAAATATCTCTATAATTTTTTATTATTAAATTATATAATTAAAATAAGAAATATATTATAATATAAAAATATAATATCTGATTAAAATAAGAAACTTTTTAATTTAATTAATTAATAATAATAATTAAGAAACACACACATATATTATATATATATATATATATATATATATATATATATATATATATATAGTTAACATTTTAAAACTTTTTTTATCACGGCACGTGACAGCTCACTATTAATTTCTATTAAATTAATAAATCTATTAAATAAGAAATCTATTACATTAATAATACATTAAATTGTAAAATTAAAATATCTCTAAAATTATTTTTATTATTAAAAATTAAAATAAAAAACCTATTATAAATTAAAAACATAATCTCTTATCATAATATGAAACATATTAATTTAATACATGACATATAATCTCAGCAATAATTTTTTATTTTTAAATTATAAAATTATTAAAATAAATAATTATTGCAATATAAAAAAATCTCATATTATTATTAAAGTATAATATTAAAATATCTCTCTGTTTTTTTTTTTATTAAATTGTATAATTAAAATAACAAACATATTACAATATCAAAATATAATCTCTGATTAAAATAAGAAACTTATTAATTTAATTAATTAATAATAAATAAGAAACTTGTTATTAAAAAAAACATAATATCTTATTAAAATAAGAAATCTATTAATTTAATACTTGACACATAATCTCTATAATTAATTTTTTTATTATAAAATTAAAATATCTCTAAAATTAATTTTTTTATTTTAAAATTATAAAATTAAAATAATAAATTTTTAAAATAAGAAAATTATTACAATATAAAAAAAGAATCTCATATTTATTATTAAATTATATTATTAAAATATCTCTATAATTGTTTATTATTAAATTGTATAATTAAAATAAGAAACTTATTACAATATCAAAATATAATTTCCGATTAAAATAAGAAACATATTAATTTAATTAATCAATTAATTAATAATAAATAAGAAACCTATTATAAAATAAACGCATAATCTCTTATTAAAATAAAAAACCTATTAATTTAATATTTGACACATAATCTCTACAATTAATTTTTTATTATTAAATTATAAAATTAAAATATCTCTAAAATTAATTTTTTTATTTTAAAATTATAAAATTAAAATAATAATTATTAAAATAAGAAAATTATTACAATATAAAAAAATAATCTCATATTTATTATTAAATTATATTATTAAAATATCTATATAATTGTTTATTATTAAATTGTATAATTAAAATAAGAAACTTATTACAATATCAAAATATAATTTCCGATTAAAATAAGAAACATATTAATTTAATTAATCAATTAATTAATAATAAATAAGAAACCTATTATAAAATAAACGCATAATCTCTTATTAAAATAAAAAACCTATTAATTTAATATTTGACACATAATCTCTACAATTAATTTTTTTATTATTAAATTATAAAATTAAAATATCTCTAAAATTAATTTTTTTATTTTAAAATTATAAAATGAAAATAATAATTATTAAAATAAGATATTTATTACAATATAAAAATAGAATCTCTTATTTATTATTAAATTATAAAATTACAATGTCTCTATAATTTTTTATTATTAAATTATAAAATTAAAATAATAAAACTATTACAATATAAAAACACAATTCTCTATTAAAATAAGAAACATATTAATTTAATTTATTAATAACGTAATTTATTGTTATTAAATTATAAAAATAAGTCACATTAAATTTTTTTTTAAAAAAACATATACGGTACCTAATATCTATAATTAATTTTTTTATTATAAAATTAAAATATCTCTAAAATTATTTTTTTTATTTTAAAATTATAAAATTAAAATAATAATTATTAAAATAAGAAAATTATTACAATATAAAAAAATAATCTCATATTTATTATTAAATTATATTATTAAAATATCTATATAATTGTTTATTATTAAATTGTATAATTAAAATAAGAAACTTATTACAATATCAAAATATAATTTCCGATTAAAATAAGAAACATATTAATTTAATTAATCAATTAATTAATAATAAATAAGAAACCTATTATAAAATAAACACATAATCTCTTATTAAAATAAAAAACCTATTAATTTAATATTTGACACATAATCTCTACAATTAATTTTTTATTATTAAATTATAAAATTAAAATATCTCTAAAATTAATTTTTTATTTTAAAATTATAAAATGAAAATAATAATTATTAAAATAAGATATTTATTACAATATAAAAATAGAATCTCTTATTTATTATTAAATTATAAAATTACAATGTCTCTATAAATTTTTTATTATTAAATTATAAAATTAAAATAATAAAACTATTACAATATAAAAACATAATTCTCTATTAAAATAAGAAACATATTAATTTAATTTATTAATAACGTAATTTATTGTTATTAAATTATAAAAATAAGTCACATTAAATTTTTTTTTAAAAAAACATATACGGTACCTAATATCTATAATTAATTTTTTTATTACCTATTACAATAAAAATATATATATTGTAATCTCCTCTAAAATTATAAATCATACATGACATCTAATCTCTATAATTAATTTCTTATTATTAACTTATAAAATTATATAAAAAAAAATCTATTACAATATTAAAACACAATCTTCTATTAAAATCAGAGATAAATAACAACAAACCATAAAATTATCTATTCTTTTTATGGTTTATTGTTATTGGTAATATTACTCTAAATTATTTCTATACATTTTTTCATGAATTTTTTTATTATTTATCGCGCTTCATGATACCGGCTCTGATTATTAGCTATTGCACAATAACAGTCAAGACTCCAAGTTCGATAAGAAAATTTAAGTTTAAATTGAATAAATTACATTAAATTTCATTGAAATTCATCATAAAGAAAATTAAATAATTTTAAAGTTATTTTTAATTAGGATTATGACAAAAGAGAAACTCTAATGTGAATTAGAAACACTATTTGAGAATTGATAGACATATAAATGAGACATAAATATTAAATGTAAGTAAATTGATGGTATCATTTAGATTATAAAATCAACTAGATATAGATCATTTACAATCTTAATACTAAAAATAGTATTAAGATTTTTGTTATGATATGAAATTATAGTAAAGATGTGTGTTTAACCTGTACAAAGTGTAGATTTTCTCAAATTAGTTCGGTTATGAAATCATAGAACCGGATGATTGGATTATAGTGACCGGGTCTACTCAAAACCCGCGGTTCAATCAAATTGGTCGCCGAAGTCGGTAGAGCGAGTCGGCTCACGTCTTTGTCGAATTCTACGTCATCGCAGCTCCATTCAGACACGTGTCCTTATTGTTATGTACCAGCTGTCTTTCTTATTTGCCAGGAAACGAAGTCCTTTCCCGTTTCGTAACAGCCACTGTTTTTTGTGTTAATTACTGAAACAACCTTGCTCACGTGTATTTCGGAATCTATGGTTGCTTTGGGTTTGGGGCATTTCGCCGTTGCTGGGACCCATTTGCTTTTGATTCGTGTTACTCGATCAACCGCAAGCGTCAACTTTTTGGAAAATTGCGAACCCTTGTGATGTTCCTTTTCCTAACGTGAGTTACTAAATTTATTTGTTCCCTTTTTTAAAATTAATTAAATAAAGTTCTTAATACTTTAAAGCAAATCTGTCTTTGTCTAATGTCTTCATGACACTTTTTTTTTTTTTTTTTTTTTGAATCGTTGGAAACCCCGCCACCAAATCACCCATTCTGGGCCGCGGCGCAGGTAAAACCCCCGACTGTCCCAGGCTCTTACAAGAAGTTTCACCCCCTGGATTCGAACCCAGAACCTCAAGGTGAGATTCTGGACCCTTCACCACCAAGCCACACCCCTTGGGCTAATGTCTTCATGACACTTGAATCGAAAATAGGCTCTCCTTTGTCTTTTGTATCTATAATTCAAAACCATTTACATTGAATCTTTTAACATTTTTCTTTTATTTTTAATTTTACATTACAATACTAAATTATTATTTTTTTAAGGAACCTTTGGAGTTTGGATCCATTTTGATCAGCATAGCACAAACAAATCACACGTAAAGGTAGTCCCTGCTGTGTTATTGTTGTGAAAACACGATCACTTTAGGAAGTGTTTGAGGAAAAACCGAATTGTATTATTACTACCAAGAATAATACACAAGTTTACAAAACCAGAAACTCACAAAAAAAACCTCACTACACTCTCTACTCTCTACACACACATTGGGATACAATTAATGGACTCAGAAGCACTCATTTTATAGTTGGCAAACCGCGTGAAGTGCCACGCGGTTTGCCTACTCACTGCCAGCTTCTCCTTTTGCTTTCGGTGAGAAGGTTGACTGGCAACCAACAAATCTCCCCCTCGGTGAAGATTTCCCAGAAATCTGAGCCGACCATCAATCATCCAAAACCGATCCTCCAAAGGATCCTCCCTGGCTGCATCTGAATGACTGCCTACGTACCCTGAATCGGGATCAAGCCAATCGTAGTTCTAGTTATCTGAAAAACATCATCTGTAAGCTATCCCGGTTGTGTCTCTCTGCACAACTCTAGTTTGTCTCGGAAACCACCTTTGTTAACATGTCGGCTGGATTCTCATCTGTATGGATCTTCACTAGTCTCAGCAGTGTTGATCCATCACTTCGCGTATCCAGTGATAGCGAATATCAATATGTTTCGTCCGGGAATGATACATTGAGTTCTTGCTCAAGTCCAGAGCACTCTGACTGTCACTGTGTATCTTGTAGTCTGTTTGTCTGATCCCTAACTCTTGGAGAAACCGCTTTAGCCACAACATTTCTTTTCCTGCCTCAGCTATGGCAATGTACTCAGCCTCTGTTGTGGATAATGCTATACACCTCTGCAATCTTGACTGCCATGACACAGCTCCCCCTGCAAAAGTGTAAATGAATCCTGATGTAGAATTCCTACCATCAAGATCTCCTGTCATATCTGAATCTGTATAGCCTTCCAAGATCGGATCAGCTCCCCCATAACACAGACGAAACTTCGTTGTACCCTTCAAGTACCTGAGAATCCATTTGACTGCCTCCCAGTGTTGTTTTCCAGGATTAGAGAAAAAACGGCTCACTACACCAACTGCATGTGCAATATCTGGCCTGGTACAAACCATTGCATACATTAGGCTTCCAACTGCTGAAGAATATGGAATTGCTGACATTTCCTCTATCTCTTTCTTGGATGAGGGGCACGAACTCTTGCTCAGTTTGAAATGGTGCGCTAGCGGAACGCTGACTGGTTTGGCTTTCTGTATATCGAACCTTCTGATTACCCGTTCAATATACCTCTCCTGTGAAAGCCACAGCTTCTTGTTCTGTCTGTCACGAACAATCTCCATTCCCAAAATCTGTTGAGCTGGTCCTAAGTCTTTCATGTCGAAAGCCTTGGAGAGTTCCTTCTTCAGCTGGCTGATCTTCGCTGCTTCTTGTCCAACAATCAACATGTCATCTACATACAGTAGAAGAGCAACGAAACTTCCATCTGGAAACCTCTGGATGTATACACACTGATCTGCTTCAGTTCTTTTGTAGCCTTGACCCACCATAAATGAGTCGAACTTCTTGTACCACTGCCTCGGTGCTTGCTTGAGCCCGTACAAGCTCTTTTTCAGCTTGCAAACAAGGTTTTCTTTGCCTGAAACCTTGAATCCTTCTGGCTGCTCCATGTAGATTTCTTCATTCAGATCACCATGAAGAAATGCTGTTTTGACATCCATCTGTTCAAGCTCCAAGTTCAGTCTGGCTACCAATCCTAGGATACTCGGATTGAAGCCATTTTTACCACTGGTGAAAAAATCTCATCAAAGTCAATTCCCTTTTTCTGTAGGAATCCTTTGACCACTAGCCGAGCTTTGTGTTTCACCACCACTTCCCGCTGCCATCTTTCTTGAGCTTGAATACCCATTTGTTCCTCAGTGCCTTCATTCCATGTGGGAGCTTCACTATCTCATAAGTGTTGTTCTTCTTCTGCAGAGATTCCATCTCATCCTGCATTGCGTGCAGCCATTTGTCTTTGTCCTTATGAGATACTCTGCTTCGTTGAAGGTTTCTGGCTCCCCCTCGTCAGTAAGCAGAATGTATTCTGATCCTGAGTATCTGGCTGATGGAATCCGGCCTCTCTCGGATCTTCGTACTGGAGGTTCTGGCTGTCTGTTGTCATTTGGATCTGTGGATGACTCTGAAGCCTCTGATGGAGCAGGCTGCAGCTCCCCCTGCTCAATACCTTCTTCTTCCTCCTCTGGTTCTGCTTCTGGTATGTCTTGCACCCCATCATCTGTGGCCACTGGTGGTTTTGGTGCTGGGGTTGTGTCTGGATTTTCATCAACATTATCGGCACTGGTTCTAGAAGGCATCTTGGGCTTTTCAATGTCTTCTATTGTTTGGTCTTCAAAAACACTACACATCCCTGCTTCTGATGACCTTCCTTTCCTTCGGGTCCCATAACCTGTATCCAAATTCTTCGTCTCCATAGCCTATGAAGATGCATGGAGTAGTCCTTGCATCGAGCTTCTGCCTGAGCTCCTTGGATACATGTGCAAATGCTAAACATCCGAATATTCTGAGGTGAGAATATGAAGGATTCTTACCAGACCACACTTTCTCTCTCCGGAATCTCGAAGTTCAACGGTACAGATGGTGATCTGTTGATCAGGTAGCAGGCGGCACGGACAGCTTCTCCCCAGAATGGCTTTGGCAGCTTGGCAGCCATACTGATCATACTTCTGACTTTCTCCATAATGGTGCGGTTCATCCTTTCAGCGACACCATTGTGTTTGGGGTGCGTGGAACAGTCCTCTCGTGTCGAATACCATGACTTCCGCAGTAGGCATCGAACTCCCTGGAAGTGTATTCGCCTCCATTGTCTGTACGAAGGCACTTCAGTTTCTTCCCTGTTTCACGCTCAACCATGGCATGGAACAGTTTGAAATAATCCAGGACCTGATCCTTTGTTTTCAGAAAATACACCCAAACTTTCCGAGAAGCATCATCAATAAAAGTCAGAAAAAATTTGTTACCGCCCAATGAGTTCACCTCCAAGGGACCACATACATCAGAGTACACCAGACTAAGTAACTCTGATTTCTTTGTAGATGAGAAATTAAAAGAGACTCTGTGTTGCTTACCAAATAGACAGTGATTGCAAGGATCCAGAGTAGCATTCTTGGAGACAGTGATAAGATCCTTCTTTGTCAAGGTAGACAACCCCCTTTCACTCATGTGACCGAGTCTCTGGTGCCACAGATTCTGAGAAACCTCCCGTTCAGCTACATTGAGGCTTTCTGCACAAATCTTCACATGAGTCTTGTACAAGGTTCCACAGATGTGTCCTCGGGCGATGACCATGGCACCTTTTATCATCCTCCAAGTGCCGTTGCTGAAGTGGCTAGCATAGCCCTGTTTGTCAAGAGCTACCCCCGAGAGTAAGTTGAGCCGAAGTTCTGGAACATGTCTGACCTCCTTCAGGGTTACTGTATACCCTGCATTTGTCCGCAACTGTATTTCACCAATTCCCACTATCTGAGAAGAACTGGTATTCCCCATCTTCACTGCTCCAAAGTCTCCTGCTTTGTATGTTGTGAAGAAATCCCTGTGAGGAGTGACGTGGTAGGATGCTGCAGTATCTACCACCCACTCGACATCCTGAGTTGCGGTGTGAAGGCATGCTTCTTCCTGGCCGGAGCATATAGCTACATCCACCGTAGTAACTACTAGTGTCTCCGCATCATTCTTCTTCGGCTGGTTATTGCCTTGTCCCTGCTCCCGTTGCAGTTTCCGGCAATTTTTCTTCAAGTGGCCTTCTATGCCACAGTGGAAGCACTTGTATGTCTTTTTCCCATCTTTGGACCTGCCCCTGCTTTTGCTTCTGCCTCTTCTCCCACCTTGATGTTTCTCATGTTGTCTTCCTCGTTGCTCCGAGACAAGGGCTTCTGTTTGATCTGAGCCCACGTCTTTTCTTTCTTCTGGCTTCTTCATTTGACAAGGCATCCTTTACCATAGGCATGGTAACTTTACCTCCTGGAGCGGAATTGCTGAGAGTAACCACCAATGTCTCCCAGCTATCAGGAAGGGAACTGAGTAGTAGGGCTTGAACTTCATCTGCCAGTTGCATGTCTACTGCAGACAACTGATTCACCAGGCTCTGGAACTCGTTGGTGTGTTCTGCAACGGAAGTTCCACTCCGTAGCTTCAAATTCACCAATCGCCTCATTATTAAGGCCTTATTCCGAGCTGTTTTAGCCTGGAACATGTCTTCCAATTTCCTCCACATTTCATAAGCATCTGTGTCCTGTGCTACGTGGTGAAAGACACTATGACCAATCCACTGCCTAATCTGACCCAAAGTTTTGCTGTTGAGTTTGTTCCAGTCATACTCCTTAACAGAATCTGGTTTCTCTCCCTTAAACTCGATGACATCAAACAGATCTTTACAATGTAAAAAATCTATCATCCTAGGTCTCCATAGGGAGTAATTAGTGGCAGCCAACTTAATCATTGCACCAGAATGAGAATCCTCCATCTCCATTTTAAGTTTTAAAGTTTAAAATGGAATACACTAAAATCGGGTCTGAATTTCACAAATCGGAGGTCACCGTTGCGTCCGGAACGGTCGAAAATGGTGGAATAGACACTTCTTTGGTCTAAATCCGACACAGGGCTGATTTTAAATTCCTAAAACTTCTGGGGCAAAACTGTAAATTTCAAAAATTCAGGGGGCTAAATGAAATTTACCAGGCTGCTGACGTGGCAGTGCTGACGTGGCAGGTGGGACCCGCTTTGCTGACGTGGCAGATGACGTGGCAGCTGACGCGGCAAGGTGACGTGGCGTGCTGACGTGGCAAGCTGACGTGGCAGTGTGGGACCCGTATGCTGACGTGGCTGACACGTGTCGCTGACGTGTCGCTGACGTGGATGCTGACGCGGATCGTCTTCAACCTCTGGCGCGCGTGAGGCGCGTGTTGCGAGTGGGGGCGCGTGAAGAGCCCTCTGGACGGCGCGTGCGGCGCGTGAGGGTAGCTGGGACGTCGGTTCTGTCACCGGAAAATACCACCGTGCTCGTCTCGACGTGAATGCTGATGGTACCCTCAAAATGAATTTTTAACAACTTTGCCGGAACTCGAATTTTCCGAACCAAGCTCCGGTCACCGGTTTTTCGATCCCAATGGCAAACCAAAGCTCTGATACCACTTGTTGTGAAAACACGATCACTTTAGGAAGTGTTTGAGGAAAAACCGAATTGTATTATTACTACCAAGAATAATACACAAGTTTACAAAACAAGAAACTCACAAAAAACCTCACTACACTCTCTACTCTCTACACACACATTGGGATACAATTAATGGACTCAGAAGCACTCATTTTATAGTTGGCAAACCGCGTGAACAGTGCCACGCGGTTTGCCTACTCACTGCCAGCTTCTCCTTTTGCTTTCGGTGGAGAAGGTTGACTGGCAACCAACAGTTATCACCCTCCTTGGCCAACAATGGAGTTGTGAGTTTTCCCTTCAGTGGATAAATATTTTTTTATTAACCTACTGACAGATTATATAATGGTGGTATCATATTATTTATGTAACAAATTAATAATATATTACTAAACATGTTAAAATATTAAAAAAATATATATAATATATTTAGTTCAATTACATATTTTATTTTATTAATTTATATTATCACATTATCTATATCTATTATCTATATCTTTATTGTATCAAAAAATTACTTAACTCATTAGAAAAATAGTTCTGATATGATGACCCATTTCGATTTTATAATCTTTTGCATGAATCATAAATTGTTCAACTCTGTTGTACAAACCAAAGACCAAATTTCGTCTTTCATTTTCTTCTTTAGAGGGAGTTACTGAAGAGATTTAAGGATGACAAGTTGAAGAATATATTTATCTATTATTATTCACAATGTCATTGAGCACTATATATACACATTGTTTGAAATTTAAAATAGGAAAGAGATTACAATAAAATGAAGGGATTAACTACTAGATAATGACATAATTATAAATATTTTAAAATTGAGATCCCTTGATTTTCTCCTTCATTTTATCATCTTGATGGTGTAATCTTATCATGCCCGCGCAAGATGGACGGTCTTGGAGAGAGTCCGATCTTGGATTTGAGTGTGTTGAAAGGAGAGCGAGCAAGAGGTTTGGTAAGGGCGTCTGCTAGTTGATCAGCTCCAGAGATGAGTGAGACCCGGAGTAGACCATTTTGAACTTGTTCCCGGATGAAGTGGTAGTCCAGAGCTACGTGTTTCATGCGCGAGTGGAAAACATGATTGGAGCATAAATTGGTTGCACCAACATTGTCACAGTAAATGACTGGTTGGAGAGGTAATTTGTTGATGTTAGTTTGATGGAGTTATGGATGGTAACAATGATCAAAGGTTTTGTAGGTTCTTGGGCATTGGGGATGGCATTTTGGGTACTGTCGGTGGCCATTGGAACAGGGGATGGAGGTGCTTGAGAAGTATTTGGCAAGTGGGTTTGAGGAAAATTAAAATTTAGAGAATGGATCTTGGCACTGATACCATGAAAAGATTTAAGGATGACAAGCTGAATAATATATTTATCTCTTATTATTCACAATGACATTGAACACTATATATACACATTGTTTAAAATTTAAAATAAGAAAGAGATTACAATAAAAGGAAGGGATTAACTACTGGATAAATAACATAATTACAAATATTTTAAAATTGAGATCCCTTAATTTTCTCCCTTCATTTTCTCATATATTTTTTTTTTTCTTCATCTTGACGGTGTAATCTTATCGGTTACAACCAAGGCACAGCAAAGATCCAAATGTCGACAATCGTCTACAAAAAAAAGGTTAATTTGGTAATTGAAGAAAGAAGAGAAAACTGAAAGAGTTGGGCTTTTTGTAATTCCAAGGAAAAGGAAGGGCAAAGAAGGTAAGGTCGTGGATAAATATCTCACCAGTAGCTTCGCACCCACGTCAGATAACCAGTCCTCACTGTTCACAAACGAGGTTATGGTGGGGTCTACCACTGCATTTCTACGCGCCTCAAGTGCGTGAAACCACACCACTAATTATTTCACCCCATCATTTATGATTTATTAACCAAAATTTTTATTTTTTGATTACTAACCTAATATGAGAGAATCATTCTAGATCAGATCTCACTCAATAAATATGTCACCTTAATATTTTTTGCAATAAATTTGAATAATCCCCCCACTAAAAATAAATTTCAAATATCCTAAAATATTCACAATAAAAAATTAAATCAAATTCTTTATAGTATAATTGAATTCATTCTATTTTAATTACCTTTTTCTTTCACTTCAAAAAGAAATAAGCAAACTACTATATTTAGAATATTCTACATACTTTTTGTTAATTACATAAATTTCATTGATAAAATTGTTATGGAGTTAAGAATATTTAAATTTACAAGTTACATGTAAATGTATAGGCTTTAGTGTTTCACACGTCCATTAAATTTCAAATCAATTAGTATTTTTATTAAAAAAAAAAAGGAAGCAATGTGAGCACACGTACAACTAATGAGCGTGATTCTTCACATACTGGTTACCGACGTACAACGCTTTATTTTTCCCTATAAAATCATCCCACTGCTTCTAGATCAGAACTCGTCAAACTCCTCCCCCTGAAAATCACGAAACCCTAGTTCTTCTTCTCTGTTCTTTGAAAACGCTGTCGTTTAGCTCTTTTTTTCCCTTCTTTTCCTTTCTAAAATTTTCATTTCTATAATCCTTGATTTTATTCATTTAATCGAAAAGATGACTGTAGCAGTTCTAAACCCCCAAGATTGTTTACAAGATAACAGATTCAATAGATTCCCAAATCAAACCCTAATTTCTTCTCCTCAAAGGAAATTCCCCAAACATGCTAATAACCCTAACCGTACGCAATCGAACCGCAGGAAACGAAGCCCACCGCCACCACGGCCTCAATCACACGCCGCCTTGGGGGGGCCACCTACCAAATCCACGGCCAAAACCAATCTCGTGATGGGTCAAGTCAAGATTCTAAAACGCGGCGAGGAACTCGCTTCGACCGCGCCGTTTCAGGCACCAGAGAAAGAAGCCGTAGAGAAAAAAACTCGGAGTCAAGATCCAGATCTATGTTCCACAGAGAGATTGGGTCCGGATCCTGAGTCGGTTCCAACTCATATCCGGCTCACTGATTCAAAGAACCGAGTCGCAGTCGCCCCGTTCTATGCCGGTACGGCTTTTATCACATCGCCGCCACCGAGCTCGCTTCCCCTTCCTGCCTTCTTCAAGAAGAAAACTGTCACAGCAAAGACCGACGACGCAACGACTGATTTGAGAAGGATTTTGAAGCTCGACTTGTTGTGAAGTGAAAGTTGAAAGTTGTGTGGGCTTGATTTGATTTTAGTTTGGGTTATTCTAATTACCGATCTTATCCCTTATTTTTTCAAGGGGATGATACAGATCGAATTGACTGACTCAAACTTTGGGCACTTTCAAGTGGTTTTAGCATTAAAACAGCTGCAATTTCAATATTAGTATTAATTTAGATATTATTGATGTATAATTAGGTTTAGCTGTGTGGGATACTAATAGTTGGCTTAGGTTTTTTTTTTTTTTAATTTTATGTTTATTTTATTTATTATGTCAAATGATGAAAGTATTAGGTGTCTGTAATTGTGTATTGTCTTATGTGTCCTCAGGGCGTGCCTTGGTAGTCGTTTCTTATAAAAGTATGAGATGAGATAATCAGTGTTTTATCAATTTAAGTGATGGTTTGGCGATATAATTTCTTATATTAAAAAAAAAAATATCGTGTTAGGACGATGAATAGTTTGTATCTCCCTCTGATAATAAATGTATTATTACTTGCTTTGCTCTACTTAAGTTTTTTAGTGTTATGTCCATGGTGCTTTTAAATTTGACGTTTCTGTTGATGATTGTTGGTTACTGTGGAAATGGTTTATTTATGATTGACGTGAATTTGTGATGTATCAGTTGGTGGGGGTATGATTGAAAATCAACGAGAAGGTCATAAATTTGATGCTTCTGTTGTCAAACATTGAATCTAAGAACTTGTATTTAAGGGTTGAATATGTTGTTTGCTAAAATGAGCTGTGTTTTAACGTAGTTGTGTCCTTTGACCACCTTTTTATTTGAATTCAGTTGAATCGAAGGCCAAAAAAATGAAGTTTTGGTGGTGATTTGAGCCTGAGGGGAAACTTTTTACACATCCTTTCTCATGCTACATACCCATTATTAGATATTGATTTTCTTGCAGGGTGGCCTTGAGGGGTGGGCTTGGGAGCAGGAGATGCTAGTCTGTCTCCAAAGGAAGTAATTTATAATTGGAGATCAAAGCTCTGGCGATGCTCTTGCCTTTTCTTTCCGCTTGTTCCCCTTACCCAGTGTGGGATTATGGGGTTAATTTTCAGTTAGAAGGTGATGCTATTATTGAAAGAAAGCTTGATCCCGCTGTTTGATTTTGCCTGTTGCAGAATCATGGTATGGTAGGTACTATTCAAAGCATGTACCTAGTGCTTAACATGGATTGCCGATAACCCGATTAGTGAAGATTTAACTGATTGAACCAAGGTCCGAGGTTATGTTTGAATTGATGGAATGTATGGTTTATAATAATTTATTTGGTAACATGATTGATGATAACCCAATTAGTGAAAGTTTTAACTAACCGAAAAGTATAAAGCTATGTTTGGATTGATAGAACAACAGAGTCATCGAATCTGCGCCTAATTTATTGTAACATGTATATATAATGATTTTTTTTTCCTTGTCACGAAATGTGCAAATTTTGTTTCCAGGGGTGCATTTAACAAATGTTTATCCTAATAGTACTGTTGTTCTCAATTTGAAAATGGTTTTTAACTTTTAAGACCAGCTGGTATGGTATGGTATGGTAATTACTCTTCCCGTTATAGTGAATTTAATATATGAGACAATATTGCAAACTTCTCTTCCCCTTATATTGACCTCTCATGTTTCATACAACTGATTAATATATACCGTTTTAATTTTTGCGTTAATTTTACATCATTAATTATTGATTATGAAATAATTTTGTAATGTTACGTCATTAACCAATTAATTTTGAGATAATTGGTTCTGTTATATGTTCTGCTGGTAGGGGTAGAGTACAATATTGTTACAAAATAATAACCAAAACATGAACCTGAACACAATAATGATAAAAATCAAAGAAATTGGTATTCATATTATTCTTTTCATTGAAATAATAAAATATTTATCTTCATTATTTTATAGACATGTCGAATCTTGCAAAACTTGAATTTGTGGCTGTTGATATCGTGAGTGATAATTATCTATCTTAGGTCTTGGATGCTGAAATCATTCTTGATGCCATGAATTTTGGAAATAATATAAAGGAATGCAATGAAACATCTATCCAATATCGTGCTAAGACGATGATTTTTTTTCGCCACCATCTTCATGAATAATTGAAATGTGAGTATTTGACGATAAAATATCCTTTTATCCTTTGGAATTATCTAAATAAAAGATTCAATCACCAAAAGGCGGCCATACTCCCAAAAGTTCGTTATGACTGGATGCACTTACAATTACATGATTTTAAATTAGTAAGTTAGTATATTTATGCATTATTCAAAAATTGTTTCTCAGTTACAACTGTATGGAGAAAAAAATAACTGATGCATATATGTTGGAAAAGATATTATTACCAGTCCTAGATTTATTTACAAACATATTGAAATAAATCTAAGTATTTCACAACACAATTGAAACTTAATTGATTGTTTATCTCAATAAGCAAATGCTCATATTTATAGGAAGGGAAGTCAAGTTATTATATTTATATCATCACATGCATAGTTTCCTATTCACTCACAAGCATAGCCTCTTATACAATCACATGCACTTGGAAGCAAACATTGATTACTATGTAATCACATGCATTTTGATGTTTTGATTACTATTTAATTACATGTATTTGGAAGCTTAATGACTTTCGCAAACCCCTCCAAAAATATTATCATCATGAGTGTATCACTTGTTCCCCATGAACATTTTCTAAATATTATTCTCAAACATTTCTAACAACCATAAAAAAAAAAAAAAAAAAAAAAAAAAAAAAAAAAAAACTACTCCGAAAGCCATCAATGCAAGAAGATTCTTTACCTAATGAGGTCTGATAGCTAATCCAGCCTACCACAAATAACATCTGAAATCCGAACCTAAATATACAAATGCTATTGCAAAAATATTCAAACCAGAGAAAGCAAACGTATAGTTATCAAGAGCAATGGGGAAAAAAAGCATTCACCAAGTGTTTTGTTGGAGTTGATGCTGAAGTTGGAGGAAAAGCAAACCACTTACCTGCTGTCCCAGAAACTGTTGGTTCGATATTTGTTCATCACATATTATTGAAGCAAAATGTGGAGATTCAAGAGTAGTTCTAAAAAGAGCATATGACATTGTCTGCGAATCATAAAGTAAATTGTGGTTTTCATTTTTTAGTAGCTCTTAAAATCAACTGTAACAAACTGACCTTTATTTTGTTCACCACCGAATCGAAAAGATGAATATTCCAGAATTAAATGGACATCTTGTATTTGGTGTTCTTGCAATGTCAATGTCAATGTGAATTGGTATGTATTCCTTCATCATGGTTGTACAGCTTTCTAGCAGAGGCAGTCTACTCGCCCAACTGATTCCCTCATTAATATTTTTTATCATTTGTTATTTACAATTGTACTTGATGGATAAATCTTTATGTATGATGTTTAAATTGATAATGTTAAATAACAATTTAAAAAATATATATATATTATTTGTTGACGGCTGATTTTCGTTCCAGTGGTAATTCGAGAAAAACCACTCATCGAACAAATCTCCCTCAACTGTGAATTTGTTTAGTTTGGGGACCAAATGCAAACTTAGCAAAAGATGAAAAACACATAGACAAAACAGAGGATTTAACGTGGTTTGGCGGAATTGATACAACCTACGTCCACTGACACAAATAAAACTATGTTTTTATTACCACCCCGGGTCGGACCGACCTGCCTTATCTCTTTCTTACACTAAGCTTTTTAGAGCTTTTTACAAGTTATGGAAAATAAGAAATACTAATCATGGGATCCCAGTTAACTAAGTCTTTTTTCCCTTTAAATAGTGCCACTGGATTTACTGTAACTCACACTGTGACATCGGCCACGTTTCCATGTCATTATTGCCCATTATTCGTACATTATTGCCCATTATGTAGGTATCTCAAGTCGAAGAATCACAAATGCTACTCAACCTGAGAAGATTCTTATTGACGTTGGTGTACCATCCATTAAGAATCTTCGGTGAGTCGTTCAATGTTTATCCGCTATAAACACCTACACGTCTATACGAGTCTCCAAGACTCATGGTTCATTGAGAAACCATTGGAATCATATATTCCAGTATATGACATGTACCGGTCTCAACAGGTTTACTTTACTGACCAAGTAATGTAAACCTTGACAAGGAACTGTCTAAGAATGACAACGTCATGATACAACTCAATGTCAGTTGTGACGCTTTTGCAATAACATCATGACTAATCATTATAAGGTCGATTACGTCTTTACCATATAAGAAGATATATTATATTATAGAAACTGCTCATTTTATTCATAATAAAATGTTCACAATAGTATTTACAAGGAAATACAACGGGGAATTGGCGCTCTAAGCACCAACCCCAACACATTACTCGGACGTTACTGCTCATTACTCGTACGTTCACCCGTCCAACGGTCTGGCGGCTCTAGGTTTCATATAGGGATAACGTCATCCATACATGTGCATAAGATTCAGCAGCCCCGACCTACGTAGGTCGGCATACCGAGGTGATCAGTGTTGGATCCTCTTCCTCTCTTATTAACCAGGTCGGGTTGAAAGGTCATGTGACTTCGTCGGGTCGGGGGTTGCCTTCTTGCACCTCGGGCTCAGATCCCTCTATCTGACTTCTCATCCTTGCAATGACTTTAACCAATTCGGATAATGAAATTTTGTTCCTAACAGTTCTCGAACCATTACCCGACTCCTCGACCCAATCGAGAGTCGGGTACCCATTCGAGAAGTGAGAACCTGAATGGGTACCCAATTCCCGAATAGGTACCCATTCAAAATTAGCAATTTTTACAGGGAATGGATACTCAATTCCCGATGGGTACCTATTGTAATACTTAACAAAAGCAAACATTGAGGTATTCTATTGTCCGGTTCAGGAATTCTCGTATCCGACAGTATCCGATCAGGTACATTCAATTTGTACTCGATCAGTCCCAAAATATGTACCCATACTTGTCCCGTCTTAAAAATTTCGAAACGGGTTCGGGAATTGCCAACGGGTACGAGAAGTTTGTCTACCCCTACTTTTATTCATGACTTTTATGAAATGCTATAATAGAAAGATTTCGATTTTTTTTTTATAGCATTTACTAATAGTTATGTTACAATTATTTTTAATAAATTTCAAACATATTATAGCATTGCTAAAATGTTATAAGCAATGATAATGCTGTGTGATATCATTTTTTGAATTGTACCATATATCATTTTTGTTACAGTGTAGGAACACTTGCTATGATAAAAAGGCCGGAAAATTAAGTTAATTTTCTTGTAAAAATTGATTAAAAAAAAAACAAAATCTGGGAAAATTTATAGGTGGACACCAATTTAGGTGCCCGAATGTCTGAACAATCTGATACATAATGATTTCACTCCTATTTTTTTTAAAATATTTTCAAATAAAAACAAATTCTATTAGATTTGTTGATGGCTGATTTTGGTCTCAGGGCAATACAGGAATATCACTCCAGAGGCAATCCTCCTTCAATAGTGAATTTGTTTGGTTATGGGGGACCAAAAGCAAATTTAGCGAGAGACAGATAATCACACCAATCGACAAAGAGATTTAACGTGGTTCGGTGGAATTGGATCCGACCTACGTCCACGGACAAAAACATGATGACACTTTTATTACTCAAATATACTTCTCAGATCTTTTTTGTGTTTACAAGTCAGGGCTTGATTATCCTCCCATTGACTCTCAATGTTCTCCCCTTATTTATAATAGTGAAGAAATCAGATTCCTTCTCCTACAAGAATTTCCTAGTTGAAATACTTTCATTTTCCCATAAAGATTCCTAGTAAAAACTATTCCATTTTCCCATAAGGATTCCTAATCAAAACTACCTTTACTTTCTTTATCCTACTAGGACTCTGTCTCATCAGTTTTCCCCATGAAAATAGGATAACTTGTCATCTTATCCACAAGAATAGGGTGTCATCTTCTGGAGCATATCTCGCTATCTGGTCGGTCTTCATGAGGTCGGTCATGATAGTCATTTGAACTGAGAATGCTGATGTCGATCTGATAATGCCCGGTCATCCGATCTCAAGTGGTCGGTCACCTATCATCAATTGCTCGGTCTCTACCTGTTGGATTTATAATACTCATGTGGTCGGGTCGGTATTAATGATTTCGACCGAGAAAGGAATTACCCTTTTTACCCATGCCGTACTACTTAAATAACATAGGTCCTGAAAACACCATCAACATATGTCCCCTAGTTCTCGGTAACAATGAGTTTGCGAGTTGATGCCGGGAACTATAAAAAAAGATGGTGTGCTGATCGCCTTGCTGGTGGTCGTTCCAGAAATCACAGAGAAATTGTCTTCGCCATCAACTAAGTCTTCTGTTTCTATCTTCATATCCTCGGTTATTGGAGATGTTGACCCTATTCAGAATGATTCTCCACCTCAAAGCAAATTGCTTAATTGGGTCGTTCCATCAGGAGATGAAGTTCTTCTTGTTGTCCAAACTAAAAATGACTTCTCCTCTGTAATATCTGTACCAGAGATTTAGAGGTCCTGACCCCTGACTAGTCCAATCTCGATTGTGAGGAGAAAATTTTGCCTCTGAGCTAACGATGATGTGCTCGGTGGCATGTGATCCTATCTCGAGCTGTGAGAGATGCTCGGACCTGGGGGAATGTTACGTCCCCAGTCCAAACTAAAAATGACTCCTCCTCTGTAATATCTGTACCAGAGATTTAGAGGTCCTGACCCCTGACTAGTCCAATCTCGATTGTGAGGAGAAAATTTTGCCTCTGAGCTAACGATGATGTGCTCGGTGGCATGTGATCCTATCTCGAGCTGTGAGAGATGCTCGGACCTAGGGGAATGTTACGTCCCCAGTCCGAAGTACTGACTCGGTGGGACGCAACCCGACCCCGAATGAAGAGAGGCACTTGGACCTGGGGGAATGTTACGTCTCCAGTCTGAATGGCTGATTCGGTGGGACGTACCCCGACCCCGAGCTGAGAAAGGCACTTGGACCTGGGGGAATGTTAAGTCCCCAGTCCGAAGGGCTGACTCGGTGGGACGTACCCCGACCCCGAGCTGAGAAAGGCACTTGGACCTGAGGGAATGTTATGTCCCCAGTCCTAAAGAGGTAGACTCGGTGGGACGTAACCCGACCCCGAGTGAATAGAGGCACTTAGACCTGGGGGAATGTTACGTCTCCAGTCCGAAGGGCTGACTCAGTGGGACGTACCCCGACTCCGAGCTGAGAAAGGCACTTGGACCTGGGGGAATGTTACGTCCCCAGTCCGAAGGGCTGACTCGGTGGGACGTACCCCGACCCCGAGCTGAGAAATGCACTTGGACCTGGGGGAATGTTACGTCCCCAGTCCAAAGAGGTAGACTCGGTGGGACGTAACTCGACCCCAAGTCGAATAACTAAGTGGCCTCGGCGGAACGAAATCCAGCCCCGAGCCGAATAATCAAGTGGCCTCGGCGGAACGAAATCCAGCCCCGAGCCGAATAATCAAGTGGCCTCGGCGGAACGAATCCAGCCCCGAGCCGATTAACCAAGTGGCCTCGGCGGAACGAATCCAGCCCCGAGCCGATTAACCAAGTGGCCTCGGCGGAACGAATCCAGCCCCGAGTACTGGTTAATCCTTGGGACTTATTCAGAGGGGAAGTGTATCCACCTTTGAAGCCCTATTAGATTTGGTACGGGCGTCCCCTTGCCAGACCTAATGAAAACGAAAACGGATTTTTGAAAAATAAAATTAAAAAGTGTAAATAACAGCACGGATACCTCGAAACAGCGTCCCGTCCGAGGTCTCCAAAACACAATTCTGAATCTTTTCTTCAGTGTCCCGGCGAACCAGGATTTGGATCAGAGAGCGTTTGAAATGGTAAGGGCACATCCTCTATACGTCAGGTCACTGTGGAGCCTGCGTATTGTATGAGGGCTCCTCCTTACAACGCTGGAGCAGGCACACGCCACAGGGGCACAACGCCTCCCCGTGCTGCGCCTCTCTTGGATCCAAATGATGAATGGATCAAAGAGTGTCCGGGATACTAAGGGCACATTCCTCCTTAGGTCCGATATCACTGGAGCTAGCAATCGTCACGGGGGCATCATCACTCCCCGTGCTATGCTTTCTCACGGATCCATTACATTAGGTAAGTGAGGATCAAAGAGTGTTCGACACATTAAGGGCATATTCCTCCTTATGTTCGGTAACACTGGAGCAAGCAATCGCCACAAGGGTATCATCCATCCCCGTGCTATGCTTCTCACGGATCCTATGCATCGAATATGTCCCTGAATATTCTGAGGACCCCGAGCTTGAGAGACATTTGGTTCTGGGGGAATATTTCATCCCCATGCCAATAAGCATGACTCGGTGGGACGTAACCCGACCCCGAGCTGTAACAAACATCGATCTCGACGGTACAAGAGCAGACCCGATCCGGAAAGAGACATTGGTCTCGGCGGTACAAGAGCAGACCTGAGCCGGAAAGAAACATCGGTCTCGGCGGTACAAGAGCAGACCCGAGCCGGAAAGAGACATCGGTCTCGGTGGTACAAGAGCAGACCCGAGCCGGAAAGAAATATCGGTCTCGGAGGTACAAGAGCAGACCCGAGCCAGAAAAAGACATCGGTCTCGGCGGTACAAGAGCAGACCCGAGCCGGAAAGAAACATCGGTCTCGGCGGTACAAGAGCAGACCCTAGCCGGAAAGAGACATCGGTCTCGGCGGTACAAGAGCAGACCCGAGCCGTAAAATATATATCAACAAAACGGACTCGGCGGTACAAGAGCAGACCCGAGCCGTAAAACAAATATAAAAACCATTGTGTGAGCCATAACAAACAAGCATAATCAAATGTCAACCTAAGTCAGAAGAGGTTTTACTCACCTTTTTGGGATCCGTTGCCTTTCTTGCAACTCTACAAGGGTCACTACAAGCAAGGCTCTTCTTAATACATCATTTCTGCATCTCAGCATTCCACGCGTCCGACCGGATGACTTCCGCTATCAACTTGGTCGACCTCAAAAATCGAATGGTCTATGTACATACTGAGATAGCCTTCTTTCACCAAGTCTTCCACCTGCTCCCGCAGATCTCTGCACCCATTCGTGGCATGTCCCCTTACGTTATGGTAGATACAGTATGCCCTACTATTTCCCTCCTCGATCGGGAACCTTCTCAAAGTAGGCTCGGCCAACAGACCTTTATCCTGGATTTCCCGAACTATCTGGTGAAATCCCTGACGATCGGTGATTTCCATCTTCTGCCATCGTCTTACTACGCGAGCTGCTTTTTGTTGAGTTCCCCACAGACGGCACCAACTGTTGACGGCTGATTTTGGTCTCAGGGCAATACGGGAATATCACTCCCGAGGCAATCCTCCTTCAATAGTGAATTTGTTTGGTTATGGGGGACCAAAAGCAAATTTAGCGAGAGACAGATAATCACACCAATCGACAAAGAGATTTAACGTGGTTCGGTGGAATTGGATCCGACCTACGTCCACGGACAAAAACATGATGACACTTTTATTACTCAAATATACTTCTCAGATCTTTTTTGTGTTTACAAGTCAGGGCTTGATTATCCTCCCCTTGACTCTCAATGTTCTCCCCTTATTTATAATAGTGAAGAAATCAGATTCCTTCTCCTACAAGAATTTCCTAGTTGAAATACTTTCCTTTTCCCATAAAGATTCATAGTCAAAACTATTCCCTTTTCCCATAAGGATTCCTAATCAAAACTACTTTTACTTTCTTTATCCTACTAGGACTCTGTCTCATCAGTTTTCCCCATGAAAATAGGATAACTTGTCATCTTATCCACAAGAATAAGGTGTCATCTTCTGGAGCATATCTCGCTATCTGGTCGGTCTTCATGAGGTCGGTCATGATAGTCATTTGAACTGAGAATGCTGATGTCGATCTGATAATGCCCGGTCATCCGATCTCAAGTGGTCGGTCACCTATCATCAATTGCTCGGTCTCTACCTGTTGGATTTATA